>JARGCV010000035.1:11925000-12292500 GCA_034064705.1 Bothrops alternatus
AAAGTGTTGGTTATGACCTATAAAGCCCTACATGGCAATGGGCCAGGATACTTGCGGGACCGTCTTCTGCCTTATGAATCCCAGCGACTGGTTAGGGCACATAGGGTTGGCCTCCTACGGGTCCTGTCTGCTAGACAGTGCCGTCTGACGGGACCTAGGGTTAGGGCCTTCTCTGTTGCTGCCCCAGCCCTCTGGAATCAACTTCCCTCAGAGGTTCGTACTGCTCCTTTCCTCCTAGCTTTCCGTAAACTTTTAAAAACACATCTTTGGAGACAGGCCTGGGGCGTGTGAGCTGTGCTCTGCCCCTGGGCCTTTGATTGGGAGTATATGTTGTATGAGTGAGTATAGTTTTTATAGTTTCATAGTTTTATATTGTACCATTTTTTTTAAGTGACCTATGTATTTTGTACTTATATTTCTGTTGTGAGCCGCCCTGAGTCTGGGGAGAAGGGTGGCATATAAGTCGAAATAAATGAAATGAAATAAGATAGAGATAGATATGTTTATATTTTACAGGTAGACCTCCATTTACAACCAATTGCAAAATTACTATTTGAAGTTACAACTGATTCCCCCAAAGCTAATTTCAATCTGGTTCCAAAGTTCCGGTGTCCACTCCTTCCTGTGGTCGTGTTATTTTGGGGTTTAAGCAATGGACCTGCAGTTACTGCACTATCTCACGTGTGACCACAATTTACCTTTTCCCCCCAGTTTGCTTCTGGTTTCCAGAAAAAAAAATGCTCCATAGCGAACAATGGGCCCACTTAACAAACCATGACATTCACTTAATGATTGCTTTACAACTGCCACAAAAAAGGTTGTAAACTCAGGCCCGGTCACATGATGGCATGCTTTACAACCCTCACAACTTATGACAATATTTGCAGGGCTCATTTAAGGTCAAGAACTCAAGAACTGTATAATAGTTTCTCAGTCATATTCAACAACTGTTCCCTTATTGGTAAGCTTTATTAGCTGCACTCTTACATTACATTTCTGTCAGATGCCATGTCAGTGTTCCGCTACTACACTTTGAGGACTTCTGCCATGAACTCTGGGGGCCAGATGGGAGAGGAATATACTTTCAGGGGAATGAACGTTCATTGTTCCTTTCCATGCATGGTCTCAAGGTCAACTGCTTGGGAACAGAGTGCAGCTGCAGACTGTTCTGAAAACATCTCTTTTAAATTTGATTGGGCATGAGGGGACAAACTATCAGAGGCACCTTTGGGATGGAAAAGTTGCACTTGGGATTTTGGCGCACGGATTTCAGTTCTGGCTTTATACTACAGTATTTCATTTGGCTTCTAGTAAACTATGCCTTTCTCAACCTGATGGGGTTAAGGATCGTTCTTACTTAGAGACTCAAACTGAGGCAGAACTGACAATTTCTCTCTAATCTTCTCTTTTTAAAGGTATTCCCTAGTCCCATAAATGTTTATCTAAAACTCTGAAAAGGACTCTGTAATCCCCAATAGCTGATATACGACCTAGTGTTTAAGGCAGGGATTGATCATTGTTGCCAAGCAGATGAAATAAATATTTTAAAAATCCAGGAGTTCAGAAAATTCATGTGAAAACGTACGTGTGTGTATTCATAGATTCATACATAAAGGCACACACATACTGGAATACTGCAGGCTTGATACACAACCTTACTCCAAAGGAAAACATTAATGCTTAGAAAATTTCCCTCTTGTAGCAAGCCGGAGGACTAACTGGGGGACAGATCTTTCATCACTCCTCATTTTATTGAGATTTTAACGGATGCTCCATCTAGATAAATAAACCTTCTTATCAGTCTGGAACATCTGCTTTCTCAGCTAATATGGAGGCTGATGCAATCTCTCTAGTGTTGTTCCCGTCTTTGCCCTTGCATCAACCCTCCTGCTATGCTGCTTATTCCTTCAGACCTTTGGTAATCCTCTCTCTGAATTCCTGCCTCTGGTAACATTATCTAACTCAACTGCATGCCCCACTTCATTAAGCCTGTAATCCAGTGGTTGGATGCTTTCTTACTTGTATCTGTTTGCAATTTAAAGTAGGCACTCGCCTTAGATCAAAGCAGTGGCGGCGGCAGCGGGAGGAGAAATTAGAATCTCATGGCATTTCCATTTGATTTCATTGCCGCTGCGTGTCCCATTTATTAGCAAGAGAAGGAAATCTCCTACATTCAGGCATTCTCTGCCTTTTATCCTGTGGCCTCTGCACGACACATTTTTGCCATATTTAACACAGATTGGTCATGGCCCTTGTCTTCTAAATTGGACAAAACTCTATACGCCAGTATTAAAGTTCCATCAGAAGGACACGGTGCAGCCCCCCCAACTCTTCCCCCCATCTCTTTAGTGTCTTTCCATCTGACTGGGTGTTATTACCAGTTCATTCCCATGTGCTTTAAAACAAAATAACAACCCTTTTCTCTGACTGAAATTTTATGCTCAGATGTCAGCCTTAGAGACCCTAGCTCTCACTGTCTTCCTTTTATTCTTTTTATCTGCATAAATACAGCAGCGTATCTGTCAGCTTGCTTTGTTGCTCTGTCTTGCTGCTGACCTGCAGGAATCCCTTTTGAGCAGAGGCAGAGTGAATCACTCACAGTATGGAGTCTGCTCCTTCCATCTAAGTCAGTGCTGCCAACATAAGACACCTAATTTTATGGTGCTAGCCCTGCCATTAGGGGGAGCAAGATGATTATCCTCCAACAGTTTAAACTTATGACATGAAGGGATAGTAAATTGCTATTTAATAAATGATCATTACTGCAGAGGACCAAGGAAGTTATTTGTGATATATCCTCTCATGTACCATAAATCAAATCTTTATTGTGTCATAGACCAGCATATCCCCAGGTACCTTAATTCCTGCTCAGCAAGAGAATATCTTGGGCTTGATGCTTAGCTCAGGCCGTGGACCAGTCCGGGCTGGAGCATGCCAGCAACCAGTCTGCACAAACAAGCAAAGCCCCATCTGGGTGATACAGGCAGCACACAAAACCACACACCCTCCAATCCGCGGAAAAACCTCTCTTCACAGAACCAATCCCTGGTGCCCAAAAGGTTGGGGACCTCTGGCTTAGCTGACCTGAAAGAACACCTTGCCATTAACCTTATAGGTTTTGCCAATGAAAATAATTTCCAAAAAAAGATGTAAGAAATTGAAAAGGTCCACATACTAATCGATGATAACTTTATGCAAGGCAGTGAACATTAGATAGGGCTTAAAAACCAACTGTCAATCACATTTCTGGATCTGATGCTTGCTGGGGTTGTAAAAACAGCCGCGCTTAACCCACTTGCTCCAAGTGCACGGCATATGTACACTGTGGGATCAGAAAGATTTAAGATACATTAGGTTCCTGTCAACTGTGGCAAAGGATGAACAGCTGTGTGGACTCAGCTCCTCTCTCTCTCTCTCTCTCTCTCTCTCTCTCTCTCTCTTTCCCCCTCCCTCCCTCCCTCCCTCCCTCCCTCTCTCCCCCCTCTGTCTATCTCTCTTAATTTTCTCTTTCACATTTCCTCACATACAATCACATGCTCAAAAAGACACAAGCCTGGATGTCTTAAATTGAAACTGGTAGTAAAACATTAGATAGCATTTATATTTGCACATAAATAAATGCATAAATATCTCCTGTTTCTCAGACAGTCATATGTTTAGTCACATGCTTTCAACATATGCTTTTTCATGTATATAGCCATTCATGCACCTATACAGCTTACAGATCTGATCCAAATATTCTTCTGCTTTTGTTCTCCCAATCTCTTTTCAGAAGATACCAGGCACACTTTTGCTATTTTCCCCCCATGTGGGAAGTGTGCAATGAATGAACTAGATAACCTTGAAGATCCTTTCTAACTATATAATTTTATGAGACAAAACTGAAATTGAAAGGCCATTATCACAGATTATTTTTCTTTTTAAAGAGGCATCTTTAATCTGGCAGAAAGCTACATAAAAGTGTAGCCTGATCAAATATCTGAGGGCATGAGATTGATAAGTTCAATTTTCACACAAGTAAATGAGGACTTGTGTGAAAGTTATTAGCTGGTCATCAATCAGCAACAGTCTTATCTCTTATTTTAGCCCATCAGAGATTTTGCGACTATAATTTCCAAAATTCTGACCAAAAATTGACAATACCTGAGAATCCTGTGAATTGCAAACTAGGAATTTTTAGGATTGCATTCCTAATGCAACTGCAGGAAAAGTGAAGCAACATCTTTTCTTATGTTTTGTTAGCTGGTCTGTAGTTAGAATATTGACCCAGTTCAGGAAGATATGTAATAGAACAACTCCAGAGTTACTTAAGTAATCGGCATAGATGTCAGATTGCATCCATTCATTAAAAGTATGCTATAGAATGTAGAATACTGTTATAGTTATAAATGAAGTTAGCCAGGACATAAAGAGCTGTTTCAGAACATTGTTAGCATCCAGCAATGACAAAAGAAATAAAAGCTGATGCCCCAAAGAAAAATAGCAGAAAAGAACAGAGATATCTCCAAACTAAGCAAAAACCTCCCACTGATTTTAATATTTGCTGGAAATTAGATTCAGTCAAAGTTTATTAAGCTAATTTGTGCTGACCAAGAAGCAGATATATGACATGAAGAAAAAAATTCCAGATTAAAATTAGCAAAATAGAATCTGGCCTATTAATGTAAAACTGTCTGCAGGAGAGTAAAATAAATTTACAACTTTTTTTAAAAAAATTTTTTGTATGTTCTGAAAAATACAATATGAGTGCATGCTGTAGTCTGACAAATAAAAGCTAAGTAAACTGAAAGATACAATTTAGGAGCAACTGAGAAGAAATTTATGCAGTAAGAATTAATTCTTATAAAAGCCATTACACGTAGTCAGAAAGGACTTGGACACAAAAGAAAAATATTCCAGTAAAGTAATCCAACCTGTGGCTGATATTGAACAAACAAGGACATGTCAGAAGCAACTAGCAAAAAAATAAAAATAAAAATCAAAGAACTACTTTAAGCAGGGATGATTCCCTGATATACAACACATCGCATCGCAAGGACAGTTAGAAAGAATATGATTGCTGAAGAAAAAGAGAAGCTATTTAATTATAAGAATTATAATTCACACAGAAGCAAGTAATAATGTCTAAAATAAAATATAAAAATGGTAAAGGTAGTCGTTAATTTATGAGCCCAAAATTTCTGTTGCTAAGTGCGACATATGTTAAGTGAGTTTTGCCTCAACTTTTCTTGCCACAGTTGTTGAGTTAGTAACACTGTTGTTAAGTGAATCTGGCTTCCTCACTGACTTTGTCAGAAGGTTTATCAGAAGGTCACAAAAGGTGATCACATGACCTCAGGACACTGCAACGGTCATAAATATGTGTCAGTTGCCAAGTGTTTGAATTTTGATCACATGACCACAGGGCTGCAGTGGTTATATGTGAGAAAAATGGTCATGTCACTTTTTTCAGTGCTATTGTAACTTTGAATGGTCACTAAACAAACTATTGTAAGTTGAGTACTTGTAATTTTGGCTGGAGAAAAAAAGAAGGTGGGCAGAAAGAAAGAGATGGGATATCAGAATGTTCTTTTAAAATTTTTGAAAATCTTTTTAAAAAATGTTTCTTTTGCTTTTTTACCTTTTAAAAAAAGATTGTAACTATCATTTAAGTATGTATATAATATCTATTATGCTTTCTTTCTCTGTTTTGATTTTGATTTGCATGTTTTACTTAGCAAAACTATGTTTCAAAATGAAAAAAAATCAATATATTTTAGATTATGTCATTTTCAAATAAGTAATATTTTAGAAATGAATTGCATTTATATAGAAAATGCCTGAATAAATGCCTAGGGAGATTAATACTTTCTTTAAGTAAGTTTTTACATGTCCAACAATTGTTCCATTTCATAAACAAGTTGCTAGATGCATTAACTCAATTTTGAGATTCAATATTTCAGATATCTGTATTATTTTGCAGGTTTTTTTTCCCTGTCACATGGGATTTGACACATGGACAAAAAAAATGATATTTTTTTTTGTACATTACTTAACAGCTAAAAACTAGTTTCTTAGCATTGAAAAGTTAAACACATGAATCCAACTATCTACAGAATTGATCAACACAGATTTGCTGTGGATGACTGAAATGAATTATGGTTTCCTTTCATGGAAATGTTTAGTTTATACAATTTTGTAAATGTTTTTTAATTCAACGAGTAATTGCAAACAAGAAAACTATTATTGAGCAAGGAGAAATTTTGAAAGGATAATAGAAAGTATGCACTGTAGAAAAGTTGAAGGATTCTCATTATAGGTGAAAATCAGATACAAATTAGGAAAAGAAAATTATTTTGCACAAGGTATGCATTGCAGAAAGAAATCTGAGATGTGTCATAAACTTCATGCAGGAGGTAACAAACAAAAGTACAAGAAAGGGAAATCATGTAACCAAAATCATGTAACTTTTCATCTTTGCAACATTTTTTTAAAAAATGGCTTCTTGCCCAAGGTTCTTTCACCAATCTCCTTGATGGCTTGTGATGCAGCCAGTCAGATCTGGCTTCCTGACATTTCAAAGCCAATCAAGTTTACCTACACTGTGATATCAAAATCAGTTCAGAATGAGTGGACATTTTTGTTCTATTTTTCAACATGCCCTTGATAAGTAATGACATTTTTCAGGAGATAATAGCTGAGTAGGAATTGAGATGATTATATCACAACCGTTGCAGATATATATATAAATTGACAGAGGCACTTATAATATTCCTGCAGACTATTGCATTCTAGACATTGCCATCGGAAAGCAGTTAGTTGAGAAATTCAGTATCACAATACATATCCTTATATAAAGCTTCTGAACAGGCCTAATTTTTCATGAAAATGCTCCCTGCTGTTTTGATTTAATCCAGTTTATTGTTGACTGAGTAAAGAATCATTAATAAGCCAGAAGGTAAAACAAAAATTAACAAATCTTGAAAATTAAGATACATTTTAGGGTAAAAATATAATTGCATTCAATGGGTGTTCTAATACAAAAGATTACTTTGTTTAAAAAAAGCACTTTTAAAATGATACAGCATTCAAGAGTTTAGTAATATGTTGAACTTGTCAGATAGCATAAAAACGGCCAATAATTTGGGTTACTTTCATTGCCTGTTAATGGTATTCTTTGTCCTACTAAAGAAAATAAAATGTAAAAAGGTGGAAATAGATACAGCATTGAATGGCCTCATTCATCAGTCCATTTCTTTAGGCTTATGACCATTGGTTTCTCCATCTATGCATTGCTCTTGTGGCTGAAAAGAGCTGCTGACAATTTTTTCAGTTATTACACTTGATGCTCATTTCAGATGTACATGTATAATAGTTGTAACTTATTATGGGCTTGAAGTACAAGAACAAGAAAACAGGAAAACAATTCAAAAGAACAAAAGGGGAAAACAGAATAAATTGCATTTGCTTATGTATTGTCCAAGAGTGAAGAGTGACAGGAAGGAAGGAAGGAAGGAAGGAAGGAAGGAAGGAAGGAAGGAAGGAAGGAAGGAAGGAAGGAAGGAAGGAAGGAAGGAAGGATGCTATACAGGTAGTCCTCAACTTACATCAGTTCGTTTAGTGACTGTTTGAAGTTACAACAGCACTTTAAAAAGTGACTTATGACCCTTTTTCACACTTATGACTGTTGCAGCATCTCCATGGTCACATGATTTACATTCGTATGCTTGACAACTGGTTCATATTTATGATGATTGCAATGTCCCAGGGTCATGTGACCATCTTTTGCAACCTTTTGACAAATAAAGTAATTGGGAAAGCCAGATTTACTTAACCACCATGCTACTAATTTAATGACTGCAGTGATTCACTTAACAAGTGTGGCAAGAAACATTATAAAATGGGACAAAACAAATTTCTCGCTTAGCAACATAAATTCTGGGCTCAATTGTGGTTGTAAGTCGAGGTCTACCTGAATATATTGCAGATAGGAAGAGAATAAGAGTATGTATTTTGAGATATAAATATAACCTATTTATTAGAGCTACAAGTCAGTCCTTTGTTCAAATCTGCTGGTATGGTTTGGTTAGAACCTTTACAAATTCTTCTTCTGTTCCTTTTTATATTCCCGTAGATATTCCAATAATTTCTGTCATTCTCCTGCCATAAACTATAATGGAATGTGCAAATGACCTTGGGGAAGTAAGAAAGAGATGCTGCCTAGGAAACAATCAGACAAAAGAGGCAGGAACCCCCAGTGGCTTAAAGGTGAGAGAAAGAAAATTAGGAAGGATCCACTGTAATAGATCAGGCAGTTAAAAGTGGCGGATGGAAAGCTTGTACTTTCAGACTTGCAAGATTCTGTTAATGTAGCCTTAAAAGAAAGCATACTAAAATAATAATAATAATAATAATAATAATAATAATAATAATAATAATAATAATAATAATAATAATAATAATAATAGTAAAGTTGGAAGGGACCTTGGAGGTCATCTAGTCCAACCCCCTGCTCAGGCAGGAAACCCTATATCATTTCGGACAAATGGCTGTCCAGTCTCTTCTTAAAAACTTCCAGTGTTGGAGCATTCACCACTTCTGGAGGCAGGTTGTTCCACTGATTAATTGTTCTAACTGTCAGGAAGTTTCTCCTTAGTTCTAGGTTGCTTCTCTCCTTGATTAGTTTCCACCCATTGCTTCTTGTCCTGCCTTCATGCGCTTTGGAAAATAGCTTGACTCCCTCTTCTTTGTGGCAGCCCCTGACATATTGGAATACTGCTATCATGTCCCCTCTCACCCTTCTCTTTGTTAAACTAGACATTCCCAATTCCAGCAACCGTTCCTTATATGTTTTAGCCTCCAGTCCCCTAATCATCTTTATTGCTCTTCTCTGTATTCTTTCTAGAGTCTCAACATCTTTTTTTACATCGTGGTGACTAAAACTGGATGCAGTATTCCAAGTGTGGCCTTACCAAGGCATTGTAAAGTTTATTAGTTCATCTTGTCATGTTTTCTGTCTGGTTTACCTGGGATGGCTAACACAAACTAGTAATATCACATAGTCCAATTATATTTCTTCCTTCTTGTTTCCAGCTTTGGCATCCCAGTCTCCAATCACACACAATGTATCTTATTTTATGTGTTCTGTCAATTTCAGATTGACTTTGGCCATACAATTTGTCAGCCTCTTTTTTCTTTATTAATATATTAGCATAAACTTGGATAACTATCATATTAGAGAGGTTACTCTCTACAGTTTAATTGATATGATCAGTATTTGACTGCATTATATCCAAATATATGGTTCCTGACTTTTAAGGCAATTGTTCCTTTTTTGATTTTCACGTCTTGAGTAGTAAATGGAATAGTCCTCTGTCCAATTCCAGTCTATTTCAATTTCCTGATGTATAAGATGACCTAGATCAGAAGTAATACTATGTGGAAATGACCTTGGGGGACAGGCCAAAGAAATGCAACCACTCGAACAGTCAGATAAAAGGTAGCTGAGCCCACAACAAGAATGTAGGCAGGGCAAGAGGCTTGGGAAATACACTCTTTAATTTCTTAAATTGGAAAGGAAAGGGAAAGATGCATTTTCAGACTTGCAAGATTCTGTTAATGTAGCTTTATAATAAAGTAGAAGTAGCTCATCTGGTCGTTTCCTCTCTGGTCTGACTCATAAGGCTGACACCATATAAACCCTTGATTTTTCAGCTCTGCAATGCTTGACTCTCTTTCTTTTCATATTTAGTATATATATCTGAAGCCCTTAGGAAAAGTTTTCTGTTGATGAAGGGTTAGTATGCTGTTGATATTCAATTGCATAGCTTGCTCCAGACTGGAAAGAAGATGTGGTCAAAGTATTGTGTACAAGTGAACCTATCATAACATCTGCATAAAAATTCCTTCAAATATATCACACCTCCTGCATATACAAGTTGGGGTTTGTAGAGGTGTATGATTAGAATTATAGTCTTAATCTGATCGATTAGCCAAGTAATATATCATCATTTTTTGCAGTCCTTGTTTCCTTTTTTAAATTGCTTCATCGGCTTTTTGTTCACATTTCTAATGTGACAGTAGCATAGTTTCAGCAAAGCAGAAGCTGTTTGTTTGTATTAAATCTACCAAATTTCAAGATATCTGCTATTCAGGGTTCAAGTCTGTTTAGCTGTCTCTGCTGTGGAATGAAAGGCACTGCCCATCTGCTCCCCTGAAATGTGTCACTAAATTTGAAGCTCAATATTGCTGGCTCATCTAGATCAGGCTTTTCAATCTTTTCACCCATTGTACCAATTTAGGATATGGCAACATCCGAGTACCACCAGTTGCCTAGCAAGGTGTCAAAAACTTGATGACCCCCCTCCCAAAAAAGGAAAAAAGTGATAAAGTACAGGTAGTCCTTGACTTAGTGACTGTTTGAAGTTACAATGGCAGAACAAAGTGGCCCCCAAGCCACAGCCGAGCAAGACACCTGCCTGCCCACCCAGTGGCGCTCTTCCTCCTGTCCGAGGTTTCCATTGTTGTGAGCATTTCTGTTGAGGATTGGCAGTGGGGGTGGGGTGGGGTGTTTGGTTTTTATTCCCCCCATCTGCTGGGTGGTTGCAGCAGGTTTTGGTTACTTCACATGACCCTGGGACACTGTGACAGTCATAAATATGAATCAGTTGCCAACATCTGAATGTAAATCACAAGACCCTGGAGAGGCTGCAACATTCCAGCTGATCGGTGCTTCTTCTGGGCTCAGCAGAAGCACCAGGATCAGTGCCGCTTTCCAGCTGATTGGTGCTTCTTCAGAACTCAGCAGAAACACCAGGATCAGCACTGAGCTCCAGCTGGAGCCTGGCACTGATCCTGGTGCTTCCGCTGAGCCCTGAAAGCCCTGCAGCTCCAGCCATCTTTTGCTCAAGCTTGTGCGGTGCTGCCACCGGTTCAGCTCATTCCCCTCCCTTGCTACCACTTTTCTAGGATGGTTGCGTACCACCTTCCAGGTGCCAATATACCACAGATGGTACCTGTACCACTGGTCGAAAAGCTCTGATCTAGATGATGAACTCTAGCATTCTGCAATGAACACGAGCTGGAGAGAGTTTTATACTCTATAATGGTCTACAGAGAGTTCTCAGTCTTGCCTCTAGTAGCAAAGGGTCTAGGACAGGGTTGTCAAACTCGCAATGTCACGTGACATGTCACAACGTATCACACCTTTTTTTCCATTGCTGGCAATGGGATGGGTGCGGTTTTGCCATGACGCATTCGGTCTGCAGGCTGGCAGTTTGACACCCCTGGTCTAGGACAACTAGCCACAAACAACTTGCTACGGCCAACTCATCACTGCCAGCTCACCACTGTCAATTTGCTGCTGCCAACTCACTGCAGGACAACCCCACATGGCCAACTTGCCTCGGGGACAACTCACTGTGGGTGACCAGAGGGAAAACCGGCCAGGCGGACTCCAAGTGAAAGAGGCTGGGAATGGTGGCGGTAGTAGCAGCAGGGGATGTGAAAATGGGAAGTCCCAGTTTGCCGCCACCCAGCCATCCATCCCAATGTGCCCTGTGCTCTGCACCCTGCCCATCTGTTTGGTTGCCTGCCTGGACCACCCTTGGCTGCCCGCAGTGAGTTGTCCCTGTGATGAGTTGGCCATGTGGAATTGTCCTGTGGCAAGCTGGTGGCAGCAAGTTGTCCCATTCCAAGTGGCAAAGTATTTTGTATCCTCTATATTACTATAAAGAGGATGTTTCCACTAATGTTTGAATGTTTTACAAATAATGCTGCTTTTTGTTTTGCTGGTTCTGAATGTTTGGATGAGACATTATAATCTAAAGAATGTTTACAGCTCTTACTTATATTAAAGTGCTTGTAAATCATTTGTAAAATTATTTATTTTGAGGTCTATCTGACAATTAGTGCATAACTTAATCTTGACAGTGTTGAGGGAAGAAAAAGAAATGATGTAGTAATATACTTTGTGAAAAACTTCATAGAAAAACACTCAATATTTTCTCCTTCCACTCCCTCTTTTAAAAATCTCAAGCTGGGAGTAATTACAAATAAGGCCTTTGCAGAATAGCTTTCTCAGAAAAATAAAATCTCAAACTTGCTTTCTAAGCAACAAGTAGAACTAAAATAACTTAAGGAATCCTTGTAACAGGAATAAATTTTATCTAACTCTAGGCACACATAAAATTAGATGAAAATTTAAATTGTAAGATATTTCCTTTTTACTAATATTATGTTTTGTATTTAATAATCTAACGTGCATTGATTCTGGTGGATTAACCAGGCCTTATATATATATATATATATATATATATATATATATATATATATATATATATATATATATATATATATATATATATATATATATATATATATATATATATATATATATATATATATATATATATATATATATATATATATATATATATATATATATATATATATATATATATATATATATATATATTGCTGAAACTGGTGGATTCAGAATGTCATGGATGGTTGGTGGGATTCTTGATTGGAAATTGCTCAGTTGTTCTGGGAGCTGGAAGTTGTGGTGGCCAGTGGTTGCCATTCCAGAAAAAGCATGTCACCTTTGTGATCTGGAGGATAAGAGAAGTAGAACTGTCAGGTAGCTTGAAGGAGATCAGGAACTGTTCAGGTCTGGGATTTGAAGAAGCTGATGGTGTCAGGAATGATACAGGAATCATTGGGGGAGATGTGTTTGCAGCTACAATGCTTATCAGCTGTTCAGCAGTGTTTAGGCTTCCAATCCATTGTTGGAGTTTGTTTTGTTAGAAGGCAGTGTTACAGTGGATTTTGTCCTTCTTCCCCAGATAGCAGCAGAGGCATTCACAGTTTGGTGGATGAGGATTAACCTGGTTTTCTGGTGGCCTTTGATAACTGAGATGTGGCATGAGATAGCAATGGGAGTGGTGATCTTTAGATTTGCCGTGTAAAGCAGGGCTTACTTTGTCAATTCCATCTAATTTCCCAGTTTCATCCATTTTGTTGAACTGATATAATGATTAGTTTACTAGACTGTTCTAACAACTAACACTGAGGCTTTTCCTTCCTTACCAGTTGTAGGTCTAGTTCAGTGGTGGCGAACCTATGGCATGCGTGCCAGAGGCAGAACTCAGAGCCCTCTCTGTGGGCATGCGCGCCATGTCCTGGAGATGGCAACCATCCCTCTTCAACCAGCCGCCCGCTAACTCGCCAATGTCCCACATGGGCGGATGCATCCCAGCATGGCTGGTTTCCCTCCCCCTGTCCTGTCTCTCCTGGCCTCGCATGCTCTCCTTTTCCCGGGCATGACCCACTGCATTGCCTCCTCAGCTGTTTGCTGGCCGTTCAGCTCAGAGGTGGCTTCTCTGAACTGCTGGCAACGGACTGCAGAGCCCCAGAGTGCGCCGGTTGAGGGGCCGGCCGGCTGTGGCTGCTGACGGACACTGTCAGCCCCCATGCGCTCACTGGCCTCTGTGTGAGGGGGCTGATGGTGTCAGGCAGCAGCCGCCCTGGCCCCTGCCTTGCCTTGCCCTATGACAATGGCACTCTCACTCTGTCATGCCTTGCTTCGCCTCACCCTGCAGGACAAGCCTCCTGCCCATTGACCCACCTGCCAGAGACCCCCTGGATCTCCCCCAACCCTGCCCAGCCCCCACGTGTCCTTCCCCATGAGCAACATTGAGGTGACCACGCCCACCTTGGCCACACCCACCTAGTCTGCCATGACCACCACAGCCACGCCCACCCAGTGGGCCACACCCAACTGGCACCCGGTGATAAATAAGTAGGTTTTGGGTTGCAGTTTGGGCATTCAGTCTCTAAAAGGTTCACCATCACTGGTCTAGTTGTTGTTCGAATACTAGGGAGACAAGTTAAACAGGTAACTTAAGCTACGTTGAGTACCAGACAGAAACACTTAAGGCCAGTGCTAACACTCTGATTGAAAGGCTGGAAATTGAGGTAATTTGTTGGGTGCTTACTTTAGGTGAAGATCAGATTGTGTTGTGGGAAACTGGAAGGAGGGAAGACAAGACCATTATGGTAATGATGAGCAGAAGGAATGTGGCAGACTGAGGTGCGTGGCTGGCTCTTGAGGTAAGTTTTAGTGCCACACTTGCCTTACAGCAGGGGTTCTCAACCTTGGCAACTTTAAGACTTGTGGACTTCAACTCCCAGAATTCCTCAGCCAGCTGAGGAATTCTGAGAGTTGAAGTCCACAAGTCTTAAAGTTGCCAAGGTTGAGAACCCCTGCCTTACAGCTCCCAGGATTGTGCTTCAAAAGGCAAGGTCATTTTAAGGGAGGTTTAATTCCATGTGGAAGCTAAGCTATAGTTAAAGAAACCAGACCCTACTGAAGACTCATTCAGATTCACACATCATCCAAAGAAAGAACAGCTAAGCTGACTTGTGAACCCAGTTATCAGAGATTGTAAACTTTATTTCATGGTTTAGCATGATGTGTGTCCAGACCATGATTAAACTAAACTTATTTCTTGCAGGAGCAATATGTAAGCAGAGATCCTAGATTTTAGTCTAATTTCACTGGAAGTGATTCCTGATTTAATCCACAGAACCTGGAATAGCATTGCCCAAATAAATCTTTAGTTTTTAGAAGTCCCCCCCACACACACACAAATACTGCAATTGCTTCTTCTAGGTTTTTTAGTCCTCAGGTGTAGTTCTTCTTGAAAGAAATGTCAAAAATATAAAAATGAAAACCCACTAAGTTAATCAACTGCATACATTTGCCAAATTTCCCCTTTTGTTTTGAATAGGTCTGCTGCCTCGGAAACTAAAATATCCAAACAACCAAACAGCTTTTTCATACTGTATGCACAGTCAATGTATCGCTCTGCAAAACCCACTACCTACCCACAGTAAAAACCCAGAGTCATAGGTTGAGTCACTTCAGTACTAGTGCACTGCTGCAGCAATGGTTTTGTTTATTGCAGGCAGCTCTTTGCTTCTGCACCCACAGAAACAAGAGGTATATTTATCAGTGTTTTTTGGAAGGTAAAATCACCATGCAGCATATTTCGATGTTGACATGTGATTCCAAAATGCAATTGATATAAGGTAATATGTCCCATGATCATTTCTAAGATGAATGTTCTCTTCATATTCTGAAGACAATATTATTGTATTCTTCTCATTTTCAGTATTGTGTAGTAGAATTCATGTCCTGAACTTTTTTTGTTATCTTAGGTCATTATAATGCTGTCTTATAGTATTTAAAGTTAAAAGGTTGCATAAATATAAAATTTCCAGACATTTTGACTATTTTTCACAATGTTTTAGTTTACAAGAATAAGTGCATTGAATACAATATCTCAGGTATACAACTGTCTATCACGAAAAGGTATCAATGCTACACTGCGCTACACAGTGCTCATATTGTGACAATATTGTTTTGGACTTCAATTGCACATACACTGAACACAAATATTGACACTGGATTGGGTTGACCATTTTACTTTTTTATCTCATTAAGCAGTTAAGATTCAAAGGAAGTCAAGCAATACTTGTACTATAGCTGCTGAGGTCTCCCATAAAATCAGCTAAAATCTTTTGAAAGTATTTTATGATATATCTGCCATATAACTTCTGGAACTTAGATTTGTATCCTATTCGTGATGTATGTTGTAAGCCGCTCCAAGTCTTCGGAGAGGAGTGGCATATAAGTCCAAACAAAATAAATAAATAAATAAATAAAATAAATAAATAAATTTCTTTCATTATTTAGATTTCTTTTCCATTAAGAGCACAATTGCCCAAAAGATGAATATCTTCATAATGGGTCTTCAAGTGATATTGAATAAAAGAATAGGTGACTAAAATACATAATTTCTCATGCATTTCTGACGAAAATCTACCAAAATGGATGCACCAGAACATGGATAGCTGTGTAGATGTAAGCTTTTTAATACAGTCTTTCTCTCATCAAATATTTTCAGAAGAGGGTCATTTGTTTCTGACGAATGAATGAGTGAATTCATTGGAAAGCATTAAATCAGGGTTGTTCCCTTGAAAATTATATTACGTATGTCTACCATCTACATGTTTATTGTATTCTTTGATCTTGTTTAGTTATTTTACCATTGTCATCTTCTTTTACCTCCCTCAACCTTACCAAGATTTTTTAACAGAATATCATCCACTTGCATCATATATCCAAATTATGGGGTTTCTATTTGTTGACTATCACCTCAAGGAAGTCATTTGGTTCAGGATGGATTCTTTTTCTTGTACAGTAGTCTTGCTGTTACTTTCAGCAAGAATCTGTGCATCCATAATTTGAAGATGACTATTGTTCTTTCTCTATAGCCTGTTTTCACAACCATGCAAGCTTTAAGAATTCGGATTATTGCTATTTTTTAAAAAATCCACATCCTTCGGGTTCTTATCTAAGTTTGCTACTGCCTTGCTTTCTAGAATAATCTACTATCCTGCACAGTAATGCTAACAGGCATGCTTAAGTTCACTAAGCCTGCTGGTTAGCATTACCTATATTTTCTTAACAATAACCAGGATTTTTCATTTTTACTTTACTAATGAAGCCTTAGTAAAGCAATCAATACTCAGATAAACAGAGATTAACACCAGGTTTAATACCAGATCAACAATCAAGCAGTAACAATATCCCATTCAAGGAACTACCAACAGACAAATAATCAAACATCAAATTTGTTACCAAGTTGGGTAAATAGGAGTCTGCAAAAAAAAAAAAACACAAAAAAAAACAAGCAAGCTCAGAAAGCACCAAGTTTCTTTGATCAGCACTGGGGTCAGACTTTAAGGTTCTTTCCGCTTAAGGAGGATACAAGCAATGTTTATATAGTTGTATGATAAATACTAACCAATAATGATATCAAATGCCAATCATCTTATTTTTTTTATATTTTCTGATAGATTTTCCACTTATAGTGAGAATATTAATAAAATGGAATTTGGCAAGAAGTAACTCTTGTGGTTAACTGCTGACTATTAAAATATCTATTAAAATAGAAGTGTGGATTTGAGGTAACTTGTGAGCCAGCATCTGAAGATACCCGAGAAGACTTAATTATCTCCTTAACATGTTCAGAAGTTTCCCTTGAGTTCAGGGAACTCAATAATTTGGCCATCTTGATTCAAGAATTTGTTTTGCTCCTTCATAACATGCATCTTTGTTTCACTTCCTTTCCAACTGCCAACCAGTTTCTTCAGACTAAACTTTTTAGTAAACTATATTTCATTTTGAAAACACAAAAGAAAGAATAATCAAGTGTTCTGGTGTGTTTGTTAACTTTAATACATTCCACATTGGCAAGATTTGCATAGCTAAGGGCTTTGCTGTTGCCAATAAAATAAAGGTAAACTTCCTTCGTGATCAAGGTGACTTCGGACCCATCTAGGGTCCCCCTGGCAGGGCAAAATTAGCCATGGGGAGCAGAGATCCGCTGTCGCACGGCCATGCACTACAAGCGCTAACCAGAAATCCTTTTAATTTATTTTTTTTGTATATGTCAAAGTTTATGTGCATATAAAAGTTCAGGCACCCTGCAAAAATGGAAATTCCAATGAATGCCTAAGTGAACAGAAGCTGAAATAGCCTCTACATAGTACAAAATTATATACAACACCTTAACATGTGGATTCAAAAAAATATGCATAAGTGGTAAGATTGTATTCAAATGTTGAGAAAATCATTATATTTAACTTTGTACCATGCTAAGGTCATGTTAGCTTCTATTCACATAGGGATGTATTGAAGCATGTAAAAGTTTTACATGCAAATATATTTGGTTTAAATTGTGATATTTGGAAATCAGAAAGTTTGTTCCCTTATTATAAAGCACATAATCTATTCCCTTATCTTGGGACACCTTTTTATTCTTTTGTTTTATGCCACCTGCTTTATTTTTCCCTGCTATTTTAAAATAAATTTTCTCAGTTATTTTCAGTTATTTATCTATTTATTTATTCTATATATTTATATGCAACACAAACCTCACAGTTCCCAAATATCTCAAAACTTTTGAGAATGACTTTAACTACAGAATGTGAAAATTCTGAAAAATTCTGAACAAATGCATTTGGCATACATAATAGAAAAGCTACAATCTGAAAAAAAGCAGCATTTTATTAGTCAAGCCAACTTTATGTATAGAAAAAAAAAATCTAGCCTGATTGACCTTGAGACTTCATATTTGTACTGATGCCTGATGAATTTTTCTTGTATAATGAAAAATGAACTCAGAGCGTGTTTTTTATTTCAGAAATCTTATAGCTCTCTATGTTCCTTTGTCTATCAGTTCCACCTGACTTACCATAAGGATATGTTTGTCACTGCTTTGCTGCTGCACTAGAAGATTTCTCACGCTAGGTCTTGCTTCATTGTCATTTCGGACAGACAAGGCCCAGTAATGATCAGCACTAACCACCACCCCATCATGATGGAGCCAACCCACACAAAACCATGGATATTCTGGGTTTCCACTGAGCAACTGAGGTGCTTTTCTTTTCCGTTCAGAGTTGAATTTTGGACAGCAATGTTATTCATATTCGATTTTTTATCTGTAGAAATAAAAATAAATACACAGAGTGAACATACAAGATCAAGTGACTGAACCATGAAGTTGAATGAAGAAGTTGTCTCAGATCACAGGCAATTTGGCAGCATGTTGGAGTATTACTAAATTGTATCTAAGTTGTTTTGCTTTTGTTGTATTATTATTCTTCCTCTGTCTGCTAGGCATGGGAAGATGTATCTGTAGGTTTTCTCAATGTGGTATGCGAAGATAATGTAGAGGATTTTAAGTACCATAAAGCATGATTTGTATCTTGAGGAATAACTATATTCTACTTTGTCTCAGGAAAATATATAACTCTGGTATTTATGACATGACAATTACAAACATTATTAGTATGGATGGGCCAGGGGAAATGAAATGTTACTAAAGGAAAAAAAATCCCCATTAAAATAATCATCCTAGTGCAAGGGTAAAGCCTTGGGATCCCTCAGATATGGTGGGACTGTAGCTCTCAGAATTCCTCACTATTGTTCACCCCTGCCAAGACTCATAAGAATGAATTCAAGCATATATGAGGACCCAGAGAAGTTGCGTATATATAGAGCCAGTTTGGTAAAGGTACCAGATTAGAAAACAAGATACTACGAGTTCAAGTTGCAACTTTGCCATAAAAGTCAACTGGGTGACTTTGGGACAATCACTCTCTCTTAGCCCAACCCACCTCACAGTGTTGTTGCTGTGGGTTAAATAGGAGGAGTAAGGTGTACTGGATATATTCGCCACTTTTGTGTTATTTATAAAAATAATGCAAGAGTGGTGTGTGTGTGTGTGTGTGTGTGTGTGGATTTATGCAACAAATAAATGCAATAAATAAGTTGCATAGAAACGCATTGGAATAACTGAATAAAGCAGTTATTTTATTTCACACAGTAAAAGTAACAGGTAAAAAGAAGAATATATTCTTATCAAAGGTATATTTCCAAATGCAATTTCCCATCAACTCTCCAGTGTTGGGAGGAAAGGCATCTATAATTCTAAATGCTGCGGCTAATGGCTGCTCTGATCTAATTGTTAACCTCCCCCAAATTATCACTATATTGAATAATGCAGAATAGAAATCCTGCTAAAATGTTTTTCATTGAGAAATATTTGTTGAATCTTTTTATAGGTAAAGTGGAACTTTAAACTGTGCTGTTTCAGTTCACAAATGCATTAAAATTTATTTTGCCATGTGTATGATCTGAGCTTCACTTGAGCCTGATTCTAATGTAAGTTATAACTCTTTTTATTTTCAGTAGAAGTCTTTATAAAAAAGTTCAAAGTGCATAACTTCATAAACTGAGTGTGACTGAAAAAGGAAGTGGGAGGGAGATATTTGGAAATCTAATAACTTATCTAGAAAATTGTTAAATGCACTAAATATTTGAATACACAAAATTTATATATTTTTATGGTAGAAGTCAATTGGGAGAGCTCATATTCCACTATTACAGAATTAACTTGTAAAAAAAAGACACTTGTTTTGGCTAGGTCTCCCTTTTATCTTGGTGTAAAATTTGATGTAGAAGTCATCAAATTTGATGCAAAGGTAGAGAAGCCATCTGGTTATGTAATGGATTTCATAACCATCGTGAGCTGAAATTTGATATCATTTTCCTTTACTTAGTATCACAGCAAAACTGGCTAAAAGCAAAAGGAGGCAAGACATTCTCACTGGCTGCCAATTGGTCTCCGAACACAATTCAAAGTGTTGGTTATGACCTATAAAGCCCTTTATGGCAATGGACCAGGTTACTTGCGGGACCGTCTTCAGCCTCATGCATCCCAGCGACCGGTTAGGGCACATAGGGCTGGCCTCCTACGGGTCCCGTCCATTAGACAGTGTCATCTGACGGGTCCTAGGACAAGGGCCTTCTCCGTTGCTGCCCCAGCCCTCTGGAACTAGCTCCCCTCAGAGGTTCGTACTGCCTCCTCCCTCCTAGCTTTCCGGAAGCTTTTGAAGACCCATTTGTGCCGGCAGGCTTAGGGGGTATGAACTGTGTTCTACCCCTGGGCCAAGGAATGTGCTTCCATCCTTGATTGTGTGTTTGAATGTTGTATGTATGGATCTTTGGTTTGTATGTTGTTATTGTTATTAAAAAAATTTATATGTACCCCATATTATTGTTGTGAGCCGCCCCGAGTCTCGGGAGAGGGGCAGCATACAAAATTGATAAATAAATAAATAAATAAATTTCCTTTTCCTTTCCCTTTTCTTTTTCCTTCCACTGCCTCAGTTCCTCTTTGGCTCAGAATCACATGAACAGGGCCTGGAATATCACAGCACTAGCAAATTGGGCAGTGAAATAATAGATATCCCCATGCATTCTTTCTCCACTATTTCAATCACTGCTTGAGTTATATGGATGTGCTTCAGAAGTACCCATTCCCCTGGTCTTCCTAAATTGAGTTTTTTTATATCTGTATCTGAGAAAGGCAACCATCTTGTGTGTAAGGTTTACTTTTCTCTGTCATCATTTTTCTGAATTTGATAGGACAGGATCACAGAGCAATAGAATTTTTCAAATATGTTTCAATTCTTTTTTTAAGAAAAACCAAACCAAATCCCACTAAGTAGCTGATTATGTAGAGAGATCTGATGAATGGAGACTCAAGGTTCATTTATACCTAAAGCTTTTTAAAATCATGGTTATAGAAAACTCAGAACCATAAAATAAACTAATAACATTTGTGGGAGACATAAACAGTTCTCCCACAGATTATTTACTAGCTGCTACTATACATTGTTTATAAAATGCTTCATACGTTAGTTTAAGAAATGCTTACCAAGACATTTAATGGTCAGTGATGCTGTATTTGTCTGTTTCTGGACAATATCTTTCCAAGTTCCATCAGGGTCTTGAATCCATTCCATTGCTTCACAGTACAGTTTACCTTGATCTGATTGTTGAAGTTTGATGATGGAAAATTTATATTCAGTATCCCCAGTTTTCACTAGCCTGATGTCTCTTGAGTTGAACCGCTCAATGTAGGAAGGGCCTGGAAATAGAACGTAATCTTTGGACAGGGAAAGAATCTTCTGGGCCTTTCTGTCCCTTCCTTCTGGTATTACATACCAAGCAACAGAAAGGTGGGTATGTTGTGCTGTTGCCACTGATACTTGACAAATGAGGTCCAAAGAGTCGCCTTCATTTTGCATGGGAATCTGTGTCTTCATGGTGACAGAGAGTGTGTCTGGAATTACTAAACAGAAAGAAAAGACCAACTACAGTTTTAAATTCTTCAGACAGAAATCCTTTTTTGTAGAGGAGATTGTGCTGTACTAGTCAAAGACTATGATAGCAATATACTGATCTTGAAGGAATTGTGAACTTGGATTCAAACAATTAAGGCTAAGATGAATGAGGGTAAAATGCTAGCATGCTAATATATGGTGCTTTTGGCCTTCGTGTTTTTTGAAAGGATGCATGGAAAACAACCAACAATTAAGGGTAGAATTTGTTTAATGAGAAAAGGAAGAAGAAGCAAAATGAACTTTAGGAAGTATATGACTGGAAGTTTGTTTTTAAGTAGTAAAATAAGGGTGAATGGAGATCAAAACACAAGTGATCATTCCATGCAACTTTTCATTGTCCAATTGTAGGGTGCAAATTAACATCTCAGATTCTGCCATTTGCCAGTGCTGATTAAATTATGCTTTTCAAACTCAGAAAATGACTGCTGCTTTTCCCTGCTTTCTCTAATTTATTTTTACTTCCTTTTTGTAATTTCCTTAATCTCTGTTCCTTAGCCCTCAAATCTCTTTCAAATTTCTTACGTTTCCCCCACTAATATTACCTCAAGAGCACTAAAGATAAAAACATATCCCCATATTTTGTTTTCAGACTTCCAATAATGGACCAGAATTTCCATCTCTAAACAAAAACTCATGTGATAGCATCACTTAGAAACAGAAATCCCAACAGTCCTCATTGCCATTGTTAACTGAATCCTGCTGATTATTAGGCGAGGGCCAGCCCTATTCAAAGAACATTCTCTGCTTGGTCACTTCCAGTCTTGAGCCTCATTAAAGTAAGGGAATGCCTTCTCCTGAACTATCCCCACCCTGCTATCTCACTCCCATCTCTGTCCTTTTGGCTCCCTGTACAGCAGCAATTTTCAGCAGCAATGGCAATGGCACTGAGGTGGAAGTAGAGGCCCAAAGCCTTCAGCAGTTTCAACTGGCTGCCATAGTCCCCAGACTCCACTTTAGCCCTAATACTACTAGTATTACCACCACCACTGAGGTGTGCCATCTCAAACTCTTCTCTTCAGCTGTGGTACTGGGGCTGAAGTAGAGCCTGTGGCTGGTGGCAGCTAGCTGAGATGGCTGAGGGGTCCAATCCTTTACTTTAGCTCCCATGTTAACAATGCTGCTACTGCCAAGAGTGCCACTGCCCAGGACAGCCAAAAGGACACAAATGGAGTCGCATAGGCAGGTGGTAGTTTTGAAAGACCCATGCGGTCATAAATGTAGACAAGATGCTAAGACTGAATTATTTGTTTTATTTGTTTTTCACTTTTATTATTTTTACAAATAATTCAAGGCTGTGAACATATCCAACATACCTTCCTCCCATTTTCCTCACAACAAGAACCCTGTGAAGGTGGATTGGGCTGAGAGAGAGTGACTGTCCCAGAGTCATTCAGTTGACTTCCATGGCTAAGGGAAAACTTGAACTCACAGTCTCCTGCTTTCTAGTCTGGTGCCTTAACCACTTAGACCAAACTGGCTCTTTCTGGTCATTTGACTGCAGGATTATTGCAAAGGAATATTTCATGATTTCAGGAACAGGATGTAAGAACCATTTGTCAGCACTGCTGTAACTGGGAATGGTCATTAGACAAATGGTCATGAGGACTACATGTACAATCATTGAACTATATAGTACAACACATTGCTTGTGTGTGCTGCAATTTTCAAATGCTATTTATTTTGCGGTCATCTGCAAGAGAAGCTGTTTAGTGTTTTCATGAAATAACTGAGCTCTTCTGGTATGGTGCAGTTGCAATGATTTTTTTTCTTCCATCAATCATATCTGATTCTTGGAGACTACCTGGATAAGTCTCTGCAGCTTTCTTAGCAATGTTTTTCAAAAGTGGCTGGCCACAGTCTTTTTTCTAGAGATAAGAGAACATGATTAGCCCAAAGACATCTAGCTGACTTTGTGCCCAAGGCAGCACTAGAATTCACAGTCTCGCATTATCTATCCTGATCCCTTAACCATTCACCAAACAGACTATCTCTGGCAAAGATATTAGGCCTGTTGGGATAATGCTTCCAGCCTAACCTGTGTGTGACCATGACTTCTTGGGAAAAGAGTAAGATTGTAGTCCTTGATCAATTTCAATGAAGCACAATCAACCATTCCAAATCTATGACCAAGGTACCCACACATTCTGTTCCCAAGGAAAGTTAAAACAGAATTAATTCTTTAGTTTTGTCAAAAAGTTACAGGATCTAATTAAAGGCTGAGTGAATGTTGAACACTAAGCTGATTGTAACCTAGCCAGGTAGCTATAGGATCCCACAAATAGTATTATAATGGATGTAGAATTAATTGTGTCCTATGTATAAATTTGACCCTGAAGTGGAATTAATTATCTAGTTCTGAAGATTTATAATTATGTATTATTATATAGTATGAACAACTTATGATCACTAAGCTGAACCTAGATAAACAGACACATGTATAGTATCTTACAAGTAGTTTTATACATTTCACTCTCCATGTGGAGTAGAAAAAATCTAGTAGAGTAAATCAAACATCTGACATTAAAATTTATATAGGTGTATAAGTGAATATGCACTCCATACTTTACCATACCTGAGAGATTTGTTTTGGCATTGTAAATCCCAAAATAAAAATCTTCTGTATTGGGTGTGTGGCATTCATATACACCAGCATCGTTCTCCTTGAGGTCTCTAATGTGCAGGAGAACAGAATCTTCCTTGATCTTTTCAATGTAAATTTCCCCACTTTTGACACGCTTGGAGTAGAGAGCATAAGAGAATCCACTGTCTCTAGTGCTGATGATTTGCATCTCTCTCTGTGGAGCTGATAGCAGATAAATGGACCACTCAAAATTCT
This sequence comes from Bothrops alternatus, assembly GCA_034064705.1. Lineage (NCBI taxonomy): Eukaryota > Metazoa > Chordata > Lepidosauria > Squamata > Viperidae > Bothrops > Bothrops alternatus. The sequence continues at coordinate 11,949,641 of JARGCV010000035.1, forward strand.
GTTCCAATTTTAAGTAGCCACTGACATTACACCAAATAGTGATGTGTGTGCCTTTTACTCGGTAAAGAGGTCCTTTCTGAATAGACACCATTCTTTCTCCCACACAGGGGTCTAGGGACAAATTATTAAAAGATAATAGAATTAGTCCAGTTTATTACATTAAGATATTAAAAAAACACATTGTCCAGACACATGAAGTGGTAGATGAGAACAAGACAATTTAAACTTTCCAATAATTATTGTTAGACAGTGGTAATATAATGCAAATTAAAACATTTGTGACATTCAAACATCTTGCATTAGAATAAAAAAAACCCAATGAATTCTGCTTTAGCTTTATTAAATAAATCCTAAATAATAATAATAATAATAATAATAATAATAATAATAATAATAATAATAATAATAATAAAGTTGGAAGGGACCTTGGAGATGATCTAGTCCAACCCCCTGCACAGGCAGGAAATCCTACCATTTCAGACAAATGGCTGTCCAGTCTCTTCTTAAAAACTTCCAGGGTTGGCGCATTCACAGCTTCTGGAGGCAGGTTGTTCCATTGGTTAATTGTTCTAACTGTCAGAAAGTTTCTCCTTAGTTCTAGGTTGCTTCTCCTCTTGATTAGTTTCCACTCATTGCTTCTTGTCCTGCCTTCAGGCGCTTTGGAGAATAGCTTGACTCGCTCTTTCCTGAGATATTGGAACACTGCTATCATGTCCTCCCTCATCCTTGTCTTCATTAAACTAGACATACCCAATTCCAACAGCCGTCCTTATATGCTTTAGCCTCCAGTCCCTTAATCATCTTTGTTGCTCTTCTCTGAACTCTTTCTAGAGTCTCAACATCTTTTTTACATTGTGGTGACCAAAACTGGATGCAGTATTCCAAGTGTGGCCTTACCAAGGCATTATAAAGTGGTATTAACTCATATTGAGTTTTAATTTTGTTCCATATATTCAGCCTATTTCTTCCTGTGCATAGTCAAGCATCATTTTAGCTTTTAGAATATGACGTTATCATATTTATAACCAGTAGTGAGATAATGATTTAAAAATTAAGCTTTATAATAATTTAATAAAAACTAATATTCTAGAAACTTGTAGAAGGCAATATGTATAGTTTCTATCTATAATCTAGCCAAGTGCTTCTTCACATTAATTAATTTAGTAAAAAAAATAATTCTAATTCAGAAAAAAGAAAGTGAATTAAAACAAAGTATCATTCAGGAGAGTTATATAATGCTGAATAAGAAATCTGACAATTCTGACTAATATTGATCAAGGTTGGTTTTATTTCCAAGAAAATAAAGAATCAACAGAAATTATAGACTGCGTATAAGAAGGAACAACTGGATCATTTACAGAGACTAAAAGAAAGGCTGAAACTTATTAATTACAAAAAAAGTCACAAGCTAGTTTTCATATATATTACTGTAAAATTAACTGTGAAAAATATGTTAATTATTTCTGTCCTTTAATAGGATGAAGTGATGGATTTTTAAAAATCTTTTTGTATTGTTTAAACCAGAGCTCAAAACTGTTTCAAGATCAAGGGCTTCATTCCTATAACATAGATGAGTTCAATGTAACATCACTTGATTTGTTTAATATTGAATCATACTATCACAATCAGCACTTTATTATGGAACCAGTTGCACATCTTATGTAGTCAGATAGCTTGACTGGAGAAGAGCCATTGTTAACTTATGGAAAGTGATTCCTTTGGCAGTTGGAAGATATGTAGATACAAGAAGATACCATAGTATGTCCTGAGAGTTAAGGGAGCTCTTTAGTTAGCCCCTTCTATTATCAGTTTTACAGGGAACTCAAAAAGAGTCCTAATTACTCTGCTTTTGAATAATATTACAGGACTTACCACCCAATGATAAGCACAGTTCCCATCATTTGACATCAACAACCAATTAATGTGGCGGCATATAATAAGATACATAATAACTACAAGCAACTGAAGCCACTTTCTTTTGGTTTGCTGGATAGGGTTTATTTTTAGATCTAGGTTTAGGACTGACTGATTTTTTTAATTAGTCAATATTTCTTTTGAAATATGAAGCTTGCCTTCTTTCATATTATTCAATATTTTTGGTTTTATATTTAGGATTATAGTTATGTTTGTTTTGTTGTGTTATTAAACATTATTAAATCATCCAAATAACTTGTATAAGTTCCTGGAGACATTATATATCTTTGATTTATCCTACTCTTTTTAATTAATTGTAATTTAATATAATTGAATTTAAGTATTGGAGAAGGACACATCTTCTATGAAAGATTTTAAATGATATAAACAACTGTAGGCTCTGAGCTACTTTGTTGTGTCTCAAGTATCCATTCTGATTGCGCCACTAAGTATACATGCATTTACTGCTGATATTAAGATTAATATCACATCTTTGCCGACAGGCCTGGGGCAGTTAACACCTTGCCCCAGCCAGTGTATGTTTGTTGTAAGTTTGTCTTTGGATGATTGGTTTTTAATCTAGGGGTTTTATAATGTATTTAATGTCAGATTTCTATATGTTAGTATTTATGTTGTAAGCCGCCCTGAGTTTTTTGGAATAGGGCGGCATAGAAATCGAATTAAATAAATAAATAAAATAAATATTGGAGTGGGAAAAATGAAAAATATATATAGTATAAGTATAGTATAAGTTCTAAAGTGAAATAATAGCCCTCCTTTCTTTAATTAAAAAAACAGTTTGATCCCACCAGAATGTACTTATGTCCTTAATCTGATCATGAAGATCAGCATCTCCAAAACCTTGTTTGGTTAGTATTAATTTAAGAGAACAAGACACAAGAGCCAGAATCAGCAAAGAATAGGATTCATTAAATCTTTACAGCATGGACTCATCCCGATAGCATAAATGCATAAGTCACTACAAATAGGATATAGAGATAATGAATAGTGGTGCTTTGCAGCTTTCCTAAAATTGTGAAATAATTAAAAAGGTCTCTTCAAACGCTGTACAACTAATTCTAAATGGAAAAAGACCTGTGTAAGTAAGTACATTACCAATTCTTAGGATCATTAAATGGAACATTTGTGAACAGATGTGATATTCTATGAATATCAGACATTGAAGGTTGGGTAGCTTTAGATGAGCATCCAAAGATATCCACTTGGCTAATACTGGAATATACGTTTATCAGCAAAAAATTGCAAACCTGAACTTAAGACTTCTATAAAAAGAAATTGCACTAAGTGAAACTCACCAAGCAGCAATAGGAGTACAGCTGGCAAATACAAAAGAGGTCCCATTAATACTAATATCAGTCTTCCTTCTTCTACAAGAAACATACATGCCTTTAATTGCTGAGCTCTAGCCATAGCTTTGCCTAATAGTAATGAGGAAACTGCCACTTCTTTTTTGTGGTTTCTAGGTTTCACAGTGGAAAAACCTGTGAAACGTTTCTCAGAAATGTTTAAAAGGCCACAGATAACCATATGCAGACCAATATACAACAGTGGTTTATTAAGAAGGCAGCTCGGTTGAATCTCATCCCTCACAATACTCTCTGCGCTTTGTATTCTCTGTAATCTTAAATGTTTTTCCCCTCCACTCAGTGCTGTATTATAATTGCTCAAATATGTGACATGAAAACTAAACACTAAAACTTCACAGACAGTCTTTCAGACTAGAAGTTGTCAGATAAGTTTGTGCTTTCATATACCTCAATATTTTCTTATTTATTCTTAGTTCGTTCATGGTAATTTCAATCCTTATTTAAATCTCAGTTTTCCTTAGCCCAAGGAAGGCATGGTCTGCTTTTCCTTCACAGTTATGATACTGATAATACAACACAGAGCCCATATTGTTCTTTTTCTTCTTCATGAAAAGAATAACATGAAGAGAATTTCTCATATTTTTCCAATAATAGAATGCAAAGCACTTCATTTGCAATTATCAAAAAATTATATCAAATATTTATTTAAAATAAGTGGAATTGATTCACATATATTTACTAGATGACTCTTTAGAAAAAAGTTGATGTGTCAATTGGTAATTCAGAAGCCCTTCAGTTTGATTACCCAGAAATAGTTCTATAAAATGGGAGCATTGAATAATGAGCACAATTAGACATCTTGTTTATTTTTTTTTCTTTGAAGAATTGGTATCCTTACCTGACAGAGTTATACTCCAGGTCTAAACTTCTGGTGCTAAATGCATCTAGCTGCTAAGGAATGTCAAAATAAATTAATGACTATAAATTCCAGGGGTGCCGGAATTGCAGTTGTTGAGCAAAACAGTCATGTGGGCAATTATGTGACATCTTAATGCTTAATGACTAGTTCACACTCAACAACCAAAATGCCAGTTCCAATTGTGGTTGTAAGCCAAGGACTAAATCATAAATCATGGTTGATAACCATTAACAAAACTATCACCATGAATTTAAAATATTTTATATTGATCAGCCTAACTGTGATGGCTGTAAATTCCAGAGTTTATGTCCTATAAAATAGTATTATTTTTATATTTGTTTTTTGTGCCTTTGAGTCAGTTTTGACTCTTGGCAATTGCCTAGATTATTCTCTGCAGTTTTTCTGAGAGAGTGTGGCTGGCTCAAGTCACCCAGCTGGCTTTGACCTAAAGCAGAGCTAGAACTCACAGTCACCTGATTTCTAGTTGATGCCTTAACCATTACACAATTTAACTTGATTTTATATGTATTATTTTATGATTCTGTTGGAGCTGTACTTACCTACCTGAAGCTAAAAAGCTTCATGTGCTGTTTTTTTCTTTGTTATGGAAATAACACAACATGTTTTCTTTTTCTGCATCCCTTCAGTGCCCAAAATTGTATGTAATCATAAACCATATACCAAATATATTCGTATCATAGCTTTTTGTCAGTAAATTATTATCAATTTTGTTTTCAATCCTTTCTCAAGGATTTTTAGAAAGCAATTAACCTTATATATAATTGCTACCACCAGGGGTTTATATTTTCATTGTAAGTAGTGACCTAAATGGCAAATATTAAATTGTAAATTAATTTGTACATATGAATTTAATTTGTATATTTTTATGATAAACAGAGATGATAGAACCTTGGGGGGAGTGATCATGCAATATTAGAATTCAACATTATGCAAGCACAAGCAATAGAACACAGTCAAACTTAAGAGAGCTAATTTCAACAAACTTAGAGAGAGCTTGGGAAGGATTCCATGGATGAGAATTTTCAAGGGAAAAACAATTCAAGAAGCTTGGGAAATTTTGAAAAGTGAGATTATAAAAGCCCAGTCTAGCATAATACCAATGAAGAATAAAAATAACAGCTCTCAAAAGAAACCAGCATGGCTGCATAAAGAACTCTCTGATAAATTGAAAGGCAAAAAGGACAAGTATAAAAAGTGGAAAGAGGGGCACATAACAGGCAGAATATCAGCAAATAGCCTGCAAAGATCAAGTGAGAAAAGCTAAGGCTCAAAATGAACTAAGGCTTGCAACAAAAGTCAAAAATAACAAAAAAAAACTTCTTTCAACATGTAAAAAACAAGAACAAAGTTAAGGAAATGATTGGTCCATTAGTGGGAGAAAGTGGCAAGAAGGTGACGAGCAACAGGGAAAAAGCAGAACTACTCAACTCATTTTTTGCATCCGTATTTACACAAAGGGAAAAAACAGTCCAACCTATCAAAAGCAGTACCATAAAAAACAGATTAGAAACACAAATTAAGATAGACAAGAAAATGGTAAGTGAGCACCTGTCCACCCTAGATGAGTTCAAATCACCAGGACCAGATGGACTACACCCCAAGGTTCTGAAGGAACTGGCAGATGTGATCTCAGAACCACTGAACTATACCTTTCAAAGATCCTGGAGCACTGGAGAGCTACCAGAGGATTGGAAAAGAGCTGATGTAGTTCCTATCTTCAAAAAAGGAGAAAAAAAATGGATTCAGGAAATTACAGACCTATCAGCCTGACCTCAATACCAGGGAAGATTCTGGAAAAGATAATCAAACAATGAATCAGCGAACACCTAGAGACAAACACAGTCATTACTAAAAGCCAACATGGCTTTTAGTCAAAAACAGATCATGCCAGACAAATTTTATTGCATTCTTTGACCAAGTGACAAAATTAGTGGATCAGAGGAATGCTGTGGATCTAATTTACTTGGACTTCAGTAAGCCATTTGATAAAGTAGATCACAACCTACTACTTGATAAGATAGAAAAATGTGGGTTACACAGCATCACCACCAGATGGATCTGTAGCTGGTTGACCAGCTGTACTCAGCATGTGGTCCTCAATGGAACTGCATCTACATGGAGGAAAGTGTATAGTGCGGTGCCCCAGGGCTCTGTTCTGGGCCTTATGCTCTTCAACATCTTCATCAATGATTTGGATGAGGGGATAGATGGGGAACTCATCAGATTTGCAGATGACAACAAGCTGGCAGGAATAGCCAACACTCCAGAAGATAGGCTTAAGATACAGAAGGATCTTGACAGATTTGAACATTGGGCGCTATCTAACAAAATGAAATTCAATGGTGAAAAAAGTAAGGTTCTACATTTAGGCAAGAAAAACCAAATGCACAGGTATAGTATAGGTAGCACCTTGCTCAAAAATAGCAACTGTGAGACGGATCTTGGAGTCCTAATGGACAATCACTTAAATATGAGCCAGCAGTGTGCTGCAGCTGCCAAAAAAGCCAACACATTGCTAGGCTGCATTAACAGAGAGATAGAATCAAGATCAAGAAGTGTTAATACCACTTTACAATGCCTTGGTAAGGCCACACTTGGAATACTGCATTCAGTTTTGGTCACCACGATGTAAAAAAGATGTTGAAACTCTAGAAAGAGTACCGAGAAGAGCAACAAAGGTGATTAGGGAACTGGAGGCTAAAACAAATAAGGAACAGTTGCTGGAATTTGGTATGTCTAGTTAAGGTAGAGAAGGACGAGGGGTGACATGATAACAGTGTTCAAATACCTCAGGGGCTGCCACAAAGAAGAGGGAGTCAAGCTATTCTCCAAAGCACCTGAAGGCAAGACAAGAAGCAACGGATGGAAACTAACCAAAGAGAGAAGCAACCTAGAACAGTTAGAATAATTAATCAGTGGAACAACCTGCCTCTAGAAGCTGTGAATGCTTCAACCCTGGAAGTTTTTAAGAAGAGACTGGACAGCCATTTTTCCAAAATAGTATAGGGTTTCCTGCCTGATGACCTCCAAGGTCCCTTCCTTATTATTATTATTATTATTATTATTATTATTATTATTATTATTATTATTATTATTATTATTATCATCATCATCATTATCATCATCATCAATAAGTCCAGGAAAAATACAAGTATGATTGGCTTATTTTTAGTCTAATCCTTCCATGTTATTAAAACCTGATTGTCATTCTGACACATATTTACCAGATGTATTGCATATATATTACATTAGCTTTTGGTAGCTGCAATTAGGTCCACCTTCAAGACATTACCAGTTTTAATCTTGACATACTCTGGATTCTAGAACAATTTTTATAGCATAGGCTATTCCTCTGTACTTCTTCTCCATTTACATAGAATCAAAATTACTGTTCTGCACTGACTTCTTTAGTCAAGCAAGGAGTCTTAATAGAGAAATGGAGAGACTGCACTGTAGTATCTATTATCTCATTAGAGTCCATGTTCCACAAATAGGCTGTGGATTCAATTAACTTTTATGGCTATGCTGTAAAGATTTCTCAACTGGCCTCTTATTTGATAAACTTTTGGGACTCTTGCTGAAAGAACAGTAACATCGAAGTATAGAATAGCATAAGGAGGTCCTTTGCACGTATGTATGTATATGTGTACACACACACAAACAGAAGGGGGCAGGGAGGGAGAGAGAGATGACATTTATATTCTGCATGCTGAACTTATATACATGTGAGACTGAGGAAATTAATCACTCCTTTCTATGTTCTATAGGGCATACAGTGGTATTCAGTGGAGCTGAAATTGCAATAATGGACAGTCATATTATGACTTTCTGGGAACTGAATGCTGCTTTTGTGTTAGTTTAACAAGCAAATGTAGAATGCAGCATTCTCCCTTACCTCTCTCTGTAGTAATTTCCTGTCTCTCTGAATTGCTTCTAGTTACTAGTCATGCATATTGGTCCAAAAAACATATCAAAACAAAACTGAATGGCATCAAATGGGCTGTTTAACCCTGGGAACTATTATGCTACTCTTTTCAGCCCACAACTCTGTGATTAACATGCACAATGTGCTTTGAATTAGATGGATTAATGAAAACAATGTATTAAATGGCAATGATCAACCCCCACAACCCCAAAAAGGCCTGCTTGACCTGCATAAGTCCACAGTATTATAACTACCGGTAGGAGAGGAAACCATTTAAACAACTTGAAACTGGAACACAGCTTGTAAATGAAGTCTAGATGCTGAATTTCATCCAAAGAAAGATGTATAAAAAAAACAAAAACAAGTATTTGTAGCGATTTTAAAACCGAGCTTGCCAGATTTTTTTATGGTTTGAAAATGAAAATGAGGGTTAGGTGAACATGTGCCTTCAGCTAAGTTGCTGACAATGCTATACATAGATAAAACTGAAAGGGAAAATAAAAAAGTTAAACCCTGCAATAATAGATACAATAATATTATATTATATACAATAATTTAATATATTTAATTGTGGATGACCCTGGAAAAAATGAAGAGAGACAGTTAGAACAATTAACCAATGGAACAACCCACCTCCAGAAGCGGTGAATGCTCCAACATTGGAAGTTTTTAAGAAGAGACTGGACAGCCATTTGTCTGAAATGGTGTAGGCCTGCCTCAGCAGGGGGTTGGACTAGATGACCAAGGTTCCTTCCAACTCTACTACTACTACTACTACTACTACTACTACTACTACTACTACTACTACTATTTCACAATGTTAAAATTAGAGACATCTATTGAAGCTGAATGTGAAACTAAAAAAAAAGAGAAATTTTATTCACTATATGACGGGTGTCAAACTCGCAACGTCACGTGACGTGTTGTGACATATCATGACTTTTTTTGCCATTGCTGGCAATGGGGTGGGTGCAGTTTCGCTATGATGCATCCAGCCAGCAGGCCGGGAGTTTGACAGCCCTGCTATATGAGATAAGGCAGTGGTTCTCAACCTTGGGGTCGCGACCCCAACCGGCCGCCATTTTGTTTTTTTTATGTTTATTTTTTAAAATTTTTTTTAATTTTTTTAATTTTTTTTATTTTTTTTGGCACGCATGCGCCGCGCACACTCAGGTCCGCCCGTCACATCGGAAAATTTTTTTAAAATTTTTTAAAAAAAAAATTTAAAAAAATTAAAAAAAACAAAAAAAAAACAAAATGACGGACCGCAATGGGCGGATCCACACATGCGTGGCGCGTGCGACGGGCCGATCTGTGCAGGCGCAGATCCGCCCGTCGCGGCCGCCATTTTGTTTTTATTTTTATTTTTTAAAAAAATTTTAAATAAAAAAAACAAAATGGCGGCCCGCGACGGGCGGATGTGCGCATGCGTGGCGCGTGCGACGAGCCAATCCGCACATGCACAGATCCGCCCATCGCGGCCGCCATTTTGTTTTTTTGTTTTTATTTTTTTTAATTTTTTTTTAAAAAATTAAAAAAAACAAAATGGCGGCCCGCGATGGGCGGATGCGCGCATGCGTGGCGCGTGCAATGGGCCGATCTGCGCATGCACAGATCCGCCCGTCCCGGCCGCCATTTTTTTATTTTTTTAAAAAAAATTTAAACATTTTTTTTGCGCGCGCGCACACACGCGCACACCCCCAGGTCAGGTTCGCGGCGCGCATGGGCGGGGCAAGTGGGGTCTCAACCTCAGAAAGGTTGAGAACCACTGAGATAAGGCGTTTGGTGCTTTCTGATGTAATGCTGACATTGACTACTAATTTAGAATTTAGGGATAGCAGGACTGTCCTTAAATTTAATGTTTATTTTGCCTGAAGCCAAGGCAGCAAATTGTAAGTTTCTAAAGAGCACCAGTGGAAGTGAACTATAACTTGTGACTTTCCAGCATGTATCTGATCTGCCAATTCCAAACTCTGCAATGGAAATATTGGTAAGTGATAATATTTATTAAAAGTTAAAAGTTTTATTCTCCAACATTAGGCTTTCAATGACCATCTGTAATTTAATGTTCCTGGAATTTGTGTATATTGCCCTTACAATAGAAAATATAGAACTAATAATCTTTTATGATAGAATCATATATTTGTAGAGTGCCTCAGGGACACAAGCAAATTATTGTTTTTTTCCTGCTGATTTTGAATTTGTGCACTTATTTATAGCCATTGAATTCCTTACTATTATGAGTCTTATTGATGTTTAGAGCCATTTTAAAAGGTTTCCTGTCAGATTTCTGCCATAGTTTTTTCTGATATTCCATTGAGGAAACTCTTAACCTTAAAAATCTACATTGTGATCCACTTTCTAATAAAATGATTGTATGACTGTCTTTTACCTTCTCTTTATGAAACAATACATATTCATCTCCAGGTGACATGTTCCTGGTCAGTCTGATACAGTTCAATGACTTTGCTTTCTATTTGGTTTTGTAGCTTAGCTCGGCTTAACGTTTTCTGTCTTTGCTAAGGTGCATGAGTTCCTGTTTTATCAAATGCTGCTTATTGCTCCACAGAAAGTTAAAACCTATACTTCTTCTTATGGTTTTGTTTCTGTATGTTCCATCTGTTTTGTTTTGACTATTCTTATTTAGAAATATACAGAAGTTTAACTGCAACTATACAGAAGTTTAACTGCATTTTCTCTTGTGGCTGACAGCCTGTGCATTTAACATTAAAGGTATTATTCACTCTTGTATTGAAGTTATTTTTTGAATAGTGAAATAGAAGCAATGACAACATTAGCCAAATATATATATATAGGGTAATATATAAATAGTGAGAAAAGAATTCATATCCATGATGGAAATTAAAATAAGCAGAGCTAAAATAATGAAAATATTTTTAAAGAAAAATGATTAAAAAGAGAAAAGATATGTATGATATCCATTTAGTAACAATATAGATTAATTCAATTGCTAAGCTTATCATTAAATCTAGACCATTCGTTGACTTCTTTCATCAACTTCATAAAGAATTTCTTTTAATTAGATAATGGTCATATCCTGAATCGATCCCTTAATTTTAGCAATATTTTTTTTATAATTTATTGTTAAATCATCATTTTGGCTAAGCCCCAAATTCAACAGAACTAAAGCTCTAACTATAATAAAAATTTCTATATTTTGGAACATAATTTAGCAGCATATTTATATATTTATATTATACTTCTTTTCAAAGTTGTTATTAACATATACTGTTTGAAACCCAAAGAAATCTTATGAGTTAAAAAATTTAGTCTTTAACATGTTACAACAGTATTCCGCTATCCGATAAATTTACCTCAAAGATAGTCTCCTAGATAAAGAAGTCTCTTAGATAAAGAATCAGGAGACAGAGCTGACACCAATAAACACTTTCCTACAGCATCCTACTGCCCTATTGAGGTAAGCTGGGATTGGATACTCAATAAATTTAAATAAATAAAATGGGACATTAGTATGCCGAATTTTCAGTGTCATTGGATTTTGACCTCCAGCTGAAGAGGGATATCCTTGGTAAAAAGGCTACAAACTCTCTATAACAGACAGGCTGAGGCTGTCAAATTTTTCATCTTGATTAGTAGTAGTCAGTCAGATAAATCTTGAAAAAAATAGTCCATCAATAAAGTTTCTAAGTTATCCCTCCCTTCTTTTTTGTAATACCGTAGGCAGCACTTAACACATGCATTTTTTTGCCCATATTTGACACCCATGGAAATCAGAAATAGAATAGGAATTGAGCAACCATACAAAACATGTGGCACATTATTAAATAACCTTTCAAGATTGTGTTTTTGTTTTTTTTAAAAAAAAACAACCGCACACAAGTACAGGTACAGTACTGCTAAGTGAGAAGCATTACTCTAGCACCCTCTAGAGGTATTAATCTTAACAGGAGACTGTTCAATTGTTTTAAAAAAAAATCATGAAACCTTTCAATACAACAACTGCTAAATTTCAGATTTTTAAAATAGAAAGAATTATATAAAAATATTGGGAAATGCAGAATTAAACTTTGAGTGCTCTGCACACTTAAGGGCATCTCTGTCTTTTTAAACAAGAAATGTTTAGTTCTTTTGCATAGATTATATATTGTTTTGTTTATAATGTAAACCGTACTGAAGATGAGTCTGCTAATGGGGCAAAAGACCCAGTGCATAATCTTGAGGAGCAGGTGACAGTCGTGGCCAGGAGGGCCTTTGCACAACTGCAGGTTATGCGCCAGTTACATCCATTCCTAGACCAACAATCCCGGCTCATTGTCACACCCTAGTTATCTCCCCATCTTGACTATTTCAATGCACTCTATATGGGGCTGCCCATGAAAAGCATCTGGAAGCTCCAATTGATTCAAAACACAGTGGTCCACATGCTTTTGTGCAGACTCAGGCATGCATGTGTCACATCTCCTGTGGGAACTGCATTGGCTGCTGATTGGCTTCCAGGTGCAATTCAAGGTACTGGTTGTCAGCTTTAAAGCTCTTCATGGCTTGGGACAGGGTTATCTGAGGAACTGTCTCTTCCCAATTACATTCACCCAACCCACTAGAGCAGGGAGGCAAGGAATGTTGCAAGTCCCATCTGGCTGGATCCGGAAAAAGGACCTTCTCCATGGTGGCTCCCTCCCTTTGGAATATCATCCCTGCAGAGATTAGACTGGCTCCCACTTTGCCACTCTCTTGTAAGACCCTGAAGGACCGATGTGTTGTCGCCTGGGAAGTGGGAGGATTATTGTTTTTTATTCTTTTATATATTTTTTTATTTTGAAAAGTTTAATTTCTATTTGGTCTGGAGGCTGAAAAATGTCACAAGTAACTGCTCACCTTTCCTCAATCTTTTGGTATCGTTATGCCTAGTTTTGACTTTCAGTTGATACAAAAGGAAAAAGAATAAATATCATCTAAAATGTAAGAATAATACTGTTTTTGTTATTGGAAATATTAAATATTGTAGAAAGAAGATGACTTTTAGTATTAAGTTCTTACTGCGTGAGTTTCCGCATGTACTACATTTCAAAATTAAACAGAAGTTTGGATTGCAATAGAAGATTTCTAAAAGCTGATTGGAGAGGGGACTAATGACTGTTGAGGGGGACAACACTAATATGTATTTATCAATTATTAAACATTTATAATAAAGAACAGCAGCTTCTCCCTTTTGCAAATGGTTTGGGTGTATTTTGAAATGTTGTAAGAGTTTCCACAAATAACTTCCCATACATACATGATGGGACTTATCAGAGATAATATTTTAAAAAGAAACACCCGTTTGACATAGTACTCTCTCTTTCTTCTCTTTTCTTCTCTTATTTCTTGATATGAGTAATATAAAATAGTTAGAATGGCTTTATATATAAGAACATATTTTAGATATTTAAATGTGATTGATTTTAAGAAAATTACAATGGATTGAAAAAAAAGGTTTTGAGTAAGAGTTAAAAGACCAGATGACTAGATTTATTAAATGGAATATTTAAAGATTAAATATATTCTTAATTATGGTAAAAAGAATGGAAAAAATTTGGAAATAAATATGTATTAGCTTAGGGGAAACACGGACTTTCAGTAGTATACTATCTTTTTATCTCTCTTTACTCTTGTTCTTTTTTTTCCTCTTTTTTTTAGTCTCATTTTTCCTTAAGTATGGTAAAAGTTATGGGATGGTTTACATGAGAAAAAATGGAATCAAATATTTAAATGTAATTAACTTTGAGAAAATCTTAACCAGTAAGAATGTCTTGAACATTGTGGGAAAAACAAATGTAAACAAGAACTGTAAACGGGATCTATGATGAGGCAACCAGAATGACTAGATTGAAAAGAAATATTATATTGATGTGATTATTATTTGCGGAAATATTAGAAAAAAATTATACTTAATTGTTATCTATCAAAACAATAAGAATTGTATTAACTTAAGGTTGGTAAAAGAGAACATTATGGGAAAAAGAGGAAATCAAGTAAATCTATTATGTGGATTATAGATTATAGAAACCAATTGTTAGCAAATGTTTTTAAAATGTAAACCCAGAAAACACACTGTTTACCGAATATTAAGGTGACCATGTTAAAAAATTAATAAAATATATTATATATAAAAAAGAGTTTCCACAAATAGCTTCTCATAGGTCTGTGCACACATACAGGATTTCTAGAAATCTAACAATACTTTTGGAAGCCATGAAAAAAATATTCCCTTTAATTTATTCTGCTTGGCAAAGAGCACGATGTTCTATTAACTCTAGAGATTTTCAAAAGTTGAGTTATTCATGAGTTTAAAATAGAATGGCTAGCTGGGTTTTATAGATTCATGCAGTCAATCTACTTGGAAAGTCTATTTGTATAGGGAGTCATATGTTGTGTTTAGATTACAAATTGATGTGTGAGATTTTATGGATATAAATTACTTTTGCAATCCTAACGAAGTGAATAAAGAGTGATCTATACATAAGATTTACCTACCAAAATGTAACAGCAGCATCTAGAGAGGCGTTAGTCTCAGGCTAGTTTTTTTTAATGCAACTTATTAATGCAAAATACACTACAACCTGGTTAGACATTAATGCATTTTCTTCATAATTTGCACAATATATTTACCTGAAACAGGCTGGGCAAGGTTACATTTCCACAAATTAATCAAAATGAACATTAAACATAAAATGTTGGAATTAGGATTGTTAAACTGACCTGATTGACTGTTTTGTGTGGTGTGAATTCAGCCAATTCAGTATTTGTTCTAATGTAACTTTCCATACCTTCACATCTTTTAGATATATTGAGTAGAAATTCCAGTCCATTTAGTCTAACACATATAAGTGAACCTTTTCCGAGCTTAGGCTGGTATGCCATTTGGACTAAGTCACATTCTCTTTATCATGGGTTTTGACTAATGTGACCTTTATCAGGCTGCTTTTCAAGAAGACCCTCAAAATGCAGTTGGTATAGAATGCATTCAGCAGGATGTTGATGGTTAAAAGGTATTACTATCATATAATTCCAGTTCATTGGTTGCTATGTATTGGCTACCTATTACTTTGGATTAGTGATTGCTCAGAGTCCTAACCACTTGATTGATTAAGAGAGCCTGGATCCAAGGGGAATCCTCTACTACAGTGGCTCTTTTGTTTTGTAACATATTATCTTTGTATATGAGGCAGATGTCCTCCTGATTGTTTAAATAGTCTTGTTTTGATAGGCATTTGATAATGATTATTGAAATGGGGGAATAGGTGGGTAAGAACAGAGACCTCTGGAAGTAAACAACAAAATAAATATGCTACTGTGCATTGGTTTTATGGCAAATATTTAATTTCAAGAGCTGAACAGAGATAAGTCAGTTACTACTGATTCTTCTTATAATGATCTGATTTCCAACCAGACAGTTATTTTGTGTGATATACTTATTCAATGTTTGATACAATCAGCTAGTTTACTTTGCTGAAAAGTATTTTGTACAAGGTTACAGTTTTTTGTGTGGTAGGATAGCTACAATATCTTGTTTACATATTGTATAGTACTATTTTTAAAGTTACAATAATCAAATTAGGAATATACATATACAAACAAATCCTGCTGATCTTTATAAAATAATAATAATAATGATATAATAATACTAACGGTTAAAAGCAAGAACATTGAAGAAAGAGATCAAGGGACTAATTCTGGCTGCACAAGACCAAGCCTTAAAGACAAATGCATACAAAGTCAAAATTGAGAAGACAGCAACAGACAGTATGCAAAGAAGCTGAAGAAACAGTGGACCACCTGGTAAGCTGCTGCAAGATCACACAGACTGATTACAAGCGGCGGCATGACAAAATAGCAACAATGGTGCATTGGAAGATCTGCAAGAAATATCATTTGCCTGTAAGCAAGAACTGGTGGGATCATAAAATAGAGAAAGTCATAGAAAATGATAAAATTAAACTGCTCTGGGACTTCAGAATTCAAACAGACAAGCACCTGCAACAGAACACCCCAGACTTAACAATTGTTGATAAGAAAGACAAAAAAGTCTGGATAGTAGATGTGGCAGTGCCTGGAGACAGCAGAATAGATGAGAAAGAACTGGAGAAGAAAACAAAATACAAAGACCTACAAATAGAAATAGAAAGACTGTGGTAAAGGCAAGCAAGGGTAGTACCAATAGTAAATAGGCGCCTTGGGTGCAATCCCAAAACAACTGGAGCACCACTTGAACACCATTGGCATTGACAAATTGGCCATTAGTCAATTGCAATGGAACTGCTTCCATCCTGCGACAATATCTGTAATACCATCAAATATTCACATCTGCCTATCCCAGGTCCTTGGTAAGGACTCGATAGGTAGACAAAAATGCCCAATCCAGTCTGAACATCTGGCTGACTGTGCAATGATTAATAATAATAATAATAATAATAATAATAATAATAATAATGTTGGAAGGGACCTTGGAGGTCATCTAGTCCAACCCCGTTCAGGCAGGAAAACCTCTTCATTAAACTAGACATACCCAATTCCAGCAACAGTTACTTATATGTTTTAACCTCTAGTCCCCTAATCACCTTTGTTGCTCTTCTCTGTACTCTTTCTAGAGTCTCAAATAATCTTCCTTTCTGTTCAGTTCTGTTTAATAGGAGACACCCATGAGAAATTTGTTTTACCTTTTATTATATTATTTATTATTTGATTAAACTTGTCTAAAATCGGCAAGTTCGTGGAATTTCTCCCCATTTTATTTCCAGAACATAACTAGTGACCAGAGGTATTCAGTAAATATAAATGTGTTGTCTCCTAACATCTGGTCTGACATCTGAACCACTACACCACAGAGCTCTCATTTAGGCTGTTAAAAATAAACTTTTATTTTTTGTTGGAACTTTGTGTTTTTAAATGTACTTTAGTTTGGCAATATTTCATAGAGGGCTGTTTCTATTTCGCAAGATCTGTAAGATTCAGATCAGCTTGGATGAAAACCTTGAATATTTTTCCTTCTGAAATGTTATATTGATTGCATTAACTCATAGATGAAATTTCTGAAAGGAGACCACATATTTTGGGAGGGAGGGGAGATGAAGAAGGAAAGACAACTTTCAGCTGCATAATCTGACATTTTATAGTATAGTTTAAACCTCTTCTGAAGTGATGTTTCATGCAATGTCAAAAAAAAAAGCTTAAAACGGAGTTTTCAATATATATTATAGTTTCTTCATTACTTTAGTAAAGCTAAATTTCACTGCAAAAGATTATTTCAGGCCCTTCCAAAAGTTGAGAATGACATATTAAGAGTCAAAAGTTTAGTGGAACAGAAGTTCCTTTGTTTCTCTTCCACCCACAATCGTGCTTGGCATCTGACTATACTTAGCCATATTTTCAATAGTGTCAATATTCCATTCTGAAAGGGGGCTCTAAAAAGCTCAGAACTCTGAAGAAATCCTACACTGCAAATATCTAAAAAAATTATATATTCCCATATGTTCAGGCATAAATATTAGCGTTCATATAATCTTGCAGTGCACATTTAGCTACAGTAAGCATATGTATTATAGGCTGTAGTGAACTCTTTAATAATATGGGGTAGGTAAATAGATCAGACTCCCACCCAATTATCTATCAAATATGTAGACTTTACAGGTTTAGTTTCCTTATCCACGACAGCAGCCTAAGTCTACAATTGGACTTCAAGATCTTTCCATCTTTGGAACTCATAATTTACCCAATATTTATTTATGAAGAGAATATTTCAATTCATGTGGCCACCACAACTTAAGAAATAAGCTTTTATATCAGTTTATTAGTGCCAGGATCAATTTTTATAACTTACTAGCATAAGAGATTTTCCTGCACAAATATTATCTTGAAGGAATGAAGGGATGTAGTTCTAGACTGCACACATAGAGATTATTCCTTCTAAGAAATACCATTGCAGCTTTATCAACATAATAAATAGAGGGTAAGGGCTGTGGATACATTTTCAGCACAATACTAAGCACAGCACAGGGGAGAACACACTTCAGTTGCAAAACCACTTTTTTTTCAATCCGTCATTTTGAAATAAAATCAGCTATAAACAAAATTCACAGAGACAAATTGACAAACTACAATTCTTTTTCTTCTCTAAATGTCATGTAAATGTTGGGATATAAATGCAACAGACAAGAATCCACCCATTGGGAAAACATATCTAGATTCCTGGGCATAAAGCAAAAATAATCTATAGTCCAACATAATAACCACAAAACATAGATTTTATAAAAAGACCATTTATTTTTCATATAAAATTACACATATTACACAGAATCATTATAACTGTCCAATTCTTATTTTCTAAAGCTATTCTGGAAATATTTTTAAAATCATCCAGAACTGCACTTGAATCTTCCCTCTTATAATGAACAAAAGATATTCAATTTCCTTTATTCAAGATACTTCTGAAAAAAAGTTCATTTCACATTCCAAGTGTCCTCTGTTTCTTTAAGTTGAAAATGCCAAAAAATGATAAACCAGATCAACAGAAGCCCTTAGGATATTTGGCTGTTAAACCCATGACTGAAGCTTTAACAAATATACTGAGTCCTAAATAAGAAACAGAGTGATCATAACGTAGGAGTAAAAAAAAAAATCTTATGGAGATAAAAGATCTATTTGAGGAATAATATAAAACTGGCACAATTGAAAAAAGAGTGTACTATTCCAGGTGTAGTTCAGAACAGGACATGAAGCATCACCTCAAATCCAAAGGGAGGAACTATGTCCTGTTGGCCAATTATGCTTGGAAGGAACTGTCTTCTCTTTCCAGTCCAAAAAAATGGGCAAAACTAGAGAGACAGGGAATCCTCTATGAATAACAAGAAATCCTGGAATCAAAACAACCCTGAGTTTCTTTCCACAAAGAGACAATGTCAATGTGCAACAAGTGCTTGAGAAAATTCAAGCACTCTCCTGGGCTCAACTATTCCATAATTATTGCATTTAGGTATGTTTCTTCCTCAAACTGTGAGAACAAAAATACATACGAAATAAAAAATATGTATGAAAGTATCATTTGTGCTTCACATAAGTTTCCTTATCACAATTTTTACTCTAGAAATAAGATGTTTTAATTATAGGCAAAAATAATCTCAAAAATTAACTCATAGTATGAAACAATAAAGGCAAAAACGTTTGTCAAAAGTTGTGGTCTGTCAATTTAAATGACATCTAGGGTCATGTCATAAATGTCAAGTGTAAAACAGTTTGCTATGAAGAAGTCTTTCTGAAAAAATGATTGGTCAGCCAGCCAAACCATTTGCTAAGTCTCCTAAATAGATCCAAACTCAAACCATATTTGCTTTATAAACTTTCCATGTCACAGATTTGCAGAGACATCTCTAAACTCTCAAGATACAAATCTTTCCAGGAGCATCCATTTGGATATCCCAAAATTACAATTGCAATCTTATGTTCACCTTGATTAGGACAAAGCAGTAGAAATCAGGACTTATAATACAGCAAAGAAGAACCAAATCAATTTTGAGCAGATATTGTGTAGGTAAAATCAGACAGTCCTCTAATAATACTCCTTGAAACTTCCATGAAAGATATTTCCAATGAGGTTTAGCCTGAAGCTCAAATACCTTGTTTAAAACTGTAAGGTGATATTCAAAAAATTATAAATATGCACTTAAGTCAATGCAAGCTGAATGGATACTTATGCACAATGAGCGATCTGTACACATTTTTCCATTCCTTCGTAGAATATACAGAAATGACAGCAATAATCATTATTAAATCTGTACGCATGTCTTCAATCTGTGTATAATGTACATTCAACTCATATTACACCAGTATATTTGGAAGATCAACATTTTCTGTTCAATCTAAATCATTTTGAAAAATGATTCATATTCTTTTACTTCAGTTTAATCTCTTAGCTTGATTCAAATCATACTATGTTTAAAGCATAATGATTTTATTATACTTTTATTCAGACTTCTTATTGCTTAAAAATACTAGCTGTGCTTGAAGATGGACTGTCCCAGATTACAGGACAACCTTGTGGCTGTGGGATAACAGCATGTGGAAGACAAGAGCTAAGTCTCTCTGTATTACAGCACCAAAAAAGAACTCTCTATAGAAAAAGAGGAAAAATATCTGTGGGAAAATTATCACCTTCCTAGTGAGTACATACAGTAAATGGTACACTGAAGGGAACAGCCCTTGGCATCGTGTCATGCACAAAGAAACATCTGGGAATAGGAATTTTCCTTTACTCCTATCCATTCCTTTCCATCCATCTTTCTCACCCTTACCCTGCAGTGCCAAGTCTAGTTGAAGTGGCAAGCTGGGAATCTGATCATTTGTTTGCTAAACAAAAAGAATCCATGGCAATGTATACTTGACTTTATTACAGTTCATTCCACATTACTGTTGTGATTAGTCAGGGTCTGCCCCCCCAAATTAGCCATGTGTGGATAAAGAGGATTCCTAGGCATTTGGTCACTGAATTAATAATGTAGTTTTCTTTAGAACATTTAGCAGGCTCCATCCAGTTTCTGAAGTGTAAGTAATTACATAAAACCCACCAGCAGGAAAAGAAGAAACAGGAAATCTGATGGTGCTTCTCTAAAGATTTGAGTCTCAAGCATATCTAACTGAAAGATAACAATTGTGCTTCTCAACAATAAATCAGAATGGACTGGGCACAGTAAGAGCAAGTTTATACAAAGTACATTTTCTAAAAATCAGTTTTCAAGGCTGCTAAAGCAGCATCATTTTTAAAAACTTTAAAAAAAATGAATTTGAAGCTCACCTAAGACACAAGAGGGATTTTCTCTTAAACACAAAAACATTTCCTTCCTTCTCTAGAGATGTTACCTAGAGGTCACTTAGTTATAAGGCAGACTTTTTTAATTTTATGCAAACAATTTCAATTCCACCCTCCTATTCAATAAGAAAAGGGTTTCGTTTTTGTTTGTAAATCACAACTTTTGGTAGTGAATCTTATTTAAAAGTCTGTGGAACAGTTTTCCTTTGAAATAGCTATCCCAATAAAAAAGTGCCATTGGAAAAAGAGCTAAATGCTGACAAACACGACATGTGTTCTCAATGTGAAACATTGGTAGAAAAAGCAGCTCCAGATCCAGAACAAGGTCAGATGGTTCTGTTGTCAGGGCATTTTGGTTCACCACACTGAAATCTGAGTAAATCTGGCCCTTCCAAAATCCCTCTGTCCCCAAAATAAGGCCATCCACCTCTCTTCTTCAGTCCATTTCCATAGACATAAGGCGCCGGCGCTCCCGCCTAGTTTCTTGAACTTCCTTCTTACAACACCAACGGGAACTACAATAGCCAATCAGACAGGATAAAAGTCCAATAACTGAGGATAGGCCAATGCCAATCAACAGTGGAAACTTGAAAGCATTCAGCACTGAGAGAGAAGGAGAAAAAAAGTAATGTTATAGACAAATCACACAGAGCAACAATTTTTAATATGAAAAGAAAAAGAGTATTTCTAATCTAATAAGAACTGAGTTTTTTGTATTATTTGTTCAAAGGATCTCTTTTTATCCCTTTCCTTCTTTGAATTTGACCTGGATTAAGACCTAGATATTTCATATTCAATATGACTGGATAGCTGTTTACTAGAAACTAATTCTGAAACCAAATTGTCATTTCTTGTCAAGCAAGAGATATAAAGTGACATATTTGTAAGACGGGATAGCTACCACTAAGAATATAAACTACATCGCCGTACAACCAGCTCTATCTAAAATTTGGAAATCTTCTATTCCATTTGTTTTATTCTCCTTTTTCTCTGTCAACTAGGGAGTTCTTGAATTAATTTTTGTAGTATTGCAAGATACTATGGAAGGTACTGATATTGCTGCTATTGTTATTGATCTATCAATTTAAAAAAATCATATGGTAGAAATTGCATATTGCCTTGGAATTTTACTGAATTATAAGATCTCAGGGAGGCTAGTGGAGAGATGTTTGTATAAGGAAAGGCACGTATAGTTTGTCTACCTTGCAATTAAAGGCTGAGGATAGGGAATTCTTAGAAAAAAGGTAAAGATTCTGGCCCTCATCTAATCACATTCAATCCTTTTTCTTCTTAGAAAAAAATGGCAAGCATTATTTCCTTATCCAAATTCCAATATACAATAAAACAAAAACATAGAGGAAAGATTTGACACAGCCTTCTTTCTATTAGACTATATTTGTTGCTGCTACATGATATAAAAAATCTTGACAGAAAGTTAAGGATAAATTTTCATTGAGAACACTTACCATCCATCTTCACAGTTACAAGAATTGCTTTAGATTTTATTTCCTTTTCCTGTTGCCAAACACCAGCAGCTGACCGCACCCAAGGTGTTACCAAACAAAAGTGGTTGCCAAAATCATGGTCTTCACAGCCATGAACTCTAAGTCGGAACTCCATAGGGAAAATTCTCTCTAAGCTGAGATCGCTGCTCCCATTTCTTCTTGCCTGTGTCACTATCCCTTTCCGATCTAGCGAGGCTAGGAAAACAGGTTCCTTGTCCATTGCAAAAGAGCGTGTGGCAAACCAGGAGACATCAAATGACATGTCATCTGGAATTGAAAATACAATAACAACCCCCAAAATAAGAGCAGGCATAATAACCACCATTCTCAAGAGAATTCTTGGAAATTTTAGGAAGGTTTATAAATTTTATTTTTCTCCTTCAAAAAGTTAACTCTAGTGGATTG
The DNA here is from genome assembly GCA_034064705.1 of Bothrops alternatus. Taxonomy (NCBI): domain Eukaryota; kingdom Metazoa; phylum Chordata; class Lepidosauria; order Squamata; family Viperidae; genus Bothrops; species Bothrops alternatus. The sequence goes on from JARGCV010000035.1 coordinate 11,972,478, forward strand.
CCCAAGCTTAGTTGAATTCAGTGTGTGACTGAGAATTTATAATTTATAAATTTTATAATTTTAAGCAATAACTTCAGTGTTAAACTTCCTACCAATAGAAAAAAGGATTAAGATGATTTGTGTCAATAATTCTTTCTAGACCAATGTTTTTAGGCAAGTGTCGTGGAGAATAGCAACTGAGCCATTATATAATAACTAAATTCCACTGCACTTATTGGTCCATCACACAAAAGTCAACTTGAAGTCACCACCACTACAATTACTTTGTTTCTGTCCCTTAACTTCAAAGGGTTAGGCATTTTCATCAACTTTCCAATAGACTGTGTAGACCAGGGGTTCTCAACCTTGGCAACTTTAAGACTTGTGGACTTCAATTCCCAGAATTCCTCAGCCAGCAAAGCAAAGCTGGCTGAGGAATTCTGGGAGTTGAAGTCCACAAGTCTTAAAGTTGCCAAGGTTGAGAACCCCTGGTGTAGACTCTATTATGATCTTTCCTTATTGCCATTATCACTACTAACTCCCTTTTTTTGTAGGATAAAATGATCATCTCTGAGAATGGGACTAACAGATTTGAGCGTATTAAATGTTACTAATTAAACTGACAATATCTGAGTCAGTTCAAAGTCAAAATATACTACTTTTTGCAATTTAAGAAGTCAGTTTCCACATCTAATTTATAATGTTGTTTACCTTCCAATCCCATTGGTTTAAATTACCTGTAAAATACCTTATTTTACCTACCCAAAATGCTTCAGATGCTTTGCCGAAAATATTCTACCAAAATTGATGTAATTGTGATTTTGGAAATGTGTTTCCAGAGGTACACTTACTTTTAAAATATGTTGTATTTATAAGAACCCATGCAAAATATATGTAACTTAAAGGCATACAAATGTCATAAATATATCATTTTAGTTGTATAGTATTTTCTCCATAATCAGTGCTTTAATTACAGGCTTCCTCATCAAAAACAGCAGTCTTTCCTTTAAAGGGAGATTATTTCAGAGTTAACATGTCCAATGGACTAATAACTTCCTGTACCACTGACCCAATTCAGATAACCTTTCACCTTCATATGTATACAAATATGTGTCACTATATATGCCAATTTTACTAGGGAATAAGCTCCCAAGAGCCTAGACTGATTTCTACCTCTAATACAGGATGACAGCTAGTCAGAATCCATCATTTTTTTGTATTTTAATAGGTACAATTTTTATAAATCCATGAGTAGATCTATACTTTTAACCTCACTAGGCTATTAGCTTTTGTTGGCAGTTTAATTGTTGAAGTCAAAGTAGAATATCTTGGTGCATCCCTTGGTGTAGATGGAAATCAAATGTGGGAACTAATCTGAATAAATTTGCCACACATTCCTATAAGCCACAAGTCTTAAAGTTGCCAAGGTTGAGAACCCCTGCTTATAAGCATTTGTAACACTGTCCTAGAACTTAGAGGTCACTATCACAATCGGTGAATACAAAGATGTAGAATAATAAGCAGAACTTATTTCTTATTTTATTTTTTATTAACTTTCCTATTATTCATCCTTAAACTGTTTAATTACAAATTATATGGTATACTATTAAAATAATTTTATAATATAAAAATTTGAATAATGAAACATTTTGTTTTTCACAGGTAAAGAACCTTTGGCAATGTCTAGCACTCTCTCTGCCTACAACCATTAAAGTACCAAGCCTATTTCCAGCATTGTGAGGATATTTTAATGAATCACAAGCAAAGGCTGTGTTCTACTGTTAGGTGTTCTAAAGCAGCACTTCCAAACTGAATTTGGAGGACTGCATAACCTAATAGCAGTCAAATAAGAGCAGCTACATGTTTAATTCAATTTGTATAATATTAAACTGCAGGGAAATAATGATGATGATGATGATGATGATATAATGATAATAATAATAAAAGCTGGAAGGGACCTTGGAGGTCATCTAGTCCAACCCCCTGCTCAGTCAGGAAACCCTATACCATTTCAGACAAATGGCTGCCAGTCTCTTCTTAAGAACTTCCAGTGTTGGAGCATTCACAGCTTCTGGAGGCAGGTTGTTCCACTGATTAATTGTTCTAACTGTCAGGAAGTTTCTCTTTAGTTCTAGATCAGGGGTTCTCAACCTTGTCAACTTTAAGACTTGTGGACTTCAATTCCCAGAATTCCTCAGCCAGCTTTGCTGGCTGAGGAATTCTGGGAGTTGAAGTCCACAAGTCTTAAAGTTGACAAGGTTGAGAACCCCTGTTCTAGATTGCTTCTCTCTTTGATTAGTTTCCATCCATTGGAAACTAATAAAATACTAAATATATAAAATATTCTCTATCCTAACAAAATGTTTTGCAAATTTCTCTAACTCTAGAAAAATGCAGCAAAGGTCTTCAATGACTGTACTAAAGTTGTCCAAATTAGAAATCCCTCCATTCATTTGGGAAGCCAAGAATTATTTAGTTATCTATTTAATTATCTAGTTGCAACAAACAGCATATTTGTTTAAAAAAAATGACCACAGACCAAGTTTTTATGAACTTGGAAGATTATGGAGATAGGCAGATATCAAAGAAGATCTTGGAAAAGATAATCAAGCAACAAATCAGAGAACACCTAGAGGCAAACAAAGTCATTACCAAAAGTCAAAAACAGATCATGCCAGACAAATCTTTTTGCATTCTTTGACCAGGTGACAAAATTAGTGCACCAGAGGAATGCTGTGGATATAATTTACTTGGACTTCAGTAAGGCATTTGATAAAGTAGACCACAAGCTACTATTTGATAAGATAGAAAAATGTGGGTTAGACAGCATCACTACCAGATGGATTCGTAGCTGACCGGCCGTACTCAGCATGTGGTCCTCAATGGAACTACATCTACATGGAGGGAAGTGAGTAATGGCTCTGTTCTGGGCCCTGGGGAACTCATCAAATTTGCAGATGACACCAAGCTGGCAGGAATAGCCAACACTGCAAAAGATAGGCTTAAGATACAGAAGGATCTTGACAGATTTGAACATTGGACGCTATCTAACAAAATGAAATTCAATGGTGAAAAAAGTAAGGTTCTACATTTAGGCAAGAAAAACCAAATGCACAGGTATAGTATAGGTAGTACCTTGCTCAACAATAGCAACTGAGAGGGGGATCTTGGAGTCCTAGTGGACAATCACTTAAATATGAGCCAGCAGTGTGCTGCAGCTGCCAAAAAAAGCCAACACAGTGCTAGGCTGCATTAACAGAGAGATAGAATCAAGATCATGTGAAGTGTTAATACCACTTTACAATGCCTTGGTAAGGCCACACTTGGAATACTGCATTCAGTTTTGGTCACCATGATGTAAAAAAGATTTTGAGACTCTAGAAAGAGTACAGAGAAGAGCAACAAAGATGATTACGGGACTGGAGGCTAAAACATACAAGGAACAGTTGCTGGAATTGGGTATGTCTAGTTTAATAAAGAGAAGGATGCGGGGGGGGGGACATGATAGCAGTGTTCCAATATCTCAGGGGCTGCCACAAAAAGGGAGTCAAGCTATTCTCCAAAGCACCTGAAGGCAAGACAAGAAGCAACGGATGGAAACTAACCAAAGAGAGAAGCAACCTAGAACTAAGGAGAAATTTCCTGACAGTTAGAACAATTAATCAGTGGAATAACCTGCCTCCAGAAGCAGTGAATGCTCCAACACTGGAAGTTTTTAAGAAGAGACTGGACAGCCATTTGTCTGAAATGGTATAGGGTTTCCTGCCTGAGCACAGGGTTGGACTATATGACCTCCAAGGTCCCTTCCAACTTTATTATTGTTATTATATATTATTAAAAAAGAAACTTAGATCTAAGATTTTACACTTTAAAAAAACTGCAGAATTTACATTACTCTATTTCCCCTCCCCCAATATTCCTAAAAATAAACAAAGACCTTTTGGTCCTATTTTATGTTTAGCACAAATTGCTTATATGTTCTTTGATGCTCTGAAACATTGCAATTGGTCATAAGCCATATATTGACCATACTTGTAATAATGCCATCTGCCAATGAATAAGTTTTTTTTATTTTAAAGATTCCCAATTGTTCCATTCCAATAAGGCTATATGGTCCAGTTTTCTGATTGGGACTTGCCTCCAGTTTTTTCCTGCCCATCTAGCACAAGCAGGCAGAATGGGCATGCTGCATGTCCCAGTACTTAAGGAGTATCATCTTGGGGGTCCATGAAGCATGCCTTCTTTGGCACATTGCCTGCCCTCTGCAATAATATCCTCCCAAAAATCTGTATGGCTCCTACCCTAATAATGTTCAGGAAGCTATTAAAGATGGTTCTGTAGGATAGACTTTCTTTGGTGTTATGTTTTTTTATGGGGATGCTCATAATTCTTTTTGTTTTTGTTTTATGTTTAATTGTGAGATGCCCAGAATAATTGGCTTTCCCTGTAGCTGCCTATAAATTATATGAATAAATATTGTAATACACAAATGTTCAGTTAATATTAATTCATTATTGTACTGCAATGCAGGCTTATGCATATCTGCTTGTGAATAAGATATTATATAAGGTCCCGTACTAGAATTGAATTGTAATATCATTGTGTTGCAAAAATTTATTTTGACAAAAGATATTGAAAGTGTGAGGAATCTTGTATTTTGTTGTGTGTTGGAGAGCAAATTGTACTCAGAACAGGTAGCCTCTAGATGGCACAAGCCATATTGGGCTGAGCAATAACTAACATTTAAATTTTATTCAGAAAAAAACTGATACCAGCTCCATAATGATATAATATAGTAGCAGTGGGCCTGGCCTGTTATTATTTTGAAACTAAAGTTTCTGGTGTTCTTCCAGACAACTCCCTGTTATGTAAATTATATGCAGTCCGGCACTGCCTTTTCTTTTAATGGCTACATTTAGTCTACCAGCTGAAATTGGGTAAAGGCTTTATTGGCAATGACATCCACTTGGTCTTTCTGACTCAGCCTATTCATTTAAGGAGAATGGAATTGCTCCAGAGTCCAATTTGTAAAGTACAAGAATAAGCACATGTGAAAAAATGAAGTATACAAAGCTTTCACAAATAATGGGCAAGTGGAACAAAGTATATTCCAGCATGAATGAATGAATGAATTTCATTATTATTTGTAAAAATAATAAAGGCTGAAAATGAATAAAACGAACGAATGAATGAATGAATTCATTCGTTCATTCATTCATTCATTTTCAATCTTTGTTATTTTTACAAATAACTCAAGGTGGCAAACATATCCAATTCAACTTCTATTTTATCCACAACAACTCTGTGAAGTGGTTGGGCAGAGAAAGTAACTGGCCCAAAGTCCTCCAGTTGGCTTTCATGGCTAAGGTGAGGCTTGAATTTCTGCTCCCGTCTAATATCACATTTAACATATTATTATGATGTGATTTTTATGTGGATTATTAAAAACACAGAGTGGTGCTTAAATGTTTGTCCATCTTACTGAAGTTTCAATATTTCTGGATAAATATGATCTCAAATGTTATCAGCTTTCCAAGCAAATTCTAAAATAATAATAATAATAATAATAATAGTAATAATAATAATAATGATAATGATGGTGATGATGATGATGTTGGAAGGTCATCGAGTCCAACCCCCTGCTCAGGCAGGAACCCTACACCATTTCAGACAAATGGCTGTCCAGTCTCTTCTTAAAAACTTCCAGTGTTGGAGCATTCACTGCTTCTGGAGGCAGGTTGTTCCATTGGTTAATTGTTCTAACTGTCAGGAAGTTTCTCCTTAGTTCTAAGTTGCTTCTCTCTTTGATCAGTTTCTATCCATTGCTTCTCGTCCTGCCTTCAGGCGCCTTGGAGAATAGCTTGACTCCCTTTTCTTGTGGTAGCCCCTGAGATATTGGAACACTGCTATCATGTCCCCCCTCGTCCTTCTCCTCGTTAAACTAGACATACCCAATTCCAGCAACCGTTCCTTATATGTTTTAGCCTCTAGTCCCCTAATCGTCTTTGTTGCTCTTCTCTGTACTCTTTCTAGAGTCTCAGCATCTTTTTTACATCGTGGTGAACCAAAACTGGATGCAGTATTCCAAATGTGGCCTTACCAAGGCATTGTAAAGTGGTATTAATACTTCACATGATCTTGATTCTATCCCTCTGTTAATGCAGCCCAGCACTGTTCATTTATTTATTCAAAAGAGTTCACAAATTTTCAAGCACCACTGTAGATATGGGGAGAAGATGGAGTGAAAAATGTATGTGAATGTGATACAAACATGACTGTTCTCACAAAAGCTAAACAGGATTAGATTAGATTGGATGGGAGATCACCAGGAATTCCTAGGGCTGTTTCAGACATTGGGAAAAATAACCTAGAAAGCAGCAATGGTAAGTCCTTTCTGTATTGTTGCCAAGAAATCAACATGAATGTGTTGATGTAGTCATCAGGAGACTTTAAATGGATAAAGGCAATCACACTCAGTATAGAACTTTAAATGTGCTTGCAAATTGTAATTTTCTTAAACTTTATTAATTGCACTAATATTTATTACTTTTATTGAACATGAACAGTGCAATTAAATATGCCTGCAGACTGAATGCTGAACTAGGTTTATCACTTATATGTATTAACCTGAACATTTAAGGAATGGCTCACATACATTTGTCTCAGATTTTTAAAAAGTTTCTATTAAGCACTTTCAATACATCAGGACAAATATTAAGGATTAAGAAAGAATAGACAGATTCTCCAAAATCTGTTCTCAACATGCTGTGAAACAAACCTAATTTGTAGAAGTGAGCACTAGACTAAATAGCTTAGGCCATATTTGTATGCTGAACACCTACTAGAACTAGACAATTTATTCAAAAAAGTATACTCAAGTATACTCAATTTTGCATGACCACAAATATGACGATTAAAGATGACCCTTAAAGTTTAAACCCTTTGAACCTTTATAAAATAAAAAAATGTAGTTTTCCTGAATACCTGGGCAGTTCCAGATGCTCAGTTCAAATTGATTAAATATTCAAAATTTCACTGAACATGCTGAGAAGTCTCATACTAATAAAAAAATTACTTCAATTTGTACTGTTCTGGTACACAGAAAAGTGAAATGCAGGTTTCTGATTTAGCTGTAGTGTAAACTGATACTTCACCCACCACTACTCAGTGTTTGCACAAACATCTTCTGAGGACAATCCAATGTGTGCCACAAGATATTTGGCTATGGGGATGTAGGCTATAAAATGTTCCACAAAATTACCTTGATGAAGCAATAAACTACTGAAAAAATGAAAAACATATTCAAATCATACCTGGATCAAGCACTGTTGTTTCAATGGTGATGATGCAAAACAAGTTTACCAGATCACCTCGATAAATGGTTGGATTATCTGAATGCACTGAAACATTAAAAACAGGTCCTAGGAAGAAAAAAAACACACAAGTACTTATCTATTTTGCTGCAGAATTTTATTTAAGCTATATATCTATGCAAAACTTTGTAGTCAAATATATGCATGAAATTATGTCTGATCAAAAACTCACAGAAACAATAAATCTCATGAACAAAAACATATAGTATCAGGATATAAGTGAATGAATTAGGAATGCAAGATTCTAAAGGACTGAGTATTAAGAAGTCAGAGTGAATTATATAATGTTGAATTAAGAATTCTCGACAATGATGTAAGAGTAAATATAAAACTGAAAAATTAGTGACAATAATCTATTAGTAACCAAAGATTTATAGTAAGTAGTTTTCGCTAAGAAGAAAGAGACATATATCACTGAAGTTTTGTATACAGAAAATCATCTTGCAACAGACCAAAATTGGAAGGAAAGGGCATGAGGCAAAGGAAAACTAAGAACATCATGTCTCTTCAATAGGACAGAAGGCATTTTCAACTGCTAAATAGTACACAGGGAAAATAAAACTTAGGAGGAAAAGTAAGATGTGTGGTCTTAATAAATAGTTGATGCGGACTTTGACAAGCAACAAAACACCACAAAGTCAAGATTTTATGCATGCCAGACACTGATCACCTTGATTCCATCAATTTCATTATAGAATCGTTATCACTATGTTTGACATAAAAATATTATACCATTCAGACTTAGTTCATCTTTTTAAAGAAATCTGTTTCATTATTTAACATTTTAAGAAGAATGCATAGAAGACAGTATTAAAAATTATTGTGTATTATTTCTCACATGGAGCAGGAAATAAATACAGATCGTGGTTTAAAAATTGTATTGATCAGTGCTTTTTTTCTTTAAAAAAAAAAAAAGATGCCGGAACTCACACATGTCATACAATCCGCCTTGCCTACCCTACAAGGTTCCATCCAAAAAAGGTGCCGGAACTCCGTTCTGAGCATTCTATGAGATAAAAAGCCCTGCAATTGGTAGGAATTCTGTAGTCTCTGGGGAATTGCAGAAATTGCAGTCTAAAATATTGGATGGACAACTGCTGCTCTAAGCTTATTCATGCTACACTAGTTGGATTTCTGTTATAGCCGAGTCAAGTCGATACTCTCATAGGACACATTCAGGAACACAGCAAGTTTCTATTAAGAATATTATGGTTTGAAAACTACATTACTTTTTTTGGCCAATGCTGAATCAGCTGCAAGAATCAAAAGTATGTAATGCAGAGCGAAGTGCAGTTGTATTTTTGTTTTAAAAAAAAAGTAAAAGAAAACAAGAAAAAATTAATGCACATTTTTCTTTCACCTACAAAGATTTTGTGACTAAATTTTACTATAATGGAAAGAATTACTGCCATGTGAAATAATTTCTAATTATTCAAATCTTTTTCTCTTAACTGCATATTTATACGATAAAAGTATGAGATTTTGTAAGCAACCAGGGTAAGAGATAAAGAGGATACAAACAAAAGAACAAGGAAGTTTCTTTACTCTTTGCTTTTAGAAAATGAAGTCACAAAATGAACAGAAAATGCTACAAATATCAGAATTAGAGATGGGCATTTTTCTCTTTTAGTGAAACTGAAATGTCTCTACAGATAAAGCAACTCCCACACAGAGTATAATGATAAATATTTATATGTATTAAAAATGTTCTACATACTTTCCAGTTCACTCAAAAATTCTTCTATTTAAATTAATCCTGTATCAGGTTCAGAGGGAATTACTGTATTTTTCAATACCTTACTAAACTATAAATGGAAATGAGGAAAACCAAACGTAAGATCCTGATAAGGGTATTTCCGCATAGGTTACTGGCAAAATTTAAAGCAAGATTCATGGAATATATCTTTCCTATTCAGTATCACTTGTACTTAGAATCTCTTACACATAAACCTCTTAGTTCTGCAAGTGTACGAACAGGAGAAAGTAGAAAATATAATAAATGATAACTATTACAAAAATATTTTTTAAAGGACAAAAATAACTACAGCACTATCAGTTCAATGGGAATTTGCTACTAATATGTGGTTCTTAACTATGACTACCTGCTCCTTTCCGAATGGACAAACATTATTTATCTATTTAATTATTAGTTAGATGAATTTTACAAAGATTATTTGGATTTTTCTCCAGAAAAATGGATGCTGGTTTAAATACCAAAGTGGGTAGTTTCTCTTCCCTTCACTATTAAATCCCCCTCACAGCAATCTGCCCAGCATCTTCCCACCTTCCACCCAAATCTTTTCTTTTCACCTTGCTCTATATCAGGGGTCCGCAACCCCTGGTCTGTGGCTCAGTACCAGGCCTCGGCATGCCAGCAACCAGTCCGCACAAACAAGCAAAGCCCCATCTGTAGGATGCAAGCAACTCTCAAAATCACGCATCCTCCGGTCCGCGGAAAAACCTCTCCCCACGGAACTGGTCCCTGGTGCCCAAAAGATTGGGGACTTCTGCTCTATATAATCTCTGTCTTCCCTCCCTCCTTCCTTCCAACAAGTGATTCACTTGTTGAGAAATAGGAATAAGAAAATGAAGGTCTTCTCCTAAACTAACAGGGGAAGAAAAATGGAAGAAGAACTGTGAGGTTCAATAGGGCTAGCTTAGGCAACTGAAACTTTCAAAGCATAAGAACAATTGTTATTTTTAGTAAATTATCAGTTTTGGAAGAACATTAGATCTTTCAGTCAAATTCTTATCTTGGAGCAGTAGGGATGGGAAACTTTAAAAAAAAAATCAAGGACCATGTTTCAACAGAACTAATCTTTTATTGGTACACAATGGTTTATGTTAAAGAAATTAAAGAGACCCGAATAAAAAAATGAATGAAGCATCTACTCTGATTCCTGTCATGGTTCCAACAGACAGAGACAAATAAAGCAGAACTCCAAGGCTTGCAAATTTCTCAAAGAACATGTTTATTAGCTACAAAGTATCAGCACATCAAAAGTGAAACCAAGTCTGGAGACACACGTAACAATTCCCTAATACAAAGTTAAGAAATCCCACCCCTAAGGCTATGCAAGCAACTACATTCCCTAATACATCTTCTTGGCGGGCTTTTTATGCAAAGGCCAGCCTGCAGTCTCAGGAGCAGCCAATGACCTTGGTTCCCATGGGATAAAAGTTTATTTAGACTAGTGAAGCACCTAGCAAACCCCCTCCCTCCATTCTATGTGCAACCAAAAATGAATAGAGAAAATGACTACAGCCATGCTCATTTTTAGAGTTGACAACTCTATTTTATTTCTAACACTTTCCCGAAGCTATTTTCTTTTTCTGTCATTCCCAAGAATCTAGCATAGCGGTTCTCAACCTTTTCCGGGGCTCGACCCCGGCCCACACCGCGCATGCGCGGTGGGGCGCATCGCGCATGCGCGGCGGGACGCATTGCACATGCGTGGCGGGGCACATCACGCATGCGTGGCGTGATGGGGCACATCGTGCATGCGTGGCGCGATGGGGCACATCGCGCATGCGCGGCGCGACGGCCCGCATCGCGATAGGGAAAAAATGGCCGACCCCCCCAAAAAATGGCCGACCAAAAAAAAATGGCGGACTGCGGTGCTTGGCGACCCCCGTGAAATGGTCGTTTGAACCCAAATGGGGTCGCGACCCACAGGTTGAGAACCGCTGATCTAGCAGCATGGAAGAGACATGCTGAGATCTGATAGCCTTTAAAAAAAAAAAAAAAGAAGTCTAAGGCCTAATTGAAGCTAAGACCAAAAGTTGCTTCCCCTAAAACTGGCAATCTATTAGGATAGTAGGCAACAATATAAAATAATAAAGGACTTTAATGGAAAATTTCACATTTTGGGATTTTGGTGCTATTTATTATCAAAATAAAAATACAACATACATACAACATATACATTCTGCTAAATATCAGGATGTGTTAACTGTTTCCATTTAGTATGACACTTTATTATAGTATATATTCTATTTTGTTTTAGGTTATAAAAGTCTTATTTATAATTAGGGAAAAATTCTTTTAATAGGAAAACATTTTTTTCTAATATTAAAAAACCTAAAAATAGTTCTGAGGGCTATATAACAACGCATTCATTTGGCTCAAGAAATGTGTTTTACCCCCCAAAAAAGTTTACTGAAGGTAAAGCGTTATAACTACCGTGACCTTTCAATTCTAGATTGGATTTTCTAGCTCTGATTTTAATGTTTAAGTCGATAACTATTTTATTTTTTTTAAAACATAAAAATGAAAGTTTAAATTTACAAATCTGCCTAAAAATCAAAAATAAAACATAAATTACATCCATATTTAAAAGTTTGTGACATTGAATGCATATGCATTATTCCACGTACACAAAGCCTAGCACTTGTTTGAATATGGTTAAAAGAATAGATAAATCATGGATATAAAGGAGCCCTACAGTAAGAGGGATAAGATATATAAGTAGTATAGTATTCTTTATAATATATAAAATATAAAAATATTGGGATGGTGTAAATGAATAAAAAGTTTGGATATTTAAAGGTAATTATGATTGATATAGAGAGGAAATTAAGCTTAAATAAGAATCTTGAAAACAGGATACATAGTGACTTAATCAGATGACTTTTATGAATATAATTGAAACATAAGCAGATCAGAAAAGATGTTATATGCTGATGTTACTGTTATTTGTATAAACACAAGAAAAATATTTATATTTAACCTTGTATATATTGAAAGTATTAAAAACTATATTTGCTTAATGTTGATAAAAGGAGAATACTATTGGAAGAGAAGATCAAAGAAATATATTATTAATTGATTGATTATGGAATTATAGAAATTAATTATTATTGTTTTTTAAATATATGAACCCAGACAACATGCTGTTTACTAAGCACTAAAGATAGTTATTATAAAAAATCAATAAAATATTTTTTTTTTAAAAAAGAAACGAGTCAGAAAGAAAGAAGTGTTTGTGTGTTTTGCCGGCAAGGGGGTTTCGTACTATGCAAGCTATGCACAGTGCCACAGAGGAAGGTCTAATTAGAAGAAATAAACAGTATAAGTAAAATATATCCAAGAACAGCCAATAGAGAAAAAGAACCATTACTTTAGCTAAGTGGTATACCAGCTCCAGCATTTTTTATTTGATCACTGTAAGAATGAATAATTTTGAGAATTCATTCTTAAATCTGTTTCCCACCACTTTTTGTTTTAATTTTAAGCTTAAGAGCAAACACTCCATTTTTTCTATTTTCCTTTTGAATGCATGTAAAAAAAACCCAAAGCCTATTTAATTGGAAATAAATATGACCTAAAAGCCAGCCTTACAAAACTGTTTAGAAAATAAAGTACAGTATAAACCAAGTAAGAGAAATATGGCTATGATATCTATTTATTTTGCATTACAGTGAAATTTAACAAAGACAAGTCATTTGATTTTCATCTGACTGGATAGAAGGTCTAAACCATCTTCATTGTCACATGCATACTTTGGAAGCTCTACAGAAGATGGGACACCCATGTTTAATCAAAGATACAGAATCTCAAAACAAGTTCAAAATCAATAAACAAATACTGCTTACTGTGAGGCATACATAAGTGCACTGATAATTTATTGCTAAAGATACTTTGTTTGACATCTATCTGAACATGCCTTTTCTCAAGAATATAACTTGTAATGCTTTACTCAATGGACTATATAACCAAACATCTGTCTTTTCTATGACTGCAATTAATCTACCTGCCTTTCCCATTCTGTAATATTTATCTTGATATCAGGCTTTTAAATATAAAAATTAAGGAATTAGCATCTTTTTTAAAAACATGATTCCATGAATAACTATTTTTTTCTGCATGCACCATTTTTATTAAAATTTAATTATCCCACAAAATATTAGAAAAAATGTCTATGCTTTAACTGTGGGCACAAGGGACTTGTGAACATAATACTAAGGATACTAAGTTCAGGAAAGTCTTGCATATGTACTTCAGCAACATCTACTTTGCCAAGAGGCTATACAGATGTAGAAGAACCAAAACATGGTTACATCTTTCCCCAAAACTACTAGTCAGAACATATGTTACTCTGAATCATGGAAGCTGCATACAATCATAATATAGTATGATTTTCCTACTAAAAACCTTGCTTTATATAATTGCTTTATATAACTGCCTTACCATCATTTGATCTTATGGGTAAAAACACAATTACTACATACTATAGCTGAAATGCTTTCCTTGTTACTGCAGGGGTGCTCAACTTGGCAGAGAGGTATTTAGAATATTAAAAGTATGTTCTAAACTTTAAATCATGGTTATAAACTGCAGAGCAACTTGAAACCAAACAATCTATATCATGCTTAATAAAAGGTCTTAACACAAAAATCGCATGTAATACCTTACCTTTTAATTACAGTACTAAAAAGCCAAAATCTTTAATAGCACTGATAACTTTTAATAAAAAGTGTCAAATTAAATAAGTTTTATTCTTTTTCTTTATCTCATCTTTGTTTACGCCTTTGTAGTGGCATAATTTGCTAAACAGCTTGCTTTTGGAAGACTTATGAGTTCACTAGGCCAGAGGTCCCCAACCCCCGGTCCGTGGACCGGTACTGGGTCATGGCATGCCAGCAACTGGGCCGCACAAACAAGCAAAGCCTCATCTGTGGGATGCAGGCAACACACAAAATCACGCACCCTCCAGTCCACGGAAATACCTCTCTCAACATAACCGGTCTCTGGTTGGGACCTCTGCACTAGGCTATATTATACACCATTTCTGTATTGATATTCTGTCATAAGATTTAAAGTGGTTTCCAGAAGCCACCTTCAGTGCTTCAGGCCAGAAGATTCTTGCTGGTATTTGCCAGGCCATCAACTGTATTTATTCTTGTATGAATTTTGAAGGCAAACCAACTAGATTAACACATTGGGTCAAGATAATGTAATTACTCCATTAATACAGAGAGTAATGCAAACAGACTTCAAATGTCAGTAATTTGAATCTACAGGACTTCTGTAAACCAAGAATATTGTCATACTACAATTTCCATTGCTAATAGTCCCTTTCATGGCAAGATTACTGAAAAAATGGTGACTGAACAACTGTATAATCGCTGAATGAAACTGAGATTGTTTTATTGCAACCTAGTTTTAGGGCTTATTTCAGTACAGAAATTGCCATGGTCAGTCTGATAGGTTATCTTTCATAAAAGAGAGAGGCAAGATGTTTTACCTACTAATCCCTCTCAAATTCTCAACAATGTTTTGTAATCTTGTAGTGTGGTATCTGAGTGGATGATTCCATGACTTGGAGGCACTATGGTGTTGTAATGCTGTTCCTACAGCTGCAGGGTCATTCCCAAAAAAAACGAAAGTTGAGGGTTTCTGTTCAGGCATAGCTTTTACATTGTCAATTTCCACAAAGTTCAATATTGTCTATAAAATTGTTTACAAACTATACGAAGATGCAGGGAGACATTATGCAGAGGCTTGGAATTTGGTATTATCAATATATAGGTGACACCCAATTTTATTTTATTTTTTCATGCAAACTGAGAAACAGTAGAATTGCTGAATTGATAGCTGTCTCCTACTTTGAAATTGTAAAGGTGGCTGGGACTATTTAAACAACTGCATCATGATATCTGACATTCTCTAAGTCAGGGCTTTTCAACCGGTGGTACACGTACCACTTGTGGTACATTAATGAGTGGCAGGTGATACGCAGCCCTGCCTAGCCAAGTGTAGTGGGGGAGGGAAAGAGCCAGCACAGACAAGGACTTGCAGTGAGAGAGTCCTCTGGAGCTGCAAAGGACCCAGGCTCACTTCTGGCTCACCCTCCCGCATGAGAAAGGAGGATGGGGGCGGAGACAGGAGAGCCTATAAAAGGAGGCAGTTTGGGCAGGAGAGGGAGAGAGAAAAAAAAGCAGCAACCTTGGGAGGAGGCAGAGTTAGCTGCACCAAAGGGGAAGAAGGGGGAGGGGGAGGGGGAGCAAGAGGGTGGGGGGAGAGGAGATCAAGCAGACTGGCCATGAGCCGATCTACAACTGCTGTGGCAACCACCTGTGTTGGCTGCAGCAAACAGGCAAGAAATGCAGCAGGGGAGGGGTCACCCTCCAAGAGGAATGAAAAAAGGCAGCAATGGCTGGAGGTGAGGCACGGAGGAGGGAAGGAGATGGAGAGTGGAAGGATTCTTATGTGCTTTTGTGACTTTGAAGTTCTGGGATTTGTGCAATGAGGGCTTTGTGTTCTTAAGGACTGTTTGGCAATTTCTATTTGGCTGATGGCTGATGTCTTGTGTTAGCTTCTATTGCTCTGTTATTGTTAGCTGTAAGTTTTGCTGCAAGGGATTTTGAAGTATTTTTCTCCTGAATGGATTTTTCCTGTAACATTCCTTTACTTATGAATGGAACCATTTGGGGAGGTTGCCCTAGCGGCAGCCAGTACTTACATTTTTTTTTCTTCCTTAAGTGCCGGCTGCGTTCCTTACTTTCCTTTCTAGCCAGTAGCTAATTCTTAAAGGGGAATATGCCTTTTTAAGCTAGTTCACTCAGCAGCTTGTCTTTTCTGTCTCTGGAGGCCTTTCCTTGTCTGATCAATATATGGAAGAGGGAAAATATGGGGAGGGGGTCAAATTCTTCCTTCAGAAGGAGATGGGAATGAGAAAAAGGGAGGCAGGGAAGGGAGGAAGGAAAGGAAGTCACACCTTAGCACTTGGCCACCAGCAGCTCTGCCGTTGACTTTGCTTGTCAAAAGGTTGCAGAAGGGGATCATCTAACCCTGGAACACTGTGACCATTATAAATATGAATCAGTTGCCAAGCATCCAAATATAAATCACATGACCCTGGGCATGCTGCAATGGTCATAAGTGTGAAAAATGGTCAAGTCATTTCAGTGCAATTGCAACTTTGAACAGGTTTTTTTTTTTTGGTCATCAAGTTTTTGACACCTTGCTAGGTGGTACTCGAATACTGCCATATCCTAAAAGTGGTACAATCGGTAAAAAGGTTGAAAAGCCCTGCTCTAAGTTGTAAAGCAGACTGGAGATGTTTAGCAGCTTATAGAGAATCTTTTTAAAAAATTGTAATAACACAAAGCAAACCGGCCACTTTTCAGTCCATTTATTTTTCCTTCTGGGACCATGAATGTTGGATGGAATGAAGTAAATAATGATTTTGCATGGGAGTTTTTTGTGCTCAGAAGAGTAATGACTCAGTTGATACTGTTGATTCTGATCTTAAGGTCTCAAGGCGCACACTTGCTCCTTTCTCTGCAGGTAGAAGGCAATAGCAAAGCAGAATTGAAGTTGCTGAAATATATTGATCCAAAACAAATGTGGAATAGAGAATAAGTATCTATTAAAAAAAAATAAAAATAAAACTCAGATTTAGAGATTATGTAAAACTAAACAAACTCAGAAAAAAACGGTTGTAAATTGTTTTATTTCAAATGAAAAAATTCAGTTTTAAAAAATGAGGTCTTTAGTGTTTTATTTTTCATATAGATATATATATATTTTAAGAGGAAGTGGTATATTTATTTCTTGCCCATCTACATTCATTCATTTTAGTCATGTGTTTGTAGGGTTATACAATTTATGTATTACCTTAGGGTGTTATGACCCACAAAGTCTTAAACCCCTTGGCATAGGCATCATATAATCCTAGAAATATCATCAATTAACAGCTAGCTAAGAGATTTTCTTCCATCCACCAGAAAAGACACTGCAACAATTACATCAGAATAATGGATCACTGTTGCCTAATCTGACAGGCTTGAAAAATGCCAAGTTAATATTCTAGCAATAACTGTACAAATGCGCTTCTCTCTTCTTAAGAACCACTCCAAGACTTCATACATATTCTCTCAATACAACTTATATATAGAACAAACTGTATCTTGGTCACTGAGTTGATCCACAACTCCATTCTATCTGGATTAATGCATTATATTAAGAATGAACCACTTCAGGTCATGAGACTATATGAAAAAAACAGAAAGGCAATGACACTCAAGAAGCTAATATGTCTTCTAACTGAATAAGCAGTCATATCTCGGACATCCAGAAATATTAATGTCATAAAAGTGTATGTACCTACTATAGATGCATATAGAGAAGATAGTGAGCATAACATTTAAGATATGTTAGACATGCCAAATGCAGGTACTAGAAAGCATACAGTATTAGGAATGGGGCATAGGACATGGGAATGCAAAAGAAATATTTGGACCAGATTAGAATTACCAAATATATCCTCCTTTTTGTCTTCATGTCCTCTGGCAGACAAAGCCTTAAAATCAAATATTGTCTGACTTTTTGAGTATCTAAAAAGCTACCTGAGTGGCTTTTCTTTGTAATGCCACAAGTAGTACTAACCTCGTTAACAAGTTCAGCACTCGGACCTTAATTAGTTGATCAGTCCCCTCTGATGGGCTTGCATTACCCACCTGAAACTGACAAGACCTTAATCAGTTATTCACTGAAGGGTTTTGCTTTATAACTGGCTCTAACACATTCCTGTAATTAAGAAACCAATCTTCTTGAAGTAGGAAAAATAATTTCATACGCATGTGGACTTTAGTACTTTTTTTGCAATAATTTTTATTGCAGATGTCAGTTTAAAAAATTAGAATGTACTCCTTTCCTTTCCACTTGTCCTCATGCCCAACTGTCTGTTTCCTCCTTTGTCTGTTTAGATATCTGGTAATCCTAGACCCATATAAATGCAGGAGATAGGCTAAACAAATTTTGCTGACAATTTTTTATTGTCAGCAAGATCTGACTTGGAGGACACATACTTGAATTATAAGATGTAAGTAACAGATTCAGTATATTAAGATTGCACAAAAAAAACCTGAAAAGCTACTGAAAAAGATAAAAGACATTGTAAAAAAACCAACATTTCTAACTGATCCCAATGACTTTCGTAGCAGGATATCATAATGATAGCCTAGCCAAAGCAAAGCATAAAAAGCCTTAAGCAGGAACAAGGATGCACAATTGAACACAGACTTTAAATGTCAAGCAAGAAAGGACAAGATATTGCAGACAAGATGTCAATGAATTCTTAAAAACAAAAAGAAATTGAAAATGAGAGATATTTTTAAAAGATCAGAGAAATCAAAAGAAACTTCACAGCAAAGGTAGAACTCTTCAGAAATAATTGTGAAACAGATCTAGTAGAGGAAGATGAGGTTTAAGGAAGATGGAAATACTATATTTGAAATCTTTTACAATTGGGATTACAGAATAATAGAAACATCTATAGACAGAGAATATATTCAGGAACTACATTCATTAGAAACTGAAATGTAACAATCAATAGACCACAGATGCAAATGAAAAGTTGAACAATTTAAAGCCGCAAGAGAAGAGCCAGTTAGTGCCAATAGTTCCATGTTAACAAATACGGAACAAAATACTAGACAATGGGAATATATTATATCTAATGGGTGTTGCAGAACATTTGATTATTTTTCAGAATAGTCTTTATAATAATAAAGAAATTATCCTAACTTTGTTTTTATTAATGCTTTTCTATTTTTTTTAACTGAAAGCTGCCCAGAGTCATGTAGGGGAGATGGGTGGTGTAGAAATGTGATGAATAAATAAAAAGATAAATAAATTGTAAGAAGTGAATTTGAAACAGAACTTTAAAATAAAGAAAGGAACGAGACAAATCTACATATTATCTCCATGTTAATATTACACATGCTGGCATTCAGGAAGTCTCTGACTTACAACCCCAATTGGCATGGAATTTCAGTTAATAAGAAAAAAACCTAAGATCACTTTGAGCAAAATTTCTCCAACTAAGCTAACTCTGCTTGCGGAGCCAACTTCAAGAGATGTTCTCGGGCTGGAGACTAGGTCAAAAACTGGAAGAGGAAGGAACTTCCGGCCGGAGGCGGAGCTAAAATTCGGACCTAGTCACAGGGCTAATAGGCTAAGGTAAACCCATCAGTGGATTCGACATCCACTCATGCTGGAGAATGGAGCTGATTTTTTTTTTGATAATTCCTTACAGCAGTCATTAAGTGAATTGTATGATCCTAAGTTTGAATCATGTGATTGTTAAGTGAAATGCGGTCATTAAGCCAATCAATTTCCCAAATGGGCATTTTTTTTAATGGAAATTGGCAAAAACATCACAAATTGCTGTTACATGACTGCAGATACTAAAACTGGTAGTAAATACAAATTGATTGCCAAACACCTGAAAATGGGGTCATGTGACTACAGGATGCCTAGCACGACATTTTATGACAACCAGAGGTGGGCCATAAAGCACTCTTGTTGAGGCTGTTGTAACTTCAAATGGTTGTTATATATGACTGGTCATATATCAAAAACTACCTGTAGTTTGGAGTATACCATTACTATAAACACTTTGAAAACTGCAGATGATATAATTTTGTAAGACTTGTACAAAAATGTAAAAAATGGAGAGTAAAATCATGAAGATTCCTGTCTGACCTAATTGCATCTAATTAACCTTCACTGAGTAATACTACAAGTTACAAAGAGAAGGGGGGGGAAACTACACATTTGACTACACATTTGTAAAGATGAAAACTTCTTGAAATATTAAACATTCAGGAAAACTGATATCTTGAAGCAACTTTGGAAGGAAACCAAATTAGTTATTTTTCTAGTACCAACAAGTCCTTCCAACTTCAGATAAAAATCAATATAAAACACAAAACTTATCCCAAAGAATTTATTTGAGATATTAGACTTCTTTTAAATGTTCCTACATTTACTCATTCCTAAATTAAAGGCTATTGTCTGAGTTGGCAGCACTTCGTAATGAAAGTTCTAGCATCATTAATCTAGTAAAGTATTATTTTAAATGACACTAAAACAAAATATAAATATATAGGAAAAGGAAAACCATTCAGTGCTGTGAAACAATATTCTAAGCCAAGAATAGAAAATATGCTAGAGCTACTTCACAATTTATTATAGATACAGCAAACTGTGTTTATTGAAGGAGGACCAAAAGTTAAAGAAGCATTTCCAAACCATAAGGATCTACAGTTGGTTGTCAGTTCTTGATTTATCTATTTTCTTCACACTTTCCATGTTTATTGCTACTAAAGTCAAAAAACGATACAATAGATAGCTTTTACTTGCCTCCAGGCCTACAGTGACCCACACATCTAAGAGAAGGTAAAACAGCAGGTAGGAAAAGCTGCTTCATTAAACAAAAGGAGAATGTCATCGGCTGGAAGTATTAAAGTAAGGAGAAAATGAAGACATTTTTGTAGTCCTATTTTCACAGCTGAAATTGTATAGCTCTGAACTTCCAATTCTTGCTTAATTTTGCTGCAATTCAGAAACCGCTTGCCATTTTGCGACTGCATGGAAAATTGATATTTTTCCTCTTTTAAATATTTCACAATATACTTCTCCCAGACATATTTAATACTTCTGAAAATATAATCAATGCTTATTTCCCCATACATAGAAAGTATAACTTGAGTTTGCATGTGATCTTTTTCTTTCCATAGGTAAAATTATTAAAAGTATCACCATTATCAGGTCTTTATACAAGTGATATAGGGGAGAGTAATGTAATGTTTAGTATCTCTAAACTATGCCACTACTCACCATAAAATCTATGGGTCTTTTCCAGATTTAAATTAATCTCTTGGAGTTTAATAGAAAAGGAAGTTAGCAAAGTTAACTGCTAAATGCCATAAAATCAAAGCTATGCATATAGTTACTTCATTCTGAATTTTATCAGCAGTCGGATGGAGTACATGCAGATAGCTACAACTGCAAGAAAACTGTACATACTATGGAAAGAGCAGGGAATGTTGCTCTCATTAGGCAATTCTGAAGGAAGAAGAATTAACAATATTATACAGAATAAAATTTATACCTCACATTTTTGCATATAGTCCCAAAATGTTTCAATAATTAAGTCACGTTTGATAAGATTCGGGAGCAGAACTACTGCCAAAGTTCTGAGTTAGAGTTCTTTTGGAATTTTCTATTCTATCATTACTAGTAGTAAAACAAAAACCTGGAGAAATCCTGGTACTAATTTTATAAACACAGATACAGATGCATTTTCCAAACTGTTCACCAGACTAGGCTTTGTACTGACCTGAGGTCTGGAAGTCTATCTGGATAGGATTGGAGAAACCATCAACCGCCTTCCGCCATCTGCCTCCACCCCCTGGTGACCATGCAGTCACCTCACAGCGATATAGCCCGGCATCAGAAATCTGAGTCTGGTACATCCTATAGCGGAACTCATTTTCTTGAATCTTTTCCAAGACTACACCATCCACCCGGTCCTGGTCTGTCCAGTCTTCCCGCCTAACTACTGAATCTTGATTGAGAGAAATGATACGAGTAGTCCCGTTTGATCTTGTCGGATTACTAATAGACTTCACTGCTGTAATGAGGACTGAATAACGAGGAGTCTTGATGTTCTGGGATGACACCTTGCAGGTCATTTCAAATGTATGCCCTGCCATGAAGAATGGTTTCAGCTTCACAGCTTCTACAGTCAGTGTGTAATCTGAGAAGAGGAAAGGAATCACAGATATAAGCAGCAAGCAAATGGTGAGTGAATATTATGCAGTAAGCAAGAGATTATGCTGTTAATATACCACAGACAATATCAAGGTTTTTTTAAAAAAAATAAAAATAAAGGGCTGCACCACAATTAGTTAGATGTAGACATACAACACATCATAGGACAGTGTGCACCTCTGCAATTTCCCTGTACTCAATGGTGCTTATTACCAAGCATATACAAAGCTTTAGCGCAAAGTAACAGCAGGTTTTGACAATGCATGAAAACAAAAACAGTAGGAAAGCACACAGAATATTTACATACTGATAATTTCAACATGTTCTTGAGTGAAGTCCTAACTGAGTTTTAATAAGAAATTAGAGGTTTGGTTGAAAAAACTATACAAACGAGCACATGAATGGCATCATAAAAATTAACTTTTCTGAACTAGCGGTACAGCCTATTATAATTGGTTTAGGAAATAATCTGTCAAATATCAGAATACTGTAATTCATGACATGATAATTATTCAACCTTAAAATGTATCTCAAAATAATAGAGCACTGGAAATCTCACTTCTGCGATTTTATTTTAAATTATCTTTTATTTGAATGTATTTCACATTCGTAATAGAACATAAAACATAGTTCAACAGAGTTGGAAGGGACTTTAGAGGTCTTCTAGTCCAACCCCTTGCTCAAGTAGGAGACCCTATACCATTTCAGACAAATGGCTGTCCAGTCTCTTCTTAAAAGCCTCCAGTGATGAAGCATCCACATGCTACAACTATTGTAAAACAGGATAGTTTTAATTACATCTATTCTTACTTTTCAACAGTGACCAACCTGAAATCAAGTTAGTAATCAGCAAAATATCATCTCTTTATATATTTTTTTCTGCTTGCATGACAATTGTAAGACAGACTGAAAATTTCCAATATGAACAGACAAAAATAGTACTACTCAATAGTGTACAGCAGTTAATATGTTACTCTATGGAGAATAAAATGATCTTGAAGATATGGTCAGCAGTGTTACCAATTGTATTCTACTGGACCAACTAAAGGACATTACATAACTGGTTGCATGGATCACAGAAAGATAAACATTAAAAATACTGTACAAATATTCTCTTGGCATCATCATATAATCTACTATGCAAACCACTCAAACAGTAATAGTTGTAACAATAGCAACAATAGTTTTTAAGAAACTGAACACATTTAATTGGATTATGTGGGACATTAATATAACAAATAAATATGTATTTATTTTTATTTATGTATTAAAATTTTATGCCACATGCCTATGAGGTGACTCTGGATGGTTATATGTTACTGCAGTCAGCCTCAATAAGACTTGGAGATAGCATATATGGAAATTAAGCTCTCCTGTTAGACTCACACATTTTGAAACATCTTAAAAACAGACCTGACCATCTAACAAGTCATAAAGAATCAACTTTTCAATTGTATGGATCAAACTTGAGCTTATACAAATATTAATCATGACTAAGTTCTACATATATGATTCTAGACAGCAATAATAAATGTTAAATAAAAGCTAAAGCTGACTCACTGCAGAGCATCAATGTGAACAAAATTATCATATGGATAATACTGTAGCCAAATAAACACAGTGAAATAAATAAAACCACTTTAACCAATAATTTCAATTGTGTGCAATTCTAGTCCTTGACATATGATGTAATACTTATTTAATCAAATTTCTACACCAACCATCCCACTTAAATGGCACAAGTGTGATGACTGTACAGTCATGTTTCATCCTATAGACTTTTAGTATCTCAATACTTTCTTACCATGGAAAAGATAATGACGGCACAATTAAGCCATGTTCTGATGGTAAAAGGAAGTTTAGTTTTTTCAGCTCATAAATTATTTATTTTTAAAATTACAGGATTTATTTTAGAACCCTAAAAATACAGTATTGTAGGATGCTGCTTTTTTCTGTAATAATCTGCTTTTTAGATTGATCATCTTAAATTTAGGGTTGCTTTCTGTTGAGAAATACTGTATAGCTACTTTCCCTATCACATCATCTGCAAGTTGCTTAATAGCCACACACCACTGGAAAATTTTTATAGTGTAAGAAGAATTTTATATTATAAGAGACTTCTTTTATAATATAAATGTATATTCTGTAAAACCAAATTTGTATCAAATAAGTTGCCTAATTCTCATCCACAAATTAGAAAATTTTCACATATCATAAAGCAATAATCAGACTGAACTAAATATCTGCATTTGTAAGTAAATGGGTGTAACTGAATTTTCCTGTTTGAACTTACAAGAGGTTTTATCCAAATTTAATTATCCAATAATTAATAAAAAAGTTCTTTACCAACATTGAGCATACATAACAGCAGAAAATAAACTGTATATGTATTTGAGATTATTATTGGAAAGCATTTTATCTACTTCCTTAGAAATCAAATCACCTATTTCCATCACCAGGGAATAGATATTTAGATATAGATATTGACTCTGTCACTGTCTTAATTTCATGAAATTTCTGCAAGAGGCCATCACTTCAAATATTTATAGCCTGTTCTTCTACCTGTAAAGAATTTGGAATTAAAGAAGTATATATGCATTTCTGGTACTTGCCCAATATTTCTTACTTCCCTTAATCAGTTTCTACAATCACATGTTTTAGCTTTTCAGCATAAAAAAGGCAGGTCATGTACCATGAAGGCAGAATTCCTATTAGAAGTGAACTAGTTTGGCATTTAGAACTGTTTATACAACAATGCATTATCTTCTAATGAAAAATACCCTGAATATCAAACACAGGTGAATCTTTTACAAGGCAATGGGGAAATAAGTTATTCCAAGCTCATAATATACTTCACAAATAAAAACTACATACTACAGATACCCTCCCCCAAGACATACACAAGATAGTTATGATTACATTTTGCTGTGTTTGCCTTCAAGCAGCAATTTTCACAACAAGTAAACACTAGAAGATGATAACACTGACAACTATATTAGCACTAAACAAAGGAGGGAATTGTACAACACTAAGAACAAATCAATGTAGTAACAGAAGTAGGCTAAGTTCTCATTTCCAGTATTAAACATGATTCAAAGATGGCAAAATTAATTTTAAAATTAAACAGAAAAATACATTTCTTATATGGACTGTTTCCGCTTCTTAACTATTAAGTTCTTACTTAATTTCTAAACTATTTTATAAGGCATGCAATCCTAAATTAATTGTTATGTTCTATATCATTAATGCTCAAAAAAGGATATAGTTAACATTTAAACATACTTTTAAAGCATCTTCTTTACCTCTTCAGAGGCAGCATTAGGCAAAATTGGAAAGGTGAAACATCTATTATCCAGTGACTAAAGAAATGGCAGCATACTTGAAAAGAACTCATAAGCACATCCCTTTTAAAGGACAGATTAAATGTAATGTGGAAGATCTATAATTACAAACCCTTTTCACATTTATACACATTCTGTAGAGTTCAAACATAAAGAGTCAGGAATGGCTACATTAAATTGTTAGTTCATGATAAATTTGGATATATTCTTTCATAAACACATTCCAAGCTGATTATATTTTTGTATGTTTTGTCCACAAAATACACAGCCATGTATGATTAGTTTAACTTGCAAGAAGCATTCTGTACATAGACTTCATATTTCTATGCTCAGAACTACCACATTTACTTGACAATAAGACACTGCATCTTAAAAAAAAAAACAATATACACACACACAGGCACATGCAAATAAACAGGAAATGTATTCCCGTGTATTTCCTCATTGCCCAACTTCCCTATCAGCCACCTCCATCTGAAAGCAATCCAAGAGATTTTCATCTCAGCAACAAGTATAAGCTATCTGCATTTCAATATATGTATGTAAATGTATCTCCCACAAGCAATTCTCCAAAGGAGAATAATAATTACTTAAAATAAAATTGCTCCAAATAATAATTACTTAAAATTAATTGCCAATAAAATAATATATAAAATTAATCTATATATGCTCCTATCAATCATTCTCCTTCAAACACATGCACCTATCTCCCTCCTCCATTTCAGCAGAAACAACAAAAAAGGGGAAGGGAGAAAGAGACAGAGGGGAGAGGAGGAGGATCGGAGGAAAAAAGGAAGGAAGAGCAGACAAGATGGAAATAGTAAGAGGAAGAGAAGGGAAGCAAATCGAAAGAAAGAAGCACAACTGGATTGAGATGAATTATGGGAAGAGGAACTGAATAAGAAAAAAAGAATGAAATCTCATTTAAGTATTACAAAAGAATAAAAATTCATCAAGCTAGCAGCTCTTCAGAGGTGACAAGTCATTTTCAGTCTAGGTCTCCTGCACTGGATTTTTGCAGCTTATTGTACTTCTTATCTATTTGTTTGTATTTGACAGCATATCCTCAGAGAATCCTCTAAATCTCTGAGTAGGTTCTTGGGCAGGTAATCCACAGCATGGATTAAATGCATGTGATTAGGCCATTAATACAAGTGCCATGACTTAATACATTTGCATAAAATGTTTGCATGTTGTATGTGTCATAAGTGGCTTGTTTGTTATAGGTGCTATTCATTCACAGGTATTTATTTGGAAAGAATCCTCCTACTGCTATTGGGTAAACATAGCCTATTGAAAAAATTGAAGAAATTTGAAGAAACTGTCATATTTCTTAAAATTGTCTGCACAAAATTCTTGTGGATTTTTGGTGCCATACCTAGGTTGTTGTAAGAGTAAAGAGGTACACTGAAAAGTAGACTTTCATTGCCAGACATCTAATAAGCAAAGTGATTATAGATAGCAATTCAGGTGGAAAAACTGAGTTCTTATATGTTCGCTACCTATTTCCTATTTATTTTTTTACAGTTAGGAAAACTGTGATGCAGCACGATTCAAGCAAAAATGTTTGTGTATCTTATAATTTCAACTCTTCTTACTTTCTCCACTTCATCACCAACATTTGTCATGTTTTTATATGGTAATATCACTCAATTTCCTTCTATAAGAAAAAAATATGTGTAAGGATATCCAAAAGGCAAAAAAATATTCTTTTTGTCTCTCCAACCAGGAAGCTTTCCAATTAATTAATTAAGCAAGCAAGCAAGCATATGGAATATACAGAAGTTATGCAATCACTAATATACAATTTTAATTTAAATAACACATCAGCAGATAAAGACAGACAGATAATACAATATAGATAATATATTAAATTAAGATAAAACCATAATAAAATAACCATAATATGCAGCCATAGAATTGCAATGGATAGACATTATAATTCAAATTGCTTAATCAGATCTATGGTGGATTGATAGCCTCAAAACCTGTGCAGTAATACACGTACTTGCATTTAAAGCCATATGACTATTGGTTTTTTGCTCAAAAAAGATTAACAGTTTCTTTTTGGAAACTGTTTCATTTCCCCAGATTTTATTACCATTGATACCAATAAGGATTAGTTAGGTCCACACATCAAATTATTTCCATGTTTTGCAAGAAGTTAAAAATAACTACAAGGCTTTTCTACTTTCCTCATTTCAGTCACCCTTTATCTGTCAAAAGAAGCAATCAGAAGTAAAGCAGGAAGGATAAGCAAGACAGTTTTGTGGAAATTTTAAGCTTACTAACAAGTGAGAGAAATCAACTGATTTCTTCTCATAACAACTAAAATTAAACAATTAATTCCACACATAGCTAAATGTAGTTTGTGTGTGCTAATAAAAACTGATATATGCGTTTTACTCATGAAATTAAACATGTCTTAAGCTAATCAACCCTATTACAACAAACTCCAAGGAATTCCTGTCTAGAAGGAATTACTCTTATGCACTAACTGAGAAGAGATTATACTAGTGGAAATATATGAAGAAATGAAAATTATCATTTTCGATTTTGTCCTCTTTTACTAAGCCAGAGGCTTTCAAAAGATATCTAATTAAAATATTATAATATTTTAGATTTTTTTCTCGGAATATTTTATGACCACTGGAACTATAACAAATAATACAGAACAACTGAAGTAAAACATTTTTTTTCAAGACACCTGCATGTGGATAATTCTTTTAATTTAATTGTGCCCTATTTATAAAAAGATCTGACACTGGCTTTTAGAAATAATACTAAAAATATTGCTCATCAATTTGTTCTTTAATATAATTTACTGACTTCCGGTTCCGGGTCGCGGCGCCTCTAGTCGTACAAGGAGACTCGTCTCCTCGTCGGCTAGCCTCCCTCCGTCGGTAGATCCTTATGCAAGTCTAAAGTCGCCCTGGACGGTGCGACTTCTGTCGAGGAGGCTTTGCTCGGCCGCGGAGGAGCAGCGGCTCCTCCAGCTGTCCGGGCCAGACTCTGAGGGCCGATGGAGAAGAAGATCGGCCAGTAAAATGGCCGATCACCTAGCCGCAAGAAACCGCAAGTCACAGAACAGCTAAGCTTTGAACACACCGTGGTGAATCCGGGTGAGATCTTTCCTTTTTTCCCCTCTCTTTTTGCTTTATATCTTTTTTGCCTGTAAGAGCCCTGTTGGAACTATTTCCCCGGCTTGGAAAGGCAGCTTCTACGTGTCTGGGAAGAAAGGCGAACAAAAAGAATAGAACGAAGCCTTAAAAACTACGTTTTCTTTATATAAGTATATTTTGGGGTACTGGAACAAAAGAATTTATTTCCTAAGAACTTTATTATCAGCCTATGTTGGTGTGTCTTTTTTTAAATATTTCTTCCTCTATTTTTCCCTGAAAAAATAGAAAAAAAGGGATGAGGGAGGAAAAAAGAAAAAAAATGAAATGAATGACATTTGAAAAAAGATTTTTTAGCTTACTGAGGACATCTACTGGTTAAAAGCTAATATGGCAATTGGAGAGGAGATGATTTCTTTATGAGAAAGTTAATTTGATGAAATTGAACAATTTTTATAAAATGGAGCTACACTCACATTTAAACTGCAAACTTATTTTGGAAAAGATCTGAGACCAAAGTGGAAATATGTGTTACAATGAAAGAACTTACTACAGAATTAAGAACTAGAATTTCTTCTTCAAACATACCCGATTCTTCTATAAAACAGATTACACAAGGAGAGGACTTAACTGAAAATAAAGAGAACTTGATTTTGCCTTATAAACAATTTACTTATGATGCTGAGAACCAGAAAAAGCAAAGACTGGGACTTCAAATCTTAAAGCAATAAGTTTTCATGGTTAAGAAAATCAGAGGGCCAATGCAAAGATCAAGATGGCTCTTACTGATCCAAATACTACTACAAGCAATAAAAAAAGATTTATCAGCTGGAAGGGAAGCTTTGCTATGGAAACCCACTTGGCATTTGAAAAAACCTAGAATAAGACTGAAAAAAAGACTGAAAATTAAAGTGTTATGTAATGGACTAAAGGCAATCTAGAATTATGGACTGATTTAAGGAGTAAGATTACGAGTCAGATGTGCGATTAATGGAAGATATATAAGACTTACCTATATGAAAATTACTGATGATTTATTTGTTTGATGATTAATGAATTGAAATAATCTAAAGTTTGATGCTATGTGGTCAGTTTAAAGAGATTGATTGATGGATTAGACAGCTTTAGAATAGATTATTATTTTAACTTAAAAAGGAGATATTTTTTGGTAATGGATTAAAGGTAATTTAGAATTATGGATTGATTTTAAGATTAAGATGGTGAGTTAGAAGTAAGAGAAAAAGGGGTGATTAATGAAATATATATTAAATGGATTAAGATTATGTTTTTTTTCTTTTCTTTAGGACAATAGGGTTACTTGCAAGAAATTTTTTATGTAATTTTGAGTTAATCTAATAAGATGATTTGTTTGTTTGATAATATGGATGTTATTAGTTATGATAGATTATCATTTCAACTTAAAAAGGAGATATTTTTAGGTAATGGATTAAAGGTAATTCAGAATTATGGATTGATTTTAGGATTAAGATTGTGAGTTAGAAGTAAGAGAAAAAGGGGTGATCAATGAAATATACATTAAATGGATTAAGAATGTTTGTTTTTTTTCTTTAGGACAATAGGGTTACTTGCAAGAAATTTATTATGTAAATTTGAGTTAATCAAATAAGATGATTTGTTTGTTTGATAAGATGGATGTTATTAGTTATGATAATTAATTGGATGTAATTTGAATTCTGTTTAATGGATCGAAAGGACTTAAGGTTTGATTTTCTCTTGTTAGTAAAAAGAAATTGATTAATTGATAGACTAGATACGTATAGGATAGACTAATACTTTATTTTAATTAAAGGGTATTAGTGGAAGAATTAAATGAAATTTATGAAAAAAATCAAGGAACTAGAATATATTTGGAAGGGATACCCAAATTGATAAGGTTTACATTTAAAGTTAATTTGACTATGGTAGTATAAATTTCTAAAGTTTTAAAAACAGGTATAGGTTGATTAAATTTAAGCTAGACTGAACTACTTTTAATAAGTTATGCTATCTAAGGGAATAAGAGAGGGAATACTAGATGTATTGATTGAAATATGTATAAATGTTTTGGTTTTGGATGTTTGTTTGCCCTAACACCACGGTGTGCCTTGAGCATTTTTTTCTGTAAAAATTAAAAAACCAATAAAATTTAATTAATTAAATTGGGAGACTAAGATGGCCATTTCGAGGGTATGGCTAACTGATGAGAGCAGAACAAGCTCGAAATGGCCATCTTAGTCTCCCAATTTAATTCTTTACCTCTTTGTCAAAAAAGAAAATTTGAATTTGTAAATGTTTCGCAGTTGCGACTTGAGCCTGCTCTATGCCCCTAGTTGTGGGGCGGCAAGGCAAAAGAGATTGTAAAAAGTTTAACTGCAGTACAGCAGTTAAAAATGTCAAGGTGTATCCAATCAGACCGATCTGTCTGAAAAACTTCCTATATATATATTCCCTTGACTCGGCTGACAAAGAGGGGAGGAGAACCTGTGGCTTGGTGGTTAAATCACTGCCTAGTATGTAAGACTGCCCAGGTTCGAATCCCATAAAGGGTATGGCTAACTGATGAGAGCAGAACAAGCTCGAAATGGCCATCTTAGTCTCCCAATTTAATTCTTTACCTCTTTGTCAAAAAAGAAAATTTGAATATATATATATATATATATATATATATATATATATATATATATATATATATATATATATATATATATATATATATATATATATATATATATATATATATATATATATATATATATATATATATATATATATATATTTGTTTTCTGAGGTTTTCGCGGGTGTTTGTATGTAGGTCTTTGGTTCTTCGGGTTTTCTCCCACGTAGAATTTGAAGTGTCTGGGCGACGTTTCGATGAAGTCTCATTCATCATCTTCAGGCTGGTGCTTTTTTACTATATTAAGTAGATCAACTACATTTGTTACTACAAGTGAAAATCTACTTGTTACTACAAGTAGATCAATTTACTATATTAAGTAGATCAACTACATTTGTTACTACAAGTGAAATTGTTCCAAGGGGTTTACAGAAAACCTTATTCATGAATAATTAAGATGTTCAGCAGCAATCTAGATTCAAAGGGAAAGAGGGGAAGAAGATACCAACAAGTAAGTCCATTAATGCTTCATTCTTGATATCATCTTTTCTTTTTTTATTCTAAACCACTACACTACACTGCCTTATAAAATCTGAACCTACAGTATGTGAGTGTAACATTCTCTATATTAACAAAAATATAGACTACACCAGTCATATGACTATGTTGCTTTGAAATACACTTAGATGTTATTCTTTTAAAAATATAGGATAAAGAGGCTTCCGGTTTTGCGCAGTACCACAGCAGCCGATGGATCGCGGGGCTCCGCACCCTACGGCTGATTTCTGCTTTTGACAGAAATCTCTTCCTTTGAATTTAATTCATTGATTCCAGTCCTATTCTATGAAGAAGCAATCTTCTGTATTACAATCCTTTGGCACCACTCTCTTACCTTCTTTTAACTATCTAGGAAATAAAACTACAGCCCAAGAAAATACGTTATGCACCTCAAACAGTTAAAATCTAAATAAAGGCTGGGTTCCTAAATTAGCCAGAGGATACAATTGAGCCTCAAGTGTTAACATGGGCTCTGGTATCAATTTCTAAAAATATGAAGAACAAAATCATTAAGGGCTAGAAAAAAGGGACAACTGATGACTAAGTGACTAACTGAAAGGTTATTAAAGAGGAGCCAAGAACAAACATAATAACAAAGAATAGAATAGAATTATAGAATAATAACTTTGTCATTTGAATGTACACTAATCGGCATACATTGAAATGAAATTTCATTGCATACAGCTCTCAAAGAAAGAAAACAACATATAATTTGACATTCCATAGGAAATAAGTCCTATGAAATAGTTCAACAATAGTCTTATTGTCCTTAGTCTTTAATCTAATCATGGCTTGCAAAAATTTGGCTACTGCCAGAAACACACTGGGCCTAGAGTTGATAAAATAAAATATACATAAGCATGATTTAAATGGCATGATTGAAAAATCAATAAAGGGGCCATAATGTCACAGAGACAAATTCTTTGTACAAGATGTATATCCTGCAATCTTCCAAGCAGGACCTATGATGGAAAGGCATTGAGCTGTACCTTGCAAAAGTAATCTAGCACATACTAGACTTAAAAGTTGTTTAAAATGATAGGATATGATAACAGAAGCTTAAATTAAATGAAGTGAGTTAGATCTACTAAAGTTAAAAGACCTTAAGATGTATTGGATTGCAGTTCCTATCACTCCTAGCCAGTATGATACAAATACCACATTGGCCGGAATAAAAGAATTATAATTCCACACTTTGGATAAATATCAAGCTAGAAAAAGCTGATATTTTTCTTTTTCTTTTATTAAATGAGTCAATTACCCTGAACAAAGACTTACATATTATCTACATTGTTTTAGCAATTATTACATCTTTTACTTTTAGCAACCGTTACATTTGCTAATCTCTGTGCTGTTCTAAGGCTTCTGTCTTCATTTTTGTTGTTATTGTTATTTTCATTATGCTAGTGTTCCTGCCTTTCTAAAAACCAAGAAATAAATTGCTACAAAAGAGCATGTGTTCAAAACCTCAAACTTTCTTAAAACATTGTTATTACAAGCACATTTCTTATCTCAATATTTTGAGTACTCATTTAAATAAGAATATTCCTTCACATGCTTTCTATATGAAATTTCCTTGTCTATTTTTATAATAAAACAAATAGACTTAACAAAACTGCAGGCAATTTAAGCTATTATATTCTTTAGCAGCTCTAAGCTGTTTACATAGCTTTACTTGCTCAGTGTTGATTTTAAATATCCAATTATACATTAGCAAGGCAAAAAGCTGAAAAATATCCCGTAAACTAAATTAAGAATTGTTGATAATTACATGAAAAGTATTTTATTGTACTTAGCCCTAATAGCATAGATTTACAATTATGTACAATAATGAGAAACCTATTAAGGATAGTTCCTAAATATCATTATCATTATAATTAAATTCTGCAATGAAACAATGTTGTGAAGTTACTTGTAAAGGTTGTTGTAAGTGTATCTGTTTTCATTAAAAAATAAAATATATCTAGACAGAATGTGTTTTTTCAGGGTCTTTTTATTCTAAAGTTTCAGTGGAAAGTGGAAAGGAGAACTATATTGCGGTATGTTGAGTGTATAGATCAGGGCTTTTCAACCTTTTTACCCATTGTACCACTTTTAGGATATGGCAGTATCCGAGTACCACCAGTTGCCTAGCAAGGTATCAAAAACTTGATGACCAAAAAAAAGAAAAGAAAAGAAAAATTGATAAAGTACAGGTAGTCCTCGACTTACAACAGTTCACTTAATGATTGTTCGAAGATACAGTGGCCCAAGCCACAGCTGAGCAAGACACCTGCCTGCCTGCCTGGCGGTGCTCTTTCTCCTGTCCAAGGTTTTCATTGTTGTGAGCATTTCTGTTGAGGATTGGCAGCAGAGGTGGGGTGGGGGGGGTGTTTGGTTTTTATTCCCCCCGTCTGCTGGGTGATTGCAGCAGGTTTTGGTTACTTCACATGACCCTGGGACACTGTGACCGTCATAAATATGAATCAGTTGCCAAGCATCTGAATGTAAATCACAAGACCCTGGAGATGCTGCAACATTCCAGCTGATCGACGCTTCTTCTGGGCTCAGCAGAAGCGCCAGGATTAGTGCTGCTTTCCAGCTGATTGGTGCTTCTTCAGGACTCAGCAGAAGCACCAGGATCAGTGCCGAGCTCCAGCTGGAGCCTGGAGCTGATCCTGGCACTTCCACTGAGCCCTGATAGCCCCGAAGAAGCACCAATCATCTGGAAAGCGGTACTGATCCTGGCGCTTCCACTGAGCCCTGACAGCCCTGCAGCTCCAGCCATCTCTCACTCAGGCTTGTACGGTGCTGCCACTGGTTCAGCTCATTCCTCTCCCCCGCTACCACTTTTCTAGGATGGTCGTGTACCACCTGCAAGGTGCCAATGTACCACAGGTGGTACCCATACCACTGATTGAAAAGCCTTGGTATAGATAACAGATCATGTTAGCCAGCAGAAGCTGTATTGCTTGCCAATAGGCTTCTGGGCCCTATTCAAGGCACAGATGATTGGGCTCTTGAGGACATCTTCTTCAAATAGATTTTTCCTGGCCTACCCATATATAAGAGAAGATACTGCAAAAGATTGGAAAAGTTGGAATATGGATAACTTTCTGAGATATGGAAGAGCATTTCTTCTTCAATCAGATCAGACCCACACTTTCATTTAGGAAACTGTTAAAGACAGCTTTCTTTTGAAAGGTGTTTGGATAAGAAGGTCAATGAGAAAGCAATAAGTATTTATACTAATATTTATTTATGGTGATGTATTGTTATTAATTTTCTTAGGTTTTTATGTAAGCTACCTAGAATTGCTTAAGGAGGCAGCGTATAAATATTGATTAATACATATGTTTTAATTCCTTCTACCTTTTAATGATATTTTATTTTAAGGTATTGTTTATTAGATGCGTTTAACTATTTAATTTAATAGTCATTCTTTTTATATGCAATTTGCTATTTAAATGAATTGTGCATAAACAAGCACCATGTTAATTTCCTGCTATGTAACAGTGAGAGATGGAAATGTGAATTAAGATCAGTATTATCTCTATAAGCACATTTGTGATACATACTACCAATCTGAAGTATGCATTAAATGGCTTAATTATACTCACAAGATTAAGAAATGAAGATTTCTTTTTGCATAATTCTTACATTTCTGAAAGTTCACATAGTCTAAAATCTGAAAGTTCACATAGTCTGAAAGCAACTGGTATATGCTTTCAAGTCTCAAAATCTTAAGTAAGCTACTCCTTAAAAGAACTGAAAGCATTTTTGGCTGCAGCATTCCAGTCAAGGAATACTGAGTTGAAATAATTATAAATATTATATCTTGGAAAAACTAATTTCTTCTCCGTAAATTTTTTCAGAGTTCATTTTTTTAGGTTAGATCTGTCATGTAATATCTATCTTCTTATCAATAAGTTTCAGGGCAGTAAATGAGAATAACTAGAAATAATTTTTGAGTTACAACAGTCTGGAATTATAATGATCACAAAATGGATGCTTTATGGCCCATAATGCATTTCAGGCCATTGCAAAAAATTGCACCCCCACAGGCAAATATCATGATCTGGATGCTTGGCAGCCCATTTGTACTTATGACTGATTGCCAAGTGTCCCACAATCATGTGATCATTACTTGCAATATACTCTGCTGGTTTCCCCAGAAAGTCAATGGGAAAGCTGGCAGAGAAAACTGCAAGCTGCTACCACCTGACACATAGCTGAGATTCCCTCCCAGCAAGCAGTTTTTGAGAATGAAGGGGCTACTTGCTGGGAGGGTATCAAATACAAACTGATTCAGAGGATTTTGAAGATGAATATACCATTAATACCGGAACTTGTTTTTATATAGCTGTAGTAAGAGTGTTGCATACCCAAAGATGCAAAGATTTGGCACTATGCACATTAGAGAAATGGCTGGTGAAGATGAAACTTGCTGAAATGGCTAAATATTCTCATATTTTTGCATCAAATAAACATATACACTGAATAAGGAAATTGCATGAATATATTTATATATTTCCTTATTCAGTGTATAAAAGTACTGCTGTGCAACAAAGCTTATCAACTACCATTTGTTAGAAAATTCTTATTAAAATAGCATTTTGCTTTTACACTGTCTTTACAACTATAATTTTGGTCATGTAATTTTTGGTTTAAAATGTATGGTTTTGTGCACAAACGCATACTTTTTCACAAGGAAATCCAGATTTTTTTAATGGGAAAAAACAGCTTTTAAACCAGTAAACAGTGAATGTATCTTGAACATTATATTACAGTATTCAAACATTAGTCTTCCTTTCCCCTGTAACAGTAGTGCCCATTATTCTCACTTTTCATCTACATAAAAACTTCTATCCCTTAGCTGAATTAGTTAAGAGAAAAATAAGAAGAGCCGATAGCTGTGAAATAAAAATTTTAATAACCTAAAATCCAGATAAAACAAAAATTAGCCAGTCTAATTACCAAATGGAATGTAATATAGCATTAAAGTCTGTAGCTCCACCTGCTTTATCTCACACACCTGGGAAACAATTAAAAAAAAGATGGCAGCACTGGGATAAATTGAGAAAGACTGTCTTGTAAGCACATTAATGTTAAAGTAAATAGAGCTGTATAAATGAAAAAAAAAACAAGTTCTTTGATTACAACTGGAAACTTACTGGTAATCACTGTAGCAAGCACAGTACATGTTACATGAAATTCTGGTTCACTGTTATATGGGTTACCATATTTTGAAAAAAATAAAAGTTTCAAAATTTCACGTCTAGCTCACTGCAGTTATCCAAAGAAGTAATCTAAGTGCAGGAGTTCTGTGATAAGTTACTCTGCATACAGAATGCTTCTGAGGGAATGTAATATACAATGTTCACTTCCCTCCACGTAGGAAGGATCAGAAACATTTTAATTTACTTTTTAATTTCATTTATCTAAACCAGGACAGATTGTATTTTTCATATATGGAAAACCATTATTAACTACCTTAAAACCTCAAAAAAAAACCTGCAAAAAGCAATTCTGGCTTATTAGGATTAAATACAGCTTGAAATATTCTTCTCCTTTAAAAAAATTACCTTATTTTTATTAACTTGAGTGCTTATGATAAAAAACAAACTTTTCTTTCATAGGAGCTCAAGTTGGCTAATAAAAATAACATCTTTAAATAAAAAAACCAACATTTCTAAAAAAAAGAAAACTACCAGATCACACTGCAAAGAAGCTTATAGCAGTGCCTCGTTGTTCATATCATCTTGACATCTTGAGTCATTCATTATTCTGAAAACACAGTAGAGCTTAAAGCTTGCAAGACTGATAAGAATTTGAATAATGCTTTGAAGTTCTTTAAAGGAGGTCAGAGCCAAAATTCTCGATTAGATTATAGAGCTGCTCACAGGACATGCAAATATGTGTGAATATTTTTCATGTCAAGTTTTATTCTAACACATGAGAGTATTCGTAAATTTGGCTAAGCTACATTTGGCCAAAAAGTGCTTCCAGTCCTAAAGTCCTAAAGCTTTCTCACCTACAAGGCAGGTCAGTGTCTTTAAGAACCTTTGCTGCTGCCAATGGTCATTATCCATCAAGTTGGTGCTGACCCAGACTTTTTCCAGGATAATCTGTATTAACTTAGTTCTTCAGGCTTTCCAACTGTGTACCCATCAATACTATAATTTCCATCTATCTTGCTACTGAGTATGCTTTTTCTCTTTCTTTTAAACATTATTTATTACTTATGTAAATTATTTAATCAGCTTTAACTTAACCAAATAGCTCCACTATTCTTTATCCTATCCTATCCTGAACAAAACTTTAATTACTGCATATATGTATATATTTTATATATTTATTTACTTAAAAGTCAAACAAAAATAAAACATAACACAATTATCAAATCCATATAAAAAGAAAAAAGAAAAAAGCTCATTCTTTCCAAACCCTATAATTGTCCTTTAATCTCAACACCTGGGGTATATGTATTTTTTTTTAGTTTTTTGATAACTACACATTCCTCAGTTTCAACACAGCTCGAAGATTACTCCAAGATTTGCCCAGTCTCTTCTTCCTATTAGGCCTCAGTATCTTAGATCATGGCACTCTTCTGGACCATCTGCGAAGAGAGGAAGAAAATGAAAACTGTTCTCTTTCCCGACTGGCAGTGCCAGCTCAGTAATAGAGAGGTTAAGCCTTGGATGTTCTGTTGTACTGTGTTAGAGAAATCAGCTTTTTCTCTTGCTCACTGTTCAATATCTACATGAAACCAAGTGAATTGAGAAAGATAATTTATCTTTTAACAAAGGATTATCAGTTTACGGTGCCATCTTGGGCGGAGCAGGACATGTGATCAAAGTTCTTTTATGGTATAAAGTCTAGGAGGAAACTCCCAGCATCTTTAGCTTTAGCTCCTGAAGCAGCCAATGTCTTGGCCCACCTCTGGTTTATGGTTTGTTTTGCAAACACTGAGAAAAATATCTCACCGCAAAGTCCACTCAGGAAGACTTGCCTGAAGTCAGAGAGCTACCTGATAGTTCTCCATTTTTAGCATCTGCTGCAAATAATCAAGCTGGAGGGCCTAATAGCAGCTGGAATGCGATGGAAGAAGGTGCATTAACAGTCACTAACCTGAACCGCATGAATGCAGAACTATTCAATTCTATCCTTTTAAAAATAGTGCATTTTGAATGTATATTCTCACCAATGGGTGAGATTAGCAGTAAAATCCAATAATGTATTTTCTGCATTGATTTATTGGAGAATTGCATTAGTGTTGTGATTTTTTTTCAGCCATAGATCATACTTGGTCTTTGAATGGAGTACTAGACACATTGTTTGAAGAAATAGCAGCAACAGCCACAATAAAAACCTAAATTTGATTCCAACAACATTTGAGTGTAATTAAGATCAAGTATATGATTATTTTTTTAAATTCCCTTTTGTTTTGTTATTTATTTTTTTTAGCAATTCTTTTTTTTTCTTTTTTCTTTCCTTGCATGACTTAACTGATAAGACATTATTTTTTAAAAAAATCAAGAGATGTTGGATTACAGCCTTTTCTTTGACTTTTGGATAAAGAAAATGGATTTACTGTTCAGGACCAGAAAGACAAACACATGGCACCAAACAATTCATAGAGTTGATTATTATAGATCAACTATGAATGTCTGCTCTGAACTATGGCATCAATTAACTGAAATATGTATGTCTATAAATTTGCATCTTGTATGTTTTTGTTTTGCTTTTTTCTCCCTTTTATAATTTTTGGTGGGTTTTTTTTTTTTTTTGCATTTAGTTCATTTTTAAAAAGCAGTTCAGGCTTTTTTTGGTCATCCAGACTTTCCTAATTTAGTATTGCTTGGGCAGCATTTTTATTGTGAGGTCTTGCCACAATGAATATGTATTAGATGCTGTGTCAGACCTGCTGCAATTTAAACCCCTAAATAGAAATGATCCTTGGTTCCATTTGTTGAGAAAGGTATAGTTTTATAAGAAGTCAAGTGCATTGCAGTAGTGCATAGCCAGAACTGAGAATTTCATGCCAAAATCCCAATGTCAATGGTCTGACTAGTGAACCCAATGAAAGGAACCCTTAAACCAATTAAACCCCCAAAGGTAAAACTTTATTGGATACACCATCTCGGAACTGAAGAAGCAAAACCAGCGCTGGTTTTTCCCATGTGAAAGCTTGCCTAGTTAAACAATAGATTCCCTTGTCCCCACCCCTCAGATGTTTACCCCTATAATGTTTGAACAATGGAAAAATATGTGGAATAATGGATTAAAATTTACATAAAATTATAAACTAAAAGAATTTTTTTACATGATGTACTATTGGTATTTAACACCAGACAAGTTATCACATGCTGCAACCCCGATGAATGCCAGTACCATGAGGCAGCATCAGCAATGACTAAAGGGCAACATCTGAGTGTAAGTGAAGGATGGGTAAATTACAGAGGCCCAGGGTAAACCTTGGCAGAAACCTGGGGTGACGTTGAGAATGCGGGAATGCCAGCAGCTTCTCCCTCTATGGACACTACCATCTTGCCTGTGATAACAATGGCTAGCAAGTGCCTGAGGTTTGTATTTGTTAGGCCTGGGAAATTTTGTGCATGCACACTTGCAACTGGGCATGACAGACTTCTCTGACATCTTTTGAGGGAAAGGATCCAGACTGATCTCCACTGGGCCATTGGAAGCCGTCCTCGGAGGTTGTTTGACTTCAGGGATGTCATGTGGTTACGCATCATGACCTGTGCCACAGTTTTTCACAGACCCACAACATTGAAATAGGACCTGTATCGTCTCTTTTCAAGATTATTCCATTTATTCCCTGGCATGGTTTATAAATGAGAGGAATTATGTTGTAGAGTATTTTTCCCCCTAAAGGAATCACTTTTTATAAGAGTTCCAAATTAGTAGCATTTATTAATCATACACCCTTGGTTGACAAACATCCAAGTAGAAAACAATTCCCTAATCAAAGAACTACCCAAGACAAAACTACAGCCCCATCAGCACTGGCAGGGTGAGCTGTTGTATGCAAACAGGGAGAAAACCCCACTCCTTTCTAGCAATGAAGAAATTACGATTGGGGTAAGGAACCATCTGTAAGCAAATTCAGAGTGTTCAGAGAGCACCAAGGACTCCACAGCTCAATTTTGAGCTGCATATGTTGTCATCTATTATCATTATGCCCAGTCATGACCAGTGGCAGACTTAATATTTAGAATATCTGTTCCTGAGCTATTCAAGGTCAACAGCAAAACAAGCAAAAACCGAAATCAAAGAGAAAAGAGGGGCTCAGATTTACAATATACTATAATATCAGAAAAAAACATGAGTGGAAAGGGAAAAGGAAAGCAAAAAGTTCTAACTTATATGGGACTTCAAGTGACATAAACTATTTATTTATTTACCTACTTAATTATCAAATTTATATAGCTGCCCATCTCACCCAAGGTGAATCTGGGCAGCACACAATAGATTTTTAAAAAAAGCAAAATCCAACTGAGTTCAATCTTTTATTTGCCACATCTAATGGATAGAATCCTGCCAAACTCGAGCTGTAATCTTCTTACTACTAGATATACCCTGAGAGAATCTACCCTACTCTGCTCCCCCATCCAGCAATCTCTTCAGCCAGGTCTCTTTCTGGGAAAACTCTGAATTGTCCAAACTCTCCCCCGCTCTCTTTCAGGTACACATTCCATCAGACTCAGTCGTGGTCACCTAATCCATTCTCAAGGGCTTTTTTGAAAATCAAAAGGATGGGGCTGAAGTAATTTTGGGAAGAACATGCTGTAGGGAAGGAGCCACAACTGAGAAGGCAGGTGTCCTGCAACCCACCAAATGTAGATCTGTAGCCATCTTGAAGTTCTTTCAAGAGAAATGGGCAACTACAGTATGGTGAAGCAAGAACCATACTGTAATTTACTCTGCCAAGCACAGACATCTGTCTAATTCTGCTCACTCACTTCTGCACCACTTTTTCAGTATAAACTGTGCCTATTTTTCCAGCGATCCCCCGTCTTTCTTCAGTGGTGCTAATTTTTCTATATCATTTTTCTTGTTAGCTTATCTCCTGATTCCACCAAATGCATCAACAGGATTTTGTACTTACGTTTCTACCAATACTGAAAAATAGATAAAACTCCGGGTAGCATTCATTCAGCCAATCAGTTTCTTTGCTTTTCACTTGTGAGATCATAAGAGCGTGGCAGGTACATGAGCTCACAAAGCAGAAGTAAATAAAACTGGACAGTTGGCTGAATGAAAGCTACTCACTCAGAGCTTTTTCTCAGTGAATGCGCAGAGTGCACCTCTCCTTAGATTTGGTTTTGTTTTTATTTTAGCTGTATTTACATAGTTTTGGTTTAATTTATTTACAATATTTGCTTATTTATCTCATTTAATAGCATACTTATTTACTCAGTTTAGTTTAGTTTACATACACTGTTTGTTTATCATATTTAATATATTTGTCTGTTTAATTTAGTGTGGGATTAGCTTAGTTTGGTTAAGTATAGTACATTTCATTTATGATGGATGTGTTCCTGTACTATGCAGGGAAACTCCTGTTTAAGGTAAGATCCTCTATTTTATTTATTAATTTAATTATCAACACGTGTGAGTCTAGGATTAGTTTAAGATTCAAAGAAATAACATGACAGGTAACATGACATAAATAATAATAATGAAATAAAACAGGAATCAAAAGAATCTAGGAACTAGCAAAAGTTACTTTAGAATAATTTGTAGAATAACTTTTGAACTTGAACATTTAAAAAATATCAATACATCTTCTGCCAGGCCCTTTCTTGGTGAATTCTGTTAATATGTTCCATTTAAACATGTCCTCGAGACCCACATCCAGAATGGCTGGGAAACATGACTCTGTGGCCTTGCTTGGGGTGCACAGAAAAGTATGGGACTGATTAGGAATCCCTCTTCCTAATTAATTTGTAACATCGCTTGCCTCTTTTAAATTTTATAAATGGTGCTCATCTTTTTAATATTTGGGAGCTGTTAGGCTGGCAAAATTGACTGATTTAATAATATTTTTATACTGCTGACTCCATATGAATTCTTGACAATTTACAAACAGCTGCATAAAATCCATACAACTAGTAGGTAGGAGGTCCAGAGTTATCTTATGCTAAAGTAGAGATGGGTGGATCCTAACCTCTGACCATGTTGTTATCAACACTATCTTGGAGGCCCTGTCGATTATTCTTACATTTGTATTGTAAGAAGAGTGCTATTAAAACATCACTTTAACAGCAGAACAACTAAAGGCAGCTTCAGCTCGCCCTGCAGCTGGCTAAAAGTGAAAGTCAGGTGATGTCAAGAGGATTGTTGCTTAACAATGGCTAGTGAGGGTCTTCATGCTATGGTTAGAGCAACATGAGGATGAACGTTGATTTATACCGACTGTTCCAAATAAAGAAATAAATAAAATCCCAAGCAAATTCAGTTTTATCTCCTATCCTATTGGCCTGATTTAACTTTACAGAAAACAATCTATTATGGGCTGCTAGCTGCAGAGGCAGAGTCAGTAAAAAGGAACCCTTTTCATTAATATCCAAGTGGTTTTTGTTGATCTGCTATAATTATATCCAAGCAGCAACATTTCCAGAAATACATATGCATATACATATGTATACATATATATACATATACATAACCATGCAATGAAAGTAAGTAAATTCGAACACCAGGATAATATCAAACTAAAAACTGTTTAATACAAGTGCTGAGCTTTCATCGGACAACACTGCCGACATCGTCAGAGCATAAAAGCAAGTTAATGGCAGCTCTCTTTATGTTACCGGTTGGCTCTGTGTCTGGCTTTTTGACCTGGTCATTGGTCCACTCAATGTCTTTAATTGTTTTGTTTTTAAAGGGCATATGTTTGCTGCTATCTTGATAGTTTCCAAAGTTGCTGTTCCCTTTTTCCCTTTCCTCCCCCCAATCCCTTTCCTCATATGCATCCAGCTGTCTGCTGCTACACTATTGGTTTCCAGAGTTGCTGTTCTCCCTTCCCCCTTCCTCCCCCCAATCGCTTTCCTCGTATGGATCCAGCTGTCACACTGTGCCAAGCGCTTTCGCTCATTCCCCCCACCCTCGCTTCTATCTCGGGGCATGTCTGTTCCTCCCCTGTGGGGCTGTCAGCCGGCTGTGTGTTCAACGCGGTCCTCTTGCTTCTCCGTCCTGTTGCTCCTGTGCATGTGTGGGCATTCACAGGCCAGCCTGTCAAGTGGGTCCGGGTGTTCGTCCAGGAAGCCTCTGGCAAGCATGTCTCTGCATCTGCTCCTCTGTTTGGGAGCGCTGTCCCTTTTTGGGGATGCACCCAGGTGTGTTGGGGTGTGTTCTTCCAGCTGCTCACTCTCGTCCTCCTTCCTCTTTCC
This sequence comes from Bothrops alternatus, assembly GCA_034064705.1. Classification (NCBI taxonomy): domain Eukaryota; kingdom Metazoa; phylum Chordata; class Lepidosauria; order Squamata; family Viperidae; genus Bothrops; species Bothrops alternatus. The sequence goes on from JARGCV010000035.1 coordinate 12,016,423, forward strand.
CACCACATGCGATCCTCGCGCCTCCATCGCCAGGTTGTCTGCAAGGTGCGCATTTAGTTCTGCTCCACTGTTTGACAACTCTCTTGCCTTTCTTGCTCGAGTGCAAGTGTCATGGTTCCGACTAATGAAACACTTCAAAGAACTTCCAGGCATTGTTTATCCTAAAAAGTCTTTTTATTCATGTGACAAAATGTCAGCATGGCATGAAGAGGGGATGCTAAGATCTGAAATCTCCACCCCCCGAGCAGTTATTTTTGCTAGCACTTTCCCTCCCTTATTTTGCTGTCATGATTCACGTTCTCCAATTAGTTTGAAGGGCAAAGTTTTTCTTCTGTTTGCAAGTCATACATTCTTCCTCCTCCCCTCCCAGCATCTTCTGAGTTAACTCTAAAATACCACACAGCTCTGCATATTTTCTCAGAGCAAGAACATCCAATGTTAGCAGCTTTGACAGCAAGTTCCCAAGGGGTGGTCTTCTATCAATCGCTCATGGGCACCTGTTACAAGGTCGCCAATAGACTGTGCATCGCTTCTATCTCGCTTTCTCCTATCGTTGTGAGGTGGATTGGGGTGCATGTACTTAGGGCGTCTGTGGGGTGCGTTTCTTGTCATCCTTCTGTTCTACCTATGGAGTGTGCTGTCAATTCGTTGTTTCATCGGTAAGTTGTTTTCTCCATCATTCCATCTCTCTGACCTTGCGACGGGTGGGTAAATTGCCTTCGTTGGGAATTATGGTGTTGTCTTTCCCATGCTTTCAGCGTTTGGTATGCTGGGCAGAGTTCTATGTGGTGGTTTATGGAGTTCCTGTCAGAGAGCCAGGCCTCCTTGAGTAGGCGGCCTCCCTTGGTGGTATCCCTAGACATAGTTTGTGCATTGGCAAGATCGAACTCGTGGCCAGGATTGGCCATGTGGGTCCACACCTGTGAAGGTTGTTCATGTCTTTTGACCACTAGTGCATGCTCATGTACCTTGGTTTTTAACCTCTTGGAAGTCTCCCCAACATAGTTGCAGGGGCAATCCTTGCATTTGATCTTATACACTATCAAAGATCTTTCTTCATTGGGGAGTGGGTCTTTAGGGTGCATGACTCTGGCGCTATCTGGGTATACCGAATTCAATGAAGCTGGCCCTATCATGTCTCTTGATGGCCACAAATGTGTCATCGACATATCGGACCCAGAATTTAGGTTGGTATTTGGTCATTACTACAGTCTCTAGCCGTTGCAGGACCGCTTTGTGTAAGGTCCCATCAGGTTGGCGGTTAACCAGACTAGACTATTGGCTCCCTTCAATGTAAAAGTGGCCCACACACCGGACCAGACCTTACATGCCAGAGTCCTGCACCCTAAAGACCCACTCCCCAATGAAGGGTGCATGAGCATGCACTGGTGGTCAAAACACATGAACAACATTCACAGGTGTGGACCCACATATCCAATCTTGGCCATGAGTTCGATCTTGCCAATGCACAAACTATGTCTAGGGATACCACCAAGGGAGGCCGCCTACTCAATGAGGCCTGGCTCGCTGACAGGAACCCCATAAACCACCACATAGAACTCTGCCCAGCATACCAAACGCTGAAAGCATGGGAAAGACAACATCATAATTCCCAACGAAGGCAATTTACCCACTCGTCACAAGGCCAGAGAGATGGAACCATGGAGAGAACAACTTGCCGACAAAACAATGAATTGAAAATACACCCCATAGGTAGAACAGAAGAAGGGGGATGAGAAATGCACCCCACAGATGCCCTAAATACATGTACACCAATCCACCTCACAGCGATAGGAGAAAGTGAGATAGAAGCGATGCCTCACTCTATTGGCGACCTTGCAACCGGTGCCCATGAGCAATTGATAGAAGACCACCCCTTGGGAGCTTGCACTCAAGCAAGAAAGGCAAGAGAGTTGTCAAATGGTGGAGCAGAACTAAATGCGCACTTTGCAGACAACCTGGTGACGGAGGCGCGATGATCGCACGTGGTGGGAAAGAGGAAGGAGGACGAGAGTGAGCGGCTGGAAGAACACACCCCAACACACCTGGGTGCATCCCCAAAAAGGGACAGCGCTCCCAAACAGAGGAGCAGACGTGGAGACACGCTTGCCAGAGTCTTCCTGGACGAACACCCGGACCTACTTGACAGGCCGGCCTGTGAATGCCCAGGCGCAGGAGCAACAGGATGGAGAAGCAAGAGGACAGTGCTGAACACAGCCTGCTGACAGCCCCACAGGGGAGGAACAGACATGCCCCGAGATAGAAGCGAGGGTGGGGGGAATAAGCGAAAGCGCTTGGCACAGTATGACAGCTGGATGCATACGAGGAAAGCGATTGGGGGGAGGAAGGGAGAACAGCAACTCTGGAAACCAATAGTGTAGCAGCAGACAGCTGGATGCATACAAGGAAAGGGATTGGGGGTAGGAAAGGGGAAAAGGGAACAGCAACTTTGGAAACTACCAAGGTAGCAGCAAACGTGTGCCCTTTAAAAACAAAACAATTAGAGACATTGAGTGGACCAATGACCAGGTCGAAAAGCCAGACACAGACCCAACCGGTAACATAAAGAGAACTCCCATTAACTTGCTTTTATGCTCTGACAATGTCAGCAGTGTTGGCCGACGAAAGCTCAGTACTTGTATTAAACAGTTTTTAGTTTGATATTGTCCTGGTGTTCGAATTTACTTACTTTCATTGCATGGTTCTACCCAGGATTTGCATTTTTAATATGATTAGAGACATATTCATAACCATATCTCAAATACATTTTAATATATTTCCTTCCTTATCACAGTTTTGAGATATCATAAATTCTTAGAAGAATTATATGGATCACATGCAAGATTAATATTGCTTTTTAAAAGCTATTTAGAGCTAGAGGATTAAATTTTTATTCCTCACAGATTTTTACAAATAGAGGGAAGGACAGCAACATAATTACTCTCAGTAGCCTCATTTGTAATCAGCCTGTTTAATTTTACTGCTGAAAATCTAAAATTTTAGATCTGTGTCCGGAAATACAAAGAGGCACAAAGAAAACAGAAGGAGTACATCAATGAACTACTGGGAAGACATCAGGAGGAGCTGGCAGGAAAAAATGCCAGAATCACAGCCATGAGTAAATCATTTTCCTTACAATCCTAGGTTAAACTTCTCTTTCTGTCTGCTTACTTCTATTCTATGACTAATGGATACTTCTTATAATGTCTGTATCTTAGTTAGAAGATGAAAATAAAAAACCGGCCAGCAATATCGCAAGCATTGCTCAGGAAAACAGCAAACTAAAGGAGAAACTTCAGAAAACTGAAGAAAGTGAGTATTTTTTAACCCATTTTAATTATTTTCATTTTAAAAATGAAAGTGATTGATTGAAGTTTAACTTCACAAGTATTAATTATTTTGTTATTTTTTTGGCCAGGGCTTGCCCAGCTGACTACAGATGACACAGAATCCATAAAAGAGAGGAATCAGCAACAGCAGTTGGAAGAAATGGAGGCGGGAGTCAAAGATATATGCCTCAAGGTAGACCTATCCAGAACATTTAACTAACATAGACAACGATGAGATGCCACGTTTATTGGACAAACATGAAATAATCACACTGAGAGGCTGTTGTTTCATAGGAGTCAGGCGGAAAAAAAAATAACAAAAAATTTCTGTCTGATTTTTTTCAGCTTTTCTTTTGCTGAGATTTCAAATTCTGAAAAAAAATCTATACCAGGGATGCTTCAACACTACATTTGAAGAAAAGCTTTGGAATGTAATTTTCTAGAAATACCTTCTTTTCTTTCCTCAAAACAAATATGAAAACTCCTTCTATGATCATCGGAGCCTTGATGAAGCGAAAGGGGCTTGTGTGGGTAAATGAAATTGTGGGCTATGTCGTCAGACATGTATATTTCTAGTAGGGTCACCCAAGGTGAAAAGGCCATGATGGATAACCAAGACTAACACCGATTGCATCTGCCCACCCTCACCGGAATCAGCGTGGCAGATCATGGTCCATTCCTTCCACATGGAAATACGATCTCAGAAACGACCTTCATTCATTGTAGGCCATAGGACAACTACCCACCACAGTGGGAAGACTTGCCTGAAGGCAGAGGTTGCTAAGAATCACTGGGCAAAATCAGGCTGCCTTTGGACTTTGGACATAGAAACACTCAACATTCAAACAATGAAAATGGATGCTGGACTAGAACTGCTGATTGAACTCAGCATCGGGATATCATTGGATTATGTGAAACATGACGAAAAGGCGAAAATTGAGTTGAATGATAGGGCTGGGCATTTATTCTACACTGGAGGTACCAAAGATGGATGATGTGGCCAAGTAGGTTTTCTCATCAATCAAAAGGTGAAAGACTCTGTAGTAAAATTTGAAAATATATCAGACAGAGTAGCCCAATGCATCATTCAATTGAACAAACAATACAAGCTTCAAATCTTTCAAGTTTATGCGCCAACAATAAGCTATGGTGATGAGGAGGTTGAAGAGTGATATGATGATGTGGCCTGTCTTCAAGACAAAGAAAAATGTCGATACAAAATACTAACGGGTCACTAATGCGAGAATAGGAAGAACAATAACAGGAGAAAAAGTGACTGGCCTATGTGGAAGAACCACATCAGTTTAATATGAAGCTTGTGAAAAAGACAATTGAAGAGAACAAAGGGATTAATAGAGCAAAATGTAAGCTTATAAATACGAGATGGAAGGTTTTTGCATTAAAACATGAAGATGGCTTTCTGTGTAGAACAAGACAGGAAATGTTAGAAGTAATTGGAAAATTCTATTCAGAGCTATGCAAAGATCAAGATTACTCAAAAGTAACAACACCCGTGGAGGAAGAAATGCCAGATATCCTGGTGGAGAAAGTATCAAGTGCCATAAAATCAATGAAAAATGGCAGGGCTTCCAGAAATGACTATGTTATGGTTGAAATACTGAAAGATGGTAGTCACAATTTACACAAGATACTAGCAAAATTATACTCAAGATGCCTCAGAGAAAAAAAATACTTGATGCATGGAAAAATGCTGATTGTTATACATAAGAAAGGGGCCCAAGATGATTTAAAGAACTATCGCCCAATAAGCATTCTTCCAGTCTACAAGGTTTTCACTAAGATAATAGCAAAAAGAATACTGAGAACATTAAATGATGCACAGCCAAAGAAGTAGGCAGAGTTCAGAAGTGGTTATAGCATAATGGATCACATCCAGGCTGTTCAGCAAGTCACTGAAAGGCAGAACAAATACACCATGCCTCTGTGCATGTCTTTCATTGACTACAAAAAGGCGTTTGACTCAGCATTCCAGCAAGCAATAATTAATGCATTACTCAAAACAAGGCATAGACACTGCTAACATAAACCTACTACAAACAAACAAAAAACCAACGGTACTATTTGCCTTAATGATCTTAAACTGAAAATCAACATAGAACAAGGTGTATGACAAGGTGATACAATATCACCTATCCTTTTCTCAGTCTGCCTTGAAGAATTATTTCGCAAACTAGACTGGGCAAAAAGATGGAATAAAAATCAATGGCACCTACTTAAATCACTTAAGATTTGCAGATGATGTTCTTCTCTTCTCACAAGACCCAGAAGAGCTGCAAAGACACATACAAGAGTTGCACAAAGGAGAACTATTTGGCTTAAAAATAAACCTGAAAAAGAGCCAGGTTATGTTTAATAAATTCACCAAAACACTTATATCTGGAGAAGAACTAGATGTAGTAGACCACTACCTATACCTTGGCCAATGGATCTCAGTGGAAGGTGATACAAAAAAAGAAATTGAACGGCATGTTAAATGTGGGTGGCAGGCATTCAACAAGCTAAGCGTAATTTTCAAGAACAACCTTCCCCTATGCCTGAAGAGAAAAAGTTTTTGATCAGTGTTGTGCTACCTGTTCTAACATACACCAGTGAAACATAAACACTAACCTCACAATCAATACAAAAACTACAAGTGGCCCAAAGAGCCATGCAACGATACATGCTTAGCATTACAAGACAAGATAGAAAGACCTGCACATGATTAGAGAACAAATGAAAGTATACGATATCATCAAGAGAGTAAAAGAATTGAAATGGAAATGGTCATACAGCAAGAAGAACTGATGGCAGGTGGACCAAGGCAGTCATAGAATGGATACCACTTGATAAAAATGTCCACAAAAAACCTAAAACAAGATGGATCAATGACAACAGCAAGTATTGGGGGCCCAATTGGCAAAAGAAAGCTCAAGACCGTATTGGCTGGAAATATGCGTAAGAGGCCTTCATCCTGCAGTGGATAGACAATGACTAAAATGACAATGACAAATCTGAAAAAAGACATTGACATCTGGTGTGTAACCTGATTGGGCAGAGAAGGGGTTACCTATATGCCTCTATGTTGTTGACCGTCTTAAATCAAGCCAAGCTCAAAAACACTAGAGAATTCCTGGAAGTAGGCTACACTCTTCACTCTTACCAATTGGCCACCAATAGACAAGTAGACATAAACAACATCTTCCTACTGTGCAAAAGAGACAATCAAAAAGCCAAAAAGGGAACAAGAAGACCAAAACACCTCAGCAATCAACACTCAGCATAACACCAAGATTAACATCAGACCAACAATCAAGAAGTAAACAACACCCCAATCAAGGAACTGCCAAACAACCTGGAAGGTCCTGGAAGCCAAATTTAGGTTGCTAGGTAGAAGATTAAAGTCCAGGACCCCCAAGGTTGCATTCTCAGAAATGCTACCTGTTCCACGCGTAGGGCCAGCTAGACAGGCAGAGCTCAGGAGCTTCAATGCGTGGATGAGGCAGTGGTGCCGGGAGGAAGGGTTTAGATTCATTAGGAACTGGGAAACATTTTGGGACAAGAAGGGACGGGTTACATTTGAACCATAATGGAACCAGACTGTTGGCGATTAATATTAAAAAGGTTTCAGAGCAGCTTTTAAACTGATTCATAGGGGCAAGTCGACAGGAGCTGGGCAGCTTCCGGTTCGAGAAGGTGCACTGCCTAATATGGAGGGAGGAAGTTATGCACACATTGGTGAGTCAACAGGAAAACTAAATTGTAATAGTCAAGCAGAAGGACATGGTAGACCATCTACAAATTCTACAACCAAATTCTACAGTCAAAATCCACAGTCAAAGTTGAAAGTGCACCAGAAAATTACATATAAAGGTCTGTACACAAATGCTAGAAGCATTCGAGCAAAAATAGGGGAATTGGAATGCTTGGTGAAGGAAAATAATATTGATATTATCGGCATAACCGAAACCTGGTGGACGGATGAAAACCAATGGGACACAAGGATTCCAGGTTACAAATTGTATAGGATGGACAGGAGAGGGAGAAATGGTGGTGGCGTGGCCTTGTACATAAATGAGGAGTTAGAATCTCATGAACTCGAAATTCAAGAAAATTCAAACTCACCCACAGAAACATTGTGGATAAAAATCCCAGGACAGGAAACTAATCTGACGTTAGGGATCTGCTATCGCCCTTCCAACCAAACTCCAGAGGCAGATTGCTATTTGGAAAAAGAATTTAAGGAGGCCTCAAAAAGAAATAGGGTAGTCATAATGGGGGACTTCAACTATCCCCAAATAGATTGGGTAAATTCTTGTTCTACACATGAAAGAGAGACAAGGTTCCTCGACATGTTAGCCGATTATTCCCTTGAGCAGATGGTCATGGAACCTACCAGGGGTAAGGGGATCCTGGACTTGGTTCTAACTAATGCACAGGATTTGGTTCATGATGTCCTTGTAACCGAGCCCATAGGAACCAGCGATCACAACATAATAACCTTCAACTTAACCATGGATAGCAAATTGTCAGTGAAAACTAACACAGAGACCTTAAACTTCCACAGAGGAAATTTTGACAAAATGAGGAAAATAGTAAAGAAGAAACTAAAAGGAACAGTAAGAAAAGTCAAATCCCTCCAAAATGCTTGGAAACTGTTTAAAAATACGTTACAGCAGGCTCAAATAAAATGCATTCCTAAAAGAAGAAAGAGGATTGGAAAGTCCAAGAGGATACCAGTATGGCTTACGAATGAGGTAAAGGAGGTTATTGGAAAGAAGAAAAACTCATTTAAGAAATGGAAGGCGCTTCCTACCGAGGAGAACAGGAGGGATCACAAACTCTGGCAGACCAAATGCAAGGCGATAGTCATGAAAGCCAAGAGAGACTTTGAGGAGCATATTGCCAAGAATATTAAAAATAATAACAAAACCTTTTTTAAGTGCCACTTGATAACAATGGTCAGAAGGGGATAATCAGAGAAGACAAGGAGATTGCTGAGAGGCTAAATGACTTATTTGCCTCCGTTTTCACCGAGGAGGATAGAGAACATCTGCCTGCCACTGAATTAGTTTTCCCAGGGAGGGAAATAGAAGAATTAAACCTGATAGAGATAAACAAGGAAGATGTTCTTGCATGCCTTTCTAAACTAAACGTCAACAAATCGCCGGGTCCAGATGGCATCCACCCTAGAATTCTCAAGGAACTCATGTGTGAAATTGCTGAACTTCTAGCTAAAATATACAATCTTTCTCTAAGATCAGGCACTGTACCGAAGGATTGGAGGGAAGCAAATATAACCCTGATCTTCAAGAAAGGATCCAGAGGTGATCCAGGAAACTATAGACCAGTCAGTCTAACCTCAGTTCCAGGCAAACTGATGGAAACCATTATTAAAGATAAAATTACAGGGCACATAGAAAAACAGGCATTGCTGAAAGAAAATCAACATGGTTTCTGCAAAGGCAAATCATGTCTTACTAACTTGTTAGAATTCTTTGAGGGTGTAAATAAATACATAGATAAAGGGGCCCCAGTTGATATTGTATATCTTGACTTTCAAAAGGCTTTTGACAAAGTTCCTCACCAAAGGCTCCTAAAAAAGCTCTCCAGCCACGGAATTAGAGGACAGGTCTTGTCCTGGATTGGTAACTGGCTAAATTGTAGGAAGCAAAGGGTGGCAATAAATGGACAATTCTCCGGATGGAAAGAAGTGAGAAGTGGTGTACCCCAAGGTTCAGTTTTGGGACCTTTACTTTTTAATTTATTCATCAATGATCTGGATGTAGAAGTTAATAGTGAGGTAGCCAAGTTTGCTGATGACACTAAATTGTTCCGGGTTGTGAAAAGTGAAACTGATTGTCGGGAGCTCCAGAAGGATCTCTCGAAATTGTGTGAGTGGGCAACAAAGTGGCAAATGCATTTTAACCTAAACAAGTGCAAAGTTATGCACATCGGGGCAAAGAACCCCAATTATACTACCAACTGATGGGGACCAAACTTTCTGAGACAACCCAAGAAAGGGATCTTGGGGTTTTGGTGGACAGCTCGATGAAGATGTCAACCCAATGCACAGCAGCAGTAAAAAAAGCAAATTCCATGCTTGGCATGATTAGGAAGGGAATCGAAAATAAGTCAGCAAGTGTTGTATTGCCTCTGTACAAATCGATGGTGAGACCACACTTGGAGTACTGTGTACAGTTCTGGTCACCGCACCTCAAGAAGGATATAATGGAACTGGAAAAGGTGCAAAAAAGGGCAACAAGAATGATCAAGGAAATGGAGCGCCTCCCTTATGAAACCAGATTGCAACGCCTTGGTCTCTTCAGCCTTGAAAGACGGCGTTTAAGGGGTGACTTGATCGAAGTGTATAAAATCATGCATGGGATAGAAAAGGTGGATAGAGAAAAATTCTTTTCTCTATCACACAATACCAGGACAAGGGGGCACTCCCTAAAGCTCATAGCTAAGAAAGTGAGGACAAATAAAGGGAAATATTTCTTCACCCAGAGGGTCGTTGATTTATGGAATTCACTTCCTGAAGGGGTCGTGACAGCTGTCAGCCTTGACAGCTTCAAGGCAGGGCTAGATAGATTCATGGATGCAAAGTGTATCGGTGGTTATTAAAACGGATGTCCATGTGCCGCCTCTATGTTGGTTGAGGCAGGCAGGATTCCCTTGAGTACCATTTGTTGGGGGTCAAGGGAAAGGGAGGGTTTTGCCTTCTCCTTCTCCTCAAGATCCCCATGTACAATTGGTGGGCCACTGTGTGACACAGAATGCTGGATTCGATGGGCTTTGGCCTGATTCAGCATGGCTCTTCTTATGTTCTTATGTTCTAACCCAACATTAAACAGCCCAACCAAAGAAAATCACAGAAACTGACTACAAACATTAGCATGACAAAGGAGCAACACAGGTACATTGCAAGATCTGCAAGAAATATCATTTGCCTGCAAGCAAAAATTGGTGGGACCGTAAAATAAAGACAACATAAAACGAAGAAGCTAAAGTGTTCTGGGACTTTAGAATTCCAACAGACAGGCACCTGCCAATAACAAGCCAATTATCAATGAGAAAGACAAAAAAGTCTAGACATTTGATGGGGCAATACCTGGAGACAATAGAGAAGAGAAAGACTGAAGAAGATAACAAAATACAAAGACCTGCAAATAGAAATAGAACAACTGGGGAAAAGAAGACAAAGGTAGTACTAGTTGTAAGAGACACCTTGGGTGCAATCCTAAAACAATTGGACACCATTGGCATTGCCAAAATCACGATTGGTCAATTGGATAAGGCAGCTTTACTCATAACAGTTGGAAGAAAAGATGTTTCCCTTTACAAAGAAATAACAACTGTATCTGTCATTACACATCAAGCCCAACAAAAAGAGAATATTTGAAACAAATATTCTGGTCCTGCCCTCAGATGCTTTGAAGAATAGTTTGACTTCCTCTGTGTCAGCCCCTCAAGTAGTGGGAGAGACAGCCTCACAACTACATGGATTTGTTACTTTTTAACACCTTCATAAGTGGAAATAAAAGGGAACCCATCACATTTGGAGACAACACCAAGCTGGGGAGAACAGCTAACAGTTTAGAAGACAGACTCAAGATACAGAAGGATCCTGACAGACTTGAACACTGCGCCCTACCCAACAAAATGCAATTCAGTGGTGAGAAAATAAAGTGTTACATTTAGAAAGAAAAACCAAATGAACAAGTAAAGAATAGGTGGTAGTTGGCTCAACAGCAGTAACAGGAATCCTAATGGACAACCACTTAAGTCTGGTGTGTGTTGCAACTGCCCAAAAAGCCAATGCAGTCCTAGGCAGCATTCACAGAGAAATACAATTAGGATCATGTGAAGTGTTAGTACCACTTTATATCACACTAGAAAGATCACATCATTTGGATCTCCATGATGTAGAAAAGATGTTGAGAGTCTAGAAAGAGTTCAGAGAAGAGCAACAAAGATGATTAGGAGTCTGGAAGGCTAAGTTGTATGATGATCGGTTCAGCGAATTAGATACATCTAGTCTAAAAAAAAGGATTAGGTGTGACATGATAACTGTCTGCAAATATTTGAGGGGCTGTCGTAGAGAAGAGAAGGGTGACCTATTCTCCAAAGCACCCGATGGTAGGACAAGAAGTAACCGATAAAAGATTATTAAGGAGATATCCAAACTAGAATTAAGGAGACATTTTCTGACATTGAGAACAATTAATCATTGGAATGGCTTGCCTCCCTTCCAATGCTATTATTCTATATTCTGTAAGTGTTTTTGTTTCCAACATACTTATTAAAAATCATACACTTGGTTACATTGTCTACTCTCTTTTGTTGCTATACAGTATTGCACCAGAGCTAATGTGATGTCTACTGTCTATTTTTCCCCTTTCTCTTCCTCTCCCCACCTTCACCTTTCCTTTCTACCTTCTCTTCTAAGAGAAAGATGTAACTCTTTCTGTTGCCATGAAAAAAGTAAACATCCTGGCTCATTCCTTTTTCCAACATGTCCCCATCACCATTTTGGACAATGTGCAGCCAAAACATCAAAATTAGCAGGGTTGTCTGATTTACAGACTTCTTGAAATAAAAACCTATTTAAACATGGGGACAAAAAAAGACTACTTTGAAGGTCTTTTCACAAAGGCTCAACAGGAATCAAAATGACGGGGATTCATGAAGAATCTATCCTTGTTCAGCTTTTACAGAGAAACACCGCCAGCAACTTTGCCAAAGAGGGAGTGGGAACGTCATACACTTATAAAATGATCTAAAATGCATATCGGAGCCTACGTATTTAAATGTAACCTTACTTTGGAAAACTTTTCGCTTCAGGACATAGTAAAAGAATATTGTTTTGAGTGCTTGTTTTGAACAGTGAGTGTACAGCAGAATATTTTAAGAAATGCATATTTTGCATATAGTACTGTTGCAATCCCTAATGGCACACATATTTTATATTGTAAATTGTTATTTATGGGATGATCTGAATTAGAATATGAACTGTGCATGACCATATTTGATGGATCAATGTGGGTCCGAGTGCTTGGTGACACTTGATCCAGCCACTGGGAGTCTTCTTAAATCTCTTGACAGGCTCTGGTAGAATAGCAACTACAAGGAGGTCTGTGGTAAACAGTGGTTTTAATCCTAGGGAAAAATGCTGGTTGTATTCAGAACTTCAGAAATGCTGTTTAGAATATGCCTGAAAGAAATTCCAAGAAACCTCAAGTGGATCTATATACAGAATTTCTTGATTTTGAATGTGATTGGATTCCTTTTCTAACACAAGCTTGTATGAAAAGCTTATGGCTTCCACTGTAAATGAAAGCTTCCTCCTGCTTACATATAAGCTACTTTATGTTCAAATACAACTCACCAGACCCACTTACAAGTGCACCTCAGCTGAGAAAGGAAGCTCTGTATTGCTTTCCATGACTTTTCAACTTGCATCTTACTTCGCAGCTTATTCTCTCTATTCTCTCCTCATCTGGACCAGATGGCTAAGGCAGCAAAACACGAATTGAAAGCACTGATTAATATAACAGATAACTTTCCCCAGAGCTCTAGGGCACATGTCAGCAACCCGTGGTTCTGAAGCTGCATGTGGCTCTTTGAGCCTTCTCCTGCAGCTCCCAGTCCTCCTCTGACATTTGCAGAGAGAGAGAGACAGAGAGAGAGAGAGGCATTTGCGCTTCCCTTCTCTCTCTGTCTCTCTCTCTCTCTCTGTGTCTCTCTGTGTGTGTGTGTGTGTGTGTGTGTTTGTGTGAAAAAGAGAGTGGCCTCACACTGTTCTCCAACAAGCTGACAAGCTTATTGGGCAGAGTTCCTGCCTTTGCTGCGTCTTCGCAGGAAGCAGCAGAAAGTAGCAGAAAGCAGCAGCTCTCTCTCTCTCTCTCTCTCTCTCTCTCTCTCTCTCTCTCTCTCTCTCTCTCTCTCTCTCTCTCTCTCTCTCTCTCTCACACACACACACACACACACACACACTGAGTGGGGGAAGAAGACTGGCAGAACAAGGGCAGGAGAGAGCCAGCCCAATAAGAATGTGTGTCAGCTTGTCGAAGAACAGCATGAAGCCAGCTTGCCAGGTGAGCAGAAGTTCGGAGAGAGGGGGAGAGAGGAAAGAGAGAGAGAGAGGGAGAGGAGAGAGGGAGGGAGGGAGAGGAAAGAGAGAGAGAAAAAGAGGGAGGGAGAGAGGGGGAGGAAGGGAGGGAGAGAGGGGGAGAGAGAACTCATGCACAGCACTTCTATTTCTTTTTAATTAAACTATTTAATCAAGCCCCCCCTCTCTGGTGTGTGTGTGCGCGCACACAAGTTTTGTGGCTCCCAGTGTTTTTTCTGTGGGAAATGGGTCCAAGTGGCTCTTTGAGTATTTAAGGTTGCCGACCTCTGGTATAGATGAAGAGACACAAGTTTAGGCTAGGTTCTAGCAAGATAGGTCATCTGTTGATTGAGAAGCCCCTGAATCTCAGATTAAGCCCTCTTAATTCTAAATAAGCTTGCTCTCAATAAACAGTATGAAATGATATGGAGCTTTTAATAGATTTCATGAAAGAAGAGATTGAACCTATGGCCAAAAGCTTTTACATAGCCTACTGGGTTACCAGTGCAGCCTTTCCTGAATAAGAAGCTTTACTGATATCCAGTGATGATCTTTTCATGTCTCATTTAGATTTCTGTAACATGCTCTACATCAAGCTGCAGAATTCTGATAACTGCATGGATTTTAGTAATCTTTTGGGAGCAGGTCCAGATGCTAGTTACATTACATGTGAAGTTCTACATAACTTAGATCCTTAGATTTTCTTGTATCTTTCTTGTCCCCAATGCTTTTTTTGCCTCACAAAAGCTTGCAAATTGTGATTTTGGTCATCATTTCATAGTCATTCTGAATACAATCAGGCAGATATCCCCATACAATGTCTCAGAAATTCAACTACCATTGTTAATATATTTAAAAGCCTGCACTGAAGCATAAAATCAGATAAGTGTCAAAATTAGTTCATTCAAGATGCAAATCTTCAGATTAAATGGGAATAGTTTAGTCAAGATTTGCATTTTAACTAGCTGCCTTTTAAGTCTTTTTAAACATTAAGACTCACTCTCTCAGTTACTTCAGGATTCTCAATGTATTCTCTGAAAGCACAGAAAATGTAAGTGGTTCAGATTAAACTGCCTGTAATCACTTTACAACATGACATATTGAGGAATTGCTACTGAAACATGCAAGTTTATAAAAGATATTAAGATTCGTGATCAAATAACTAAGGGAAAGGAGAGGAGAACCCTAAAACCAATAAGTACTATTACATAACTTTGAATTTAAGAATTAATTTCATTATCTCTGTTTGGGCACTCTGCACCTTTCTCACATTGTAGAACCTGTGGGTACAACATGTTGTCCTTTTCTAGCGATACCACCCATCTTCAAATATTTAACTCCCTGGATATAAAAAGTGTTTCATGTTCTTAGAAATGAAAAAACTCACTGAGATCGGGTCTCTCCCATTGTCTCACAAACTTTGAAGTTTTATATTACCATCTATACTATAAGTGTACAGTGATTTCTACAGTGAAATATTCTAGCAAGTACCTGAAATTTAACAATTTTAAATTATATATGGAAATCATCCAGCATTTGAATTCCTAGGCTTCAGAAATAAAACTACTTATCACTGGTATACATGAATAAGGAGATAAGAGAAGATGGCAATGCAGGTCAGATAGATATTTAGATAATGAATCAAAATAGGGGTCTGTGGCACAAATATTGGAAGAATTATAACAGGGAAGGGAAACTTCAGATTATTAATTCCACTCCTGCAATTCAGGGAAATTCCTTTAAATTCGGGGAGCTCCAGGGTACTCCAATTTAATTATTTTAGTATATTTCATCAATTGAAAAAACAACCTGTATATCACTGTGTTAAACAGTACTTTTGCTAATTGCAGTAAAAGAGTAGTACAGGTAGTCCTCAATTAACAAACATTCATTCAGTGACCATTCAAAATTACAAGAGCAGTGAACGAAAGGACTTACTGACCAGTGCCCAAAGTTACAGCTGTTGGAGTACCTCACAGTCATGTGATTGTGATTTAGATTCTTGACAAAAAAGCACTTTCTTTGTACAAAGCTTCAAAAGAAACAGCTCCTTGAAATTGTATTACAAAACAATTATGTCTCCATTTTAAAGCCTTAAAGGAAGCAACATACAGTTGGCTTGAGCCTATACTGGAAACTATCCCTGCTTTGTCCACCAGAGCTTGAATCATACAAGATGGACAAGAGTCTTCCAACATGAGTTGTGGGGAAAGGTCACATAATCCATTTGCCCATTCAAGAAAAGCAGTAGTGTATATTTGTTTTGGATTTTCCAAAGAATTCTCCAGTTAATAACAAGTTGAGAGAGGCTAATTCAGGGAAATCCCAGATCCTTTCATGCCGTATGCCTTCTCCCCACCATCTCTTTTCATCCCACTGGACTCGTGCCACCATGTTGAGGCCAACGACAAAAAATAACTGAAAGATGATCATTTTCTATGGAAAGCAGGGTTCCTCCCTACTATAATTTTTCTGTTGGAGAATCTCTAAGGCACATACAAGGAGAGGAAAAAAAGAGTTTATATGTGCAAGTGTCTATAAATATTTTGTTTTATGGTGGATTAATTGTTATGTGCACTTGGTTATATGAACATGCTGCAGTACTTTAAGCACGTGTCTTGAATTACTATATAACACTCAGCTGCTGCTTCAGAACAATGTACATCCAAAAATAATTTGTGATGAACAGCTTTATCCTAATCTTCTATTTTGTGTAATGGTAATTACTAAAAACCGGAAACGTAGTTATAAACTGTAGTTTTTCTTTTCCTTTCTAAACTTTATTGTGCTCTAAATATCAACTGCTCTGACCTCTTATTAAACACTATTTGTTATTCTCTCAAAATAAACTGTAGAAGCAATAATAATGCGGCCCTTGCCTCAGGTTTGCTCTTAAGATGTGATACACAATCCAAAGTGATATGATTGGAGAAAATAAAAGGGCATGTTTTACTGAGAGACTGCATTTCAAAATTGGGACAACCTATTCTTCTGAAAGCTGAGAGGTAAAACTCCTTACTCAAAGAGTGATGTGACAAACAGGGACATATGGATGGTTGTCTGTGCCACAGAAACATAACAGAATACAGTATAAAAGCTCCAATTTTTATGAACCATTGTTAGTCAGGCATTAAATAGGGTTTTTCTACTAGTTACTGAGCTATCTCCGCCCATCCTTGTTCAAAAAACAAAGGCAGATGGAAAGTATATCAGGACACACTTGAAGAATTAGTGATGATTTTCAGAAGACTGCAGTTTTGTCAACAAAACTGTTTAATAAATACTCCTAAAGGTAGAAATTATAGATAACTTTATACATACAGAGACTGGATGGAACTGAAATTCCTGGACTTAGATATGTTTTTCTGTGTGTCTTTTTTAAAGTCTCTGGTTCTGGTCAATATCAAAGTACAGTAGACTGTTAAACAGCTGAAATCAGCCATGGTGTTCTAGAATGCTACAGCATCAATATTCATGATTTATTAGAGAAAAAAATCCCTTCCACAAAGGGAGCCTTAGCATCTTCCACTGCTAAAAACCAAGTAACATATGATAAAGATGTTTCTAACTCTGAAAGGCTATCTATTCCTCATAAGGAACTATGAATGAAGCTCTTCCAGCACACATATGACCAATGCCAAAAAAGAAAAACATCAATAAAGAAGTGAATGAGGACTAGAAAGTATGCAGAGCTCAATGAAAGGACCATAAGATAGGAGCCAAGAATTTGTTGTACTTTTTTGGTTATTAGGTTATTATTTTTATTTCATCTCAGAAGAACATAAATTCGGACATCTAGCAACTTTGGAAGATATACCCAACTCCTCAAAACTATTTCTGTTATCAGTTAATGAAAAAATAGCACTTAAGTCCATTTACGTACATGTGAAACCTGAATATACATGGAATGGCTGATATTCAACTTCTGAAATTAGTCCCTTTCTACATCATCACTGTTTTCACTTTCCAAGTCTCCAGAAATACTTTCAAACTGACACAGAGATTCTCACTAGCACTGATATCAAAATACTTGGAATAAGGAGCAAAGAATTTCAATCACTGCTCTAGTTTCTAGTTTAAAAAAGTTCCTCACCCTCAATCTATAGAAGAAATGTACATTGCTAGCATTATATATGCTGTGTTGTTTGATTCCATGAGAACTCAGCTGTTGAACTGCAAACTGATCAAGCTTTATTCTCTGCTAAAGAAATATACTAAGTTAATCAAAGCCAGATGCCTTGAAGTGAGATGAATCAGAAATTCTCTCCAGTGAGAAAATTCAGCAACCTAAGTTCCAAGTTGTCAAAAAAACATTGCAAAAGACAAATACTATTTTCTCTGACTACACCACAGATGACAATAAAATAAATCTGCTCAGCTCATTAACACTTCCGACACATTAGAGGGGAGGAATGGTAAATGACGGCATCTCTGCAAAAGTGGAGTCAAGAATTACAGCAAAGAACAAGGAACTGGTGGGATCAGGGAGCTCTACAATATTTTCAAATCAATACATATAAAACAGGGTTGTCAAACTGCCAGCCTGCGGGACAGATGCGTCAGGCAAAAACTGCGCCCACCCCATTGCCGGCAATGGGAAAAAAGTCACGATATGTCATGGCACGGCACATGACATTGCGAGTTTGACACCCATGATGTAGAAGTATCCATCATGAATAAAGAAATATCTACATCTTCTTTTTAGTTGCTGACTAACCAAATGCATTAGAACAGTGGTTCTCAACCTGTGGGTCGCGACCCCATTTGGGGTCGAACGACCATTTCACGGGGGTCGCCAAACAACACAGTCCGCCATTTTTCCCCTTTGCCTTAGCTACTCCCTCTTATTCTATTGCCTTTGGAAGCCAATAGAATAAACTCTCTTGAATAGAGTCTAATTCTATTGGCTTTCAAAAGCCAACAGGAATTGTCCAGGCTGTCTCTGCCCTGCTGAGCCTGCCAAAAGTCCCAGTCGCCAACGTTGCTGCAAGTTGTCTGCAGCTAAGGTGAGCTTTCTTGAAGTTTCCACCCCTCCCTGCTGAGCAACTACTAAATGTAAGTAAAAGAGGGCCGGTGGGGAGGGCCGCCCAGGAGCGCCTGGGCCTGCCTGCCACCGCACTGAACAGGCGGTGGCCATGGTGAGGGTAGCGGGGCAGCGGAGGGCGCTGGGAGGGTAGCTGGCGCGCATGGGGCCCGGCGGGTGGCTTACCTCCCTTGGGCTGGGCCAGCTGGTGGCCCAGCCGGTGGTCAGCCTGCACCATTGCTGCTGCTTGCCATGGCCGCCCAGGAGCGCCTGGGCCTGCCTGCCACCGCACCGAATGGGCGGTGGCCAAGGTAAGGCTAGCGGGGCAGCAGCGGGTGCTGGGAGGGTAGCTGGCATACATGGGGCCCGGCAGGTGGCTTACCTCCCTTGGGCTGGGTCAGCTAGTGGCCCAGCTGGTGGTTGGCCTGCGCTATCACTGCCACTTGCTATGGCTGCCTAGGAGCACCTGGGCCTGCCTGCCGCGGCACCGAATGGGCGGTGGCCAAGGTAAGGCTAGCAGAGCAGCGGCGGGTGCTGGGAGGGTAGCTGGCGCGCATGGGGCCGACTCTCAGCTGGCTGTCAGAAGCCGGGTAGCAACCCCACCGGTTCCCCAGCAATGTCCGGACTCCGACCCAACTCCCAGCTGACTATCGGGAGTCGGGCTGTGCTCCTGGGGGCCATGTGGATGTCGGCCAGCTGCTGGCTGCGTCCTCCCCGTCTCCCAGCTCATGGCAAGCCCAGGGGCTTGAAACGCTGAGTGGGCGGCCGGTCCGAGCCAAGCCAGGTCTGGGCCGCTGCCGGTGCTGCCGCTGCTGGCTGAGCTGAGCTGCGGCACTGAGCCGGTCCCCACGCCTCATGGTTGCCCAGCCGTGCTCCGCCCCTGGCCGCCCTCCACGCCGCGTCGGAGCTTCCCCCTGTACCGCCCGGCCCGCCTCCCTCACCGTCGGAGGCCGCCTTGGCCCTCTGGCGCCTGGCGCAGCCCTGGGGCTGGTGGGCAGGAGCAGCTCCTTCCTGGCTTGCCGGGCTCCGGGCCTCGGAAGCGGCCAGGCGACGGGAAAGAGGGTGATGCCCGCATGTGGATTGGAGGCCAGCTGGACAGGCCGGGAGGGGAGAAGCGGCACCTTCTGAGAAGGAGCTGGTGCTCCGGCCGCATCCCTCTCGTGTCTGACAAATCAGGAAAGGCTTTGGTGGTGAAGGGCTGTACAGCATGGAAAAGGGCTCCCACGATCCCGCTGCTGCGATGGCGGTCAGGAGGTTGGAGGGGCAGGCAGGTCCAGAGGGGGTGGCTGGGAGAGGGCAAGAGGTGCCGTGATGAGGATGGGGGCTCCAGATTACCATCCCCAGCAGCCTAAAAAGCACTGTGGAAGAGTGGGGAATGCTGGGAGTTGCAGTTCATCACCATTTGGGAAAACATGACTCTCCAAAAATCAATCCTTCCTTCCTTTCTTCTTTCCTTCCTTCCCCCTTCAATCTCCTTCCTTCTCCATCTTCTTCCTTTCCCCTTCAATCTTCCTTCCTTCCTTCCATCTCCATCTCCATCCTTTCCCCTTTAATCTCTTTCTCCTTCCTTCCTTCCTTCCTTCCTTTCCTTCCTTCCTTCCTTTCCCCTTCAATCTCCTTCCTTCTCCATCTCCTTCCTTTCCCCTTCAATCTTCCTTTCTTCCCTCCCTCCCAACATTTTTGAGCAAGGAAGAGTAAGCTTCTCCAGTGAGCATTGCTATATTGGTTTTGTAATTAATCACTATACTTTAATTATGTTCAATTTGTAACAATGAAAATATACCCTGCATATCAGATATTTACATTATGATTCAAAACAGTAGCAAAATTACGGTTATGAAGTAGCAACGAAAATAATTTTATGGTTGGGGGTCACCACAACATGAGGAACTGTATTAAGGGGTCGCGGCATTAGAAAGGTTGAGAACCACTGCATTAGAATGTCAGCTGCCTTAAAATGGATTGTTTAATTTAGTGTCAACTCTCTTAAAGTCTTACCCTTAAGTTATTTGCATAAATTACAGACAGTAATCAGAGACTACTGTATAAAAATATTCTTTTTAGTTTTTTATGAGAAGATTGTACCTACTCTGAAATAAAAAATGGCTTGTAAGTTGTATATTCAATAAGATACTTGTAGATAATAAGACTACCTGGAAAACATGACCACTTTTTTTCAGTTAACTCAGTTAACATTTTATCAGACCAGCTGAAATAAGACCAATCACATAACGGGCTAAGTTATAATTTTAATGCTAGGCAAAGGAGTTTTATTTCTCACATCTTTTCAAGAGACTGCAACAAAATTAAATTTATTTTAGCTCTTGAATTTAAACCTTCACTTTCAGATTTTTCACACTTTAAATAATCAAATTTAATGTTTTAAAAGTTGAAGGCCTAATATCTGTATTAGTCTTTTGAAGCAAAACAATTGAGAGTCTTGAGACATTTCAAAGAATTACAACTGAATACATTATATTTTTTTAACTGTTGTCAACACTATTTTCTCAATGTTTAAAAAGCTACAAAACTTCATCCTATGCATTCAGTCTGCTAAATGAATCATGCCTTTTGATATTTAAAAAGAACATGTTTTTATTGTCTTGTCCCATTCTTTGTAACACGAAGGACACAAGAATTACTTTAAGGCCACTATGTCCTCTGGGGTACACATTCTCCTTAGATTTACTTCAGGCTGCTTCTTGGCAAAATGTTTCAAGAAATAAGGCTTGTAGTAAATATCTCTCTTCTCCTAATAAATGTATCTTAACCTTATACTGGTAGCTATTTATTACTTTTATTAAAGGTCACCCTACTGGTCATTTGTACATTTGGCTATTCTGCTTTCTACATTTCAAAGTTGGCTGTGTGGAATGCATGTATAACTTATTAAAAACCTTTATATATATAAAGTCAGAATTGCAGAAATCCTACCTTGTGTAGACCATAAAATGCTTACAGGCGTAGAAGCCACATCCTTGATCTTTATCCAGCTGTTGTTGCGCTGTCTGCTCCATGAAGAAATTACACAATAGTATTCTCCTCTGTCGGTTTCAGAAGTCCATTGGATTCGTAAACGGAAGGTGTCTACCTTTGGTTTAGAAAAAATAATTTCCCCATTCTGAGCACGTTGTTTGCTTTTTCCCCCAAGTACCAGTGTCCAGTCTGCATCCATAGTGGCCAGAAGTTCATATTCTACCACTTCATCACTGCGTGTGGGCATCCTATAGTACCAGGACACAGTGAAATAAACATTTGTCTCAGCATTCTGTACCTCCATGATCCTACATTCAAGCTCTGTGGGATCCTCAGCAAACAGCGGTGTTTTAGAAGCGTTCAAAAACACATAGTAATTTGGTTCTATGTAGGTTTTGGAAAACAGAAAGAAAGTCAAAGTAACAATTAAAAGTATGAAACAGAACCAATCCCGAATATAGATTATATTTTCACATACATCATGATTTTAAATTGCAAAGCTTCTTTAGTATTTTACCAGTCATGGCAAGGGATGTGGATTGTCCTATCAGCTAATTATATCTAATTTTTCATGGCATTACAGCTAGTCCTTGACTTATGACCACAATTGAGCCCAAAATTTCTGTTTTTAAGACATTTGTTAAGTGAGTTTTGCCCCATTTTACCTTTCTTGCCACAGTTGTTAAGTGAATCACTGTAGTTGATAAGTTAGTAATTTGGTTGTTAAGTGAATCTGGCTTCCCCATTGAGTTTGTTTGTCAAAAGGTTGTAAAAGGTGATCACATGACCTTGGGACAAAGCAACAGTCATAGGTATGAACCAGTTGCCAAGCATCTGAATGTTGATCTCATGATCATGAGGATACTACAAGGGCTGTAACTGTGAAAAATGGTCATAAGTCATTTTTTCAGTATCATTATTATTTATTATCATAACTTTGAACAGTCACTAAATGAATTATTGTAAGTCGAAGACTATCTGTATTTGCTAGGAAAATAACAAAAGGCAGATTGTGTAGTACAATTTTGTTAAACTGGTAAAATAATCACACACAAATACATAGAGCATCATTTTATGTTGGTCAAGAGAAGATAAAAATAAAACGTTTTTATTAAGCCACCTCTGTATACATTTTTAGTTTTCAGTTAATTAAAGAATAGTGATGAAGTTTGTTACAGAAGTTTAAGTCTTGAACACTATGTCATAAACCCTCAACTGACTCAATATATGCAAAGACTTTTCCTAAAATTCAAAACATTCTGAACTTCACATTTCAAACTGAGAAACATGTTTTCCTGTGCATTTTATGATATATGTAGGGCAAGAAATCAACATTTTGGATGATTATACCCAAGTATACCAGATTTTTTTTGGACAGTTTTAATTGTTGCTGTTTACTTTCAATGCCCTATTAACAGGGGAAAATATCAAGCAAACAAATAAATGTTAGACAGTCACACACTTTGACTTATTCTTGATGCAAAATAGCTCTGAAGTGACATCAAGTTGCACTATGTGAATCTTAACAACTTTTAAAGTTGAACTAAGTCTGATATCATGATCATATGTAATTTTGATTTTCTCCTATTCTTAGAAGATATATTCAGATATTAAAGTGGATAAATATATATGTGGCTCTCGTATAAATCACTAGAGTTCTTGCAGACAATGCTGGAGTTTACTAAACCCGATAGTTTCCAACATGGAAACATGAATAACTGTTTTCTGCTCTGATAAGAATGAGAATAAAGTTATAGGGAAATGAAGTTTTAGCCAACTCCACAAATATTTGCAAAGTCTGTAGAAGTGGATTGCTAGGTAAAATTTTGACTTTGAGAAGAGTGTTCCAGCTATGCTCTTGACACTGAGTCTCTAACTGAGGATTTAGAAGGAAGGAATAAAAGCTTGCTGGATAAGCCTCATTTCTGCACTCTGTCAACTGTCAAAGAACAGCCTTGCTGACAGTTCAATGAATTAATACCCTGCCAAGCTCTCAGACTTCTATCAAGGAAGAGCAGGAGGCTGCTGATGAAATTTGGATACAATTTATGTATCTCTGATGATGAGAATTCTTCTCCCACTTTACTCCCCCAGGCAATACAAGGTCATTAAAAATAGCTTTATCCTTTACCTTCACCTAACCCAAGTAATATAAAGAAGCAGAAATTCCCACTGGCTATAGACAACTTTTCAAAAGCAGAATAGAAGTCTCCTGTTTAAGCCAACTTGAGAGTAAGGAGACTACAAGATAACATCTGAAAGGGAACTATACTGGAAAAATAGTTGTACTTCTTTAAATCTGCCTAGCATGCAGTCAATTGGATTAGCCAGCAGAGAAGATGAATTTACACTCTTCATATTACAACCTCTAGGTACTCTTATACTTAGTGGTGAAGTATGCCTTATGTTTGAGAAAAAAGGCACCATGTAAATAAAAAAAGAGGAAAATGGGGTCATTTTCATTTCTGGATCTTTTTCAAATTTATAATTTCAATTTCAAGGTCCAGGTGAATCACAGAATACACAGTAATTCTGGGAAGCTTACAATTAAAAAAGTTATAAGAAAACAACATATATTAAAGAAATAAAAAAGGCAGAAATAAAAACCAAGTTTTAAATAAATGATAGTTGTTTAAGTCATTTTTGTTTTACTAATCTTAAACCTATTATATACAATATAATACATTATTGTGCCAGTTTATTTTGGCATTTTTATTTGCATCTTGCCTGCCTTTCAGGAGCGGGAAATAACATATCTAATATTCCTTCTATATAACACTCCATCAACCAATTTTCCCACATGCTTAAACCTGTGTCTCAACTCACTCTTAGCCCAAAATCTTAATCATTGCAACATAATGATGGTAATATTAGATGCAAAGCTATTCCTAGAAGGAAGAAACAGTATACAAACTCTAGATGAGTTCATCACATGCCATGCTAAATCAGAATCAACAATATTACAATTTAGCATCCCAAATCTCAGTGAACTTAAACGAGATATTCTTGCAAGTAAATACAATCAGTTACACAAATTCTACTGGACTACACTTCAGGTAACTTGGGCATTAAATACAACAACTACTCCAGCTTTGCCCTTTTACTGTTTCAAAACCTATCCAGAATTATTGGGATTCTAACTGAAAAATAAAACATGAAGAAACTTGATTTTTTAATTATTCTAGAAAAGATCCCGGTATATCAAGAAAAACTTTATTTAACCACATGGATCTTCACGAATATGTAATAATAATAATAATAATAATAATAATAATAATAATAATAATAATAATAATAATAATAATAATAATAATAATAATAATAATAATAATAAAGTTGGAAAGGAGCTTGGAGGTCATCGAGTCCAACCCTCTGCTTAGGCAGGAAACCCTACACCATTTTGGACAGATGGCTGTCCAATCTCTTCTTTAAAACTTCCAGTGTTGGAGCATTCACCACTTCTGGAGGCAGGTTGTTCCATTGTGCTTATGCTTAAATGTTAAATGTTAATTTTTTTAGTACATTTGCAGACAAGTATCTCAGCAGCTTAAGGGTCCAGTTCAGAAAGTAGAATAAAAAGTATCAACAGCACAATATTTATATAGTTACAGAAAAATACTGAAATTAGAAAACTTTGTCTAAAGAAGTCTGATATTCACCCAGTTCTTTTTATATTGTGTGATATCCTTTCGCATTTCTGTTTCATCAAATATAGAAACAAATCTCAAGAATTATTTGAATTCAAAAGTTGATATTTCATTCCAAGATGAAAACTTTAATTGAAGCATAAATTTGAAAAATAATATCTGCCTCTTCTTACAGTTTCATTATCCAAAGATAAAATAACAAATAAGCAAGTTAGAAGGAAAGTGTCAAGACAAACAACTGACTGTACCAGTTGAGATCTGATCGTGAAACTGTGAAAATGTAATTTAGATGTTTGTAAGTTCTGCTTTCTATATCATAGCAATACTTAAGTGATCATTTACTGAACATGAACTGATAGAAAAAAATTTAGTAGTTTAAAACATTACAATTGATTATTTTGAGATCTACCATCTAACATCTCCAAACTGAAATCTCTAAGAAGTTTTCAAGTTCAAAATATAAAACAGTAAAAATACAACAAAACCCATAATTCCTCATAACATTCATTAAAAAAATCAATACCAAATTAAAACAGACATAATCAATCAGATGCAAGCAAAGCAAAGGTACTTATCTTCAAATATTTGTTAAAACATTCATGATTTTGATATGAACAACTTTTTTCAATCTAAACCTTGGGGGAAAAAAGTCACCACTGAATGGCCTCTATCTTTTTTAAACTCTGAAATGAACACAGAAAAAGAAATTACCATTATTGTATCATAATGGTTGGCCAGCTAAAATCTTCAATTGTTTAATTCCCATTAAATCAAATAATAACCCTGTCATAATTATCCACAGAAGTTACAACTGCACAAAAGTGTCCACATAATCATCAGTAGCTCAGCTTAATTCAAAAGCCTGTTTACCTTAATAACCAATTACTCACCCAATGTCACCACTTCCACAGTGACTGGTACGGATATCTTCTCTGCTACCTTGTGCCAGCTGCCATTGTGTTGTGGCACCCACAGAGCTGCTTGACAGTAGTAGTAACCAGAGTTTTCAGTGCCTACATCACGTATCAACAGATTGTAATTACTTCGATCTACATGGCTGGGGCTGATAAAGGTGGAGTCACTAATTACTAAATCACGGTCAGCATTCAGCAAAACCTGAGCCTCTGCCATGGTGTCATCTGGAGATTCATTGAAGTACCATGTGATTTCTGTTTGGAAAATACCACTTCTGTCTGTTGTGATGTTGCAAGTAAGTTCAAGGGATTCTCGTTCCATTACAGATATATTGTTTCTGGTGATGAACAGATCTAAAGCTGCAGAATTGGGAGTGAGGGATGAAGGAATCAAGATCAAGGATTATTGTTAACTTCCAAGTATTACTTGACTTGTAGTTCATCAACTGTGATCCTGTCGGCGTGTACAAGTGCATATAATTAGCTGCATATACATTAGTATTCAGGGGCAAACATGTGTATTGCTGAGTAACACAGTTAAAGCACTAACCTATCCAACTGGTGTCTACTTGTATAATAAGTTTATGCAAATATACAATACAGCTTCAGTTTTCTTGCAGTTAATGCCACCATTTTTCCTCTTATACTCTGATACTTCGAGCATAAATATTTTTCAGCTGAAATAAAAAGTAATCTATCTTAAAGATATTTTAAATGTAAGCTACTCTTCAGATGTCTTTTCAACATATGATACTTCATTAAATTACATACTGTAAATTCGGTCACTTTTTCACAGAGTCTCACAAGTCTCCTATGGTGTTTGACATGCGCAATCCAATACAGTACAATCCAGTACTACTATATTCTTACAAAGCTTGAAGACCAAGAAAATTCTGTTCTCAGACTTCTCAAAAACTGGCCAAAACTGAACAGATTAACAAAATGGAACATACATATAACTGCAAACAGGTTGCCGAAAAGGCTGGCTGACACTGGAGTATGTGACCACCATACAGCCTGGCTTATATAACAATAAACCACAAAGAAGAAATATCAGAAGGAAACCTTTCCTGTAACTTCATAACAAAAGTAATGTGTCTAGAGCAGTGCTTTTCAACCTTTTCATTTTTAGGGTATGGCAATATTCGAATACCACCAGTCACGTAGCAAGGTGTCAAAAACTTGATGACCTTCTGACAAGCAAAGTCAATGGGGAAACCAGATTCATTTAACAACCGTGTTATTAATTTAACAACTGCAGTGATTCACTTAAATGTGGCAAGAAAAGTCATAAAATGGGACAAAACTCACTTAACAAATTTCTCACTTAGCAACATAAATTTTGACCTCATAGGTTGAGGACTATCTGTACACCTGCTTATCACACTTTTAATGGGAAACTTGTGCCTGTTTCTCTGACATTAATCTTCGCACTGTTCTGTCCCCTTCTCTCCCTCTGCTTGCCTCAAAGCAGCCTGTCATCTTCCCGGACTCTCTTTCTCCGTCACCTCCTCTTTCCCTGTTGTCTTTTTTTTACTCCCTTTCCCACCAAAACCTCTTCCTTTTATATCCTTTCCTCTCTCTCCCCTCTTCTCTTCAGTGCAACTCCAGCTGACTCTTCTCCCCCAGGCTGCACTTTGCTTCCAGAAGTGCCAATTAGCTGGAGCCCTGTGCTGATCAGCTGGAGCCCCACGCCAATCCTGGGCCCTCAGCAGAGCTCCGGCAACACAGCAGCTCCAGCTGACTCTCCCACAAACCTGTGTGGTGCGGCCACCACTTTCGCTCATTCCCCCACAACACTTTTACACTTTTTTACACTTTTTTTACCATGCTTTTCAACTCGTTGTATGCATATAACCTGCCAGATGCCAAAGAACCACCAGTGGTATGCGTACCATGGGTTGAAAGCACTGGCCAAGAGTAAACAATTTTCAATGAGCCTGATGAAACAAAAATTGATCTGTTTGCCATAACCATAACAAATTCAGGTGGGGAAAAAAAGAATAAAATACTGAATGGCCACCTTGCCAACTGTTAACCTTAGGGCAGACATGTCAAACAAAAGGCCCGGGGGCTGGATGCGGCCCACAAAGTGGTTTCATGTGGCCCGCGAAGCCATCCTGGAAACAGTGAGGGAACGGCCCCCACTGCCTTGGCCCTGGCCCTGGCCCAGGCTGGCTGGGAGGGAGCCAATGTACAATTTTGTGGTGGTTATCTATGCTGAAACACATTCAGTCTTAGCTCCATAAGGCCGTCTGGAAACAGTGAGGAATCAGCCCCTGCTGCTTCGGGCCCCACACCCTGGGTGCATGCTGGGGAAGTGTCACCCTTTGTGAGGAATGAAGAAATGCACCATCGCCTGGAAGTGGCCAGCAAATGGCCCTCTCCTACTTCACATATCTGGCTTGATGGGCTCTGGGGGAGGGGTTCCAGCAGGTAAGTGCAGGTGGGTGCCCCCTTGGGGAAGTGAGTCTGGGCTTGCTGCCACAGGTGCTCGAGAGCCAGACTGGGCATTTGACCTCTGCTGTCCAGGGCTCCCAGCAGCCCGTACCACCATCCCGCCCCCCATGACCTGAGAGGAACAGTGAGGCTCCTCCAGTAGACCATGCCTTGGCACTTGCCCTGGTCCCACCCCCTTTTGCCAGGGACCCTCAGATCTGTCCCACTACTGCCCAGGCACCCTTGACGTGAACGATGTAGAGCTGGCCACACCCACTCAATCCACGCCCACTCAGGAGGTCACACCCATCCTAGCCACATCCACCAGCCCCCCCGAGGGCAACTACAATGCTGATGTGGCCCTCAATGAAATTGAGTTTGACACCACTGCCTTAGGGGATGGTTTTGCAGTTGATGAAATATTGTGCAGATAGAAATAATTCAACTGATTCAATTAAATACCAACATATCTTAGAACCTGAGATTTCTCAATCAAGGAAAAAATTAACACTGAACAATGGTTTACCATTTCATTAAAGCAACAATCTGAAATCCACTACAGAAAGTAAGGGATAGTCCCTTATTATGTGAATATTATTGAAAATCTGAGGAGAGGTTCAAACATAACGTGCATGGAACTGTTATTTCTACAAACGTATTCAGGTGTTTGTTCCTATCATATTCTTTGTTTTTGGTTTTAATCTGTAAATATCTGCATATAAATACTAAGCATGCATTCCAAGTTGCATAAAAAAGATTGTGTTTGCCTTTGTACAATGTAGAGGCTGTATCAGTTTCTATTCATTTAGTGATTCAAGAAACATTGGATTTTATCAGGTGCCTAAAACTTTAGCAGGCAGCTGAAAGTGCTCAAAAAAGGCAACACAAATTTTGAAACATTATAAAACCAAACCTATATTTCAAATTATAAATGTTCTGTTATATTTAAAATATTACAATAATTTTCTGTGCATATGTCTAAATATGTCATAATCTGGCTTGTCAAGAAACCATCTTGCTTATTGGTCACCTCAAAAAATAATACTTGCCTGCTGTTCTATGAATTGCTATATGAATAATGGAACATTGTATTGACCCTTTATTAAAGCAGTAATAATAACAGAGTGGTGTATACACTAATCTCCTGACCAAAAACAATGATTAAATTAAGAAATTTAGTACAAAATCAAAAATTAAAACTGTAAAATGTAAAGTTATCACTAAAATATCACCACGGTAAACATCACCCAAAAAATTAAAAATCCATCAAAGCAGCCAAACCAGTTAATCATAAAATTTCTGCTTAGATACAAGTACTTTTGCTTCTGAACTCTTTTAGTATGAAGCTATAAAGCCTAGTAATGTTCAGTTATTATTCTCCTGCAGCTTTTAAAATATGATAAAGTTGGTCTCAACTGAACTTTTAGGTAGCTTATTTTGATAAAAATAGAATAAAATTCAAACACAACATTTTGAATTTGTGCCATACCAATTCAAACAATTTTATAAACCTAGAGTTGGAAGGGAACCTCAAAGATCTGCTAGTCCAACCCCTGCCCAAGGCAGGAATCCTCAAACTATGCTGTGGAAAAGATTCTCCAACTTTTGTTTGAAAACCTTCAGTGCTGTTCCAATAGCAATTACAATTTGTAAATTTTTCCTATATTCTTTTCTTATATATTCCCCTATAGAAAAATATAAAAATCTAATTTAACAGCAAATAGGACAATAAAAATGTGGTCATAAGTTAAATATGTGTGTCTGTATGTATGCATATGAATCAGTGATAAATGTATCTTAATCAGGCTAGGTTTTTCAAGCTGTAGCTATACATTACACATCAAATCTATGATATTACCATAAAAATGAATATTGCATACTCACATGTTGGTTTCACCACCAAATTTACTATATCAGCAGTCTTCTCTTGGATCTTTTGCCATGAACCATCTGCACCTTTAACCCACTCACTCACTTGACATCTATAAGTACCTTCGTCTGTTGGAATAGCCTGGGATAGAGACAGGCTGTAAATGTCATTAGACATTGCATCTAGGCGCACATCCCCACTGATATAGCGGTCACTGTATTCTGAGCCAGTCCGGAACTTGCCCTCATGTGTCAGGGAAAGGATTTCTTGCCAAACATGGTCACTCTTGAACTCCCAAGACACTTGCAGATGGGTGTGTTCGGTAGAATTGGTAGAAGCTGAACAACGTAATTGAAATGTATCTCCTTCTGATACGTTCCAAGTTGATGAGGAATACAAGTTCGATCCAGTAACAGTTAACCCGTCTGCAATCACTATTTAGAAAAAAGAGGATCATAAAGCACACAATTATAATAAATCTTTTCCCATGCCCCTTATCTCTTCTCTTGTTTGTTTTAGTTTTGAAGGCTGAAGAGGTATAAAATAAGATACAAATTTGAGGAAATAAAGATTTAAAAAGAAACCTATAAGTTAAGGCACTATGTCAGATGACTGGGTGTTGGTTCCTTTAAACAGAATTGCAATAGTAATCAACAATTTAAAAGTATTTGGATATTACTAAGTTTCAAAATTAATAAAAGAAAACTAACATGTTAACAAAACTATGAAAATAAAAGTAGAACTAATAAACAAAATATGTTTGAAGACTGAGAAAAAAGTAAAATATCTGGGTAACAATATGCTAAATATGAACTGTAGATTTTTTTTTCAAAACAACTACATTAAGAAATGAAATTAATTTTAAAAAGACATATTAAGATGGGGAAAATAGAATCTGTCATAAAAATGAATGTCTTGTCTAGAATGCTTTTGTTTCAAACAATACTTTCAACAATAATTTTAAAGATTAAAATAATTTTAAAGATTAATATACAATTGAGACCAGATTTTTGTATACATAAAAATGGAAAGATCTGGCACTACCTGGAATGGAGGATTAGTTAGTGAAGGTGGAACTTGCTGAGATGGATAAACAGATTTTTTTTTATCAGAGAAAAGACAATATGTTTATTACTGATTGGAAATCCCTCATAACATTTTGTGTGAAGCAGGGAAAAAATGAACTTAAGAATTTATGGTTTTAATATTAGACAGGAAAGATTATAGAAAAAAGAGAGTTATATTGTAACCATAGAGTTAAAGGGAAATTTATAATTGTACTTATAATTGCAAATAAGATTAGAAGCTACTTCGTTATATCTATTTTTTTTTCTATTTTCATTTTTTTACTTTTTGGCACTTTTACCTTTCCAATTTCTTTTTTTTTTTTTCTTTTTTCCCTCTCACTTCATATTAGGTTGTATTAGTTTTTATCTTCCTTTTTTAAAATACGAAACTTTTAATAAAATTATATTAAAAGAATGTTCTGTAACATTTAAAGATCTCTTAGTTACATGCCTGTGTAAAAAGAAAAAATGTTTCTCTAGTTCAACCAACTCAGTTTAAAGGATAATTTAAGACTAGAATTAGGATTGCGCAAATGCTTCATAAAACATTCAAGGCTAATTTGTGCCAGCCCTATCCTATACAAATTTCACAGGTGTTGGCTCAATTCATCCAAGTGAGTTTCTTACAAACAGATTCTAAAGCAGTGATGGCGAACCTTTTAGAGACTGAGTGCCCAAACTGCAACCCAAAACCCACTTATGCATCATCGGGTGCCGGGTGGGTGAGGCCCATTAGGTGGGTGTGGCCCATTGGGTGGGTGTGGCTGCGGTGGTAACTGCAGACTGGGTAGGACTAAAAAGTTCAATCAATCAATTCCAACTTTGCAAGATCTTTTTTTTTCCTGCGAGAAGTTGAAATTGACTAATTAATTGAACCTTTTTTTTTTACATGGTGGCAGAGGCCTAAAGCGAAAAGGTTTTATAAAACCCAGCTGAAGGCCTAGGACTGGGGCGACGGCGCGTGTGCCCACAGAGCGGGCTCTAAGTGTTGTCTCTGGCACCCGTGCCATAGGTTCGCCACCACTGTTTTAGAGACATAACATGTCCAGGTAATCATTTATCTTCAAATATTTCTGAAAACATCTATAAAAATGCCTATCACTTTACAAACAATTTGTAAACATCTGGAATTATATTAATACACGGCAGGGACAAACTTGAAATGGAGACTATTTGGGACAATAGCAAATTTTCTCAAGAATGCCCATCAAAATTATCCAAAAGCACAATATGAAATTATCCAGAAAGTCAAAGTATCCAGGTTTTTGCAGAGCTCTGTTGCCTTTGCTAAAATCAAGATTTCAGAAAAACAGAATAAAAATGAGATTCATGGAAGAATGCAAAGCAGAGGACATATATTACTAATAACACTGATAGAGTCCTCTCAAGCATGCCAAAAAGGACCTGGGTGACTCCAAGACATCTAGATATTTTTTAGACAAATGACTTAAACATGGAACCTTACAACTATGAGGATATTGTTACATTTAGTAGAAATCAAAACTGCAGTCCACAATAAGAAAAGCGTACCAACTGTCAAACATTGGAGCAGTAGTGTTATGGTCTGGGTAACATTTCCTGCCTTGAGACCTAGATGTATCTCCATCATTGAAGAAAAAAAGAATTCTATTTTGTATTGATTATACCACAGCTAAATAACAGAACATTTGCCTGACAGCTGAAACACAAGTGGCCCATGTAGTAATTATCTAATAAGTCTACAGGAAATTCACTGTTTCAGGGAAGCCAGCCAGGCCTAGACATGAATCCCACACAAATGGGAAGGACCTGAAATGAACAGTTCATGATATAAACTCAGGTTGAAGAGGTTTGCCATGAAAGAATGGGTCAGAATATCTATTCTATGATTGAAGATAATCAATTGCAGAAAGCATTACAAACATTTACTGAATCTAACGAGGCAACAGCTTTTCCATACTGACAAACATAAAGTATTACTTTGATTATGAGATACATCAAACCAGAATAATATTTGGTTATATTCAGATTCCATTTATACATATAGCTGCATTCAATCCTTAGGCCAGGGGTCCCCAACCCTTGGTCCATGGATCAGCACTGGGCTGTGGCGTGCCAGCAACCGGTCTACACAAACAATTAAAGCCCCATCCGCAAGATGCAGGCAGCATACAAAACCACGCACCCTCCAGTCCACGGAAAAACCTCTCTCCAAGGAACCGGTCCCTGGTGCCCAAAAGGTGGAGAGAGATTTTTCCATGGACTGGAGGGTGCGTGGTTTTGTGTGCAAATTATTTGCTTCAACTAATACCTAACTAAACAAAGGTTACACACAATGTCTACATAGTACAAAGCTAAACATAACATCTTTTTGCAAATTTGATTGCATACTTACAATTTATATGCAGTACTAAGTATGCATTCAAATTTGCAAGAATTTTGGACCAGGCTATTAGCTTCTGTTAACTTTGGTACTCCTTGAAAATGTAATTTGACCAGGGGTGCCTAAACTTTTGCCTGAAACTGTATCAGTAGGACCCATATGTTAACATTCAATGCCAAAATTAAAAAAAAATATTTTTCCCACAGAACTGTAAATCCAATAAGAAAATATTTGAAAAAAATTGGTTTAAGTCCAAATCCTTTAAATTCCTTCAGAAAAAAAAGTGCACTGGTTCAACTATGGCCAGATTTGAGGCCTGGTCACATATGTTAATTTAGGGTACAATGTCTACTTGCTGATTTTCTGTTCCCATCTCCATGCAAAATGACACGTAAATATATAAAGCATATAGCATATATACATTTAAAATCTCTTCAAGTTTAGACCATTTATATTTTTTATTCAAGACATTCTGCACAATATGTTTAAAATTACACTAAACCACTACCAATATAAATACCCCTCACCCTGTTGAAGTACCTTTAACTTCAACTACATCATTGTAGTTTCCCTGGACGACACTGTCTGTGCTGGGTGTAGTACATCGGTAAATCCCTTGATCAGTAGGACGAATATTTCCAATCACGAATTCCACAGCACTATTGCTTTCTCGTCTTAACGTGATCTCTCCCCTATTAACCCGATCTTGATATTCTGGAGACATAAACCAAGGGTCCCATGTACTTAATATGTGTACAAACTTAGAATCCTGACCAAGATTTGCCGAGAACTCCCAATCAAAGTTCTGCTCACTAGGTCCACCATACTGACTAACATTACATGGAATCACCACTTTGGTTCCCTCAACTCGTATTAATGGTCCTTCAGGTACCTTCACAATACGACCAAGGCAGGAAGCTGAAAGAGAAGAAAACCAAATGTGAATTTAAAATATTAAAATATCTAACGCAGCAGAAAAAAATATCCTGAAAGATGGAATCCTTCATTGTGGTAATTTAACTTACATTTTAAGACTTTCAAATTTATAAATAGGCAGTTACACTATACATCTATAGCTGCAGCATTAATTAAAGCAGAACAGCATAAAGATATATAGACTGCAAAACTGCTTAGCTTTAATTTAGTTTCAATGCTTAACACATGTATGTCTCATTCCAGGTACTTTCATCTTTAACTGATAGAAACTTGTCTTTTGAAATCAATTTAGAATTGCATTTAGGGCAACAATCCAGAATAACATATGTAAAATTTCTTTTGCTCCAATGCTCAAGAGCTATCCTTTCATATTTATTCCATATCAAAAACTATCAAACAATGGAAGATTTACTTGTCACAGAACTGAAGGGAATGTACATAATTTTTATTACCTTTGCTGGACACCAAAGAAATTTTAAATATCTACTTCTACTGTGTTTCCCCGAAAATAAGACCCGGTCTTATTTTTTAGTTATTTATTTATTTTTGCCTCCAAAAGATGCATTTCGGGAGGGTGTCTTTTCTACCCACCTCGCGGCGACACCAGGAGCCCCGCCCTGCCGGTCCACTTCTTCTGCGGCTGAAGGAGCAGCTTCATTCTTCAGCTAAGAATGGAGCTCGGGCCTGTATTTCACTGTCAGAGGCCTTTCTGGAAGGCCTGTTCAGCCACGAACCAAGCTATGGATTGAATCCTTGAATGGCGAGGCAAGTGTCGATCCATGGGAGGCCTGGCTGCAATGGTAAGCTCCACCCCCACCCTAGCTTGATTTTTAGGCATGCACCTCACCCTAAAACTAGGGCTTATTTTGGGGGGTAGGGCTTATATTAGGCCCACCCCCAAAAAATCAAGCTAGGGCTTATTTTTGGGGTAGGTCTTACTTTTTGGGAAACACGGTAGCTAGGATAGACAAAACTCAGTCTCTACCTCATAGTCTGCTTCTCCTGAAGACTAGGTACCTTCAAGACCTATCAAGTGACTTTGGCAGACTCTCTTACTTCCTAAGAAAACTAATCAAACACTGCCTTTATTTTCTTTTCCTTAAAAGGAAAGAAGTATTTCAGCTACAGAGACTTTGTTCAGTTTCAATTTTTAAATAAAATCATTTAAACATGTGATCCCATTCCATCACAAATGCATATATGTTTGGCTTAGCTTTCCATAATGTTATACCAGTAGGAATCCCAAATGCTGACAATATGACAACCCATTTCTTCAGCCTCATGAAATGAAAAGACAACTTTGTTCACTGAGAATAAAAAGAACCTATATTCTTTTATACAGGAATACAGGTATCCCCAACTTACAATCACTCCTTTAGTGACCGTTTGAAGTTGCAACAACACTGAGAAAAGTGACGTATGACTGTTTTTTCACACTAAACAACTTTTGCAGCATCGCCATGGTCACATGATCAAAATTTGGGCACTTGGCAACTGGTTATGTATTTATGACAGTTGCAGTGTCTTGAGGTCATGTGATCACCTTTTGTTACTTTCTGCAAGCAAAATCAGTAGGGAAGCCAGATTCATTTAACAATCATATTACTAATTTGACAATTGCAGTGATTCACTTAACAACTGTGGCAAGGAAAGTTGTAAAAACCCAGCGACCGGTTAGGGCCCACAGAGTCGGCCTTCTCTAGGTCCCGTCAGCCAGACAGTGTCGCCTGGCGGGGCCTAGGGAAAGAGCCTTCTCTGTTGTGGCCCCGGCCCTCTGGAATCAACTCCCCCGGAGATCCGTATCGCCCCCACCCTCTCCGCCTTTCGTAAACTGCTCAAAACACATCTTTGCCGACAGGCCTGGGGCAGTTAACATCTTGCCCCTAGCCAGTGTATGTTTGTGTGCATGTTTGTTGGATGATTGTTTTTTTTAACTCAGGGGTTCTTTTTATATATGTATTTTATGCTAGATTTCTATTTATGTTGTGAGCTGCCCTGAGTTCCTGGAATAGGGCGGCATAGAAATAAAATTAATAATAATAATAATAAAATGGAGCAAAACTCACCTAACAACTGTCTCGCTTAGCAAGAGAAAGTTTGGATTCAATTGTGGTTATACCTGTAAGTCGAGGACTATCTGTTTCTTTACAAAATAGTTTCAAGCGTTCGCATTCCACGAATTCAGCAACAAATGCTTTATTTGCCTAAAAGGGATAAATTCCCTCCTCCCCCACTAAAAAAGAGGGGATCACGTTATTCAGCGAAGCACCAGAGGACAGGACAAGAAACAATGGCTGGAAACTGACCAAAGAGGAGAAGCAACCTGGAATTAAGGAGAAACTTCCTAACAGTGAGGAAAATTAACCAGTGAAATAGTTTGCCTTCAGAAATCGTGGGCGCTACACCACTGGAGATTTTTAAGAAGAGACTAGACAATCACTTGTCTGAAATGGTATAGGTTCTATTCTATTCTATTCTATTCTTAAATATGCACAGCATATCTTCATTACCGAGCTAGAGTACAACACTTCTTGCAAACAGTATTTGACAATGACAATTGTTTCCATTCTGTAACTCATTAACTGTATCATCCATGGATATCTATTACAACTTCAATTTCTGACTTTATAATATTTCTAGCAATAATAATGCAATTCACGTATGATTGTTTCCATTTTGCTTGCCAACAGCATAATATACTGAAATAACAATAATTGTTTTTCAGCAATACTGAAAAAACAAAAGTAAGAGATTTCTGTAACTAATAAAAACTGATTGCTACATCATCTTCATGGTTGTATTTTTGTAATATTCTTTCCCAAGGGCACATCCAGCCAATCACAAAAACTACATTTCACAAGGATAAAAAAAGTGGACACTGCGCTTGCAGTAAAATGTTATGAAAAAAAGAATATATATTTTACTTGTATCTGTTCAAAGATCTCTAGCCTACATAGTAAAACTGGAGTACAATTTGAAAAATTATTTGAAAGTTTGCTGAAAGATCTTGAACTAGGATTCTCTTAACAATGAAAAATATGCTTTCCAGAAAAAAGCTTCAACAATTTAAAAATGTTTAATATATTTTACTCATTTTCATATTATTAAGGATTATGACAGTATGTGAAATAATGTTGTATATGTAATTTTTTAAATGAAGATTTCCAAAATGAAGCTGGTCTTTGCTGTACCAGTTTTAACTGTTACTGAACCACTTGTGGCAAAGTTTGAACTCAAGAAAACATTTCCTCCTACTTTCATATTCTATAAATCTTAAAATTCAGCGACAGCACACACTAGAGATTTTCAACTCCAGCCCCCAAAATGATTCAAGAATTTGGCAACCTCTTTCATAAATTAAATTACAGACTTTATCATGATTTGTCTGGGAAATAAATATACCATTCCCTAAAAAAATGCACAACTTTCATCATGCTTTTTTTGACTTAGTTTTATCACTTGTATTATAACTTCCATCATTTTTACTTTTTTTTTCTAACCACTGAATCAAAACATTGCACTAAGTTTGTGAATTTCACTAAAATATATATGCCTTCATATACTACAAGGACTACAGCTTTTCTATTAAACATCATACTAGCTGTGGAGAATTCTAATAAAATGTAGGAACACAGGTTTCAGCATCTCTCAAAACTTGCTCCAGGCTTTGGTCCCCAATTTGCCTATCAAGCCAGCTATAAGTTTACTCAAGCAAGCCCAAGCAATTAAAAAAAAAGTGATCCACTTCTAAGTAGCTTGTTATGTTCCACTTCAAGATGTGGACAATCTACACTTTCAAAATTTTTGAGTTAAACAACTGGAGTTCTATCTAAAATTTCATAAAATGCATGTTATTTTAAAATAAAACACTACTTAATATTCCAGAATCCCCTCCAAGGTTTTTTGCTTCCTTTTGCTAATAAAGATAAATGCCTCTTCCCAGTTTGTATCTATGTGATTCCACTATTACAGAGTCCCTTTCAACTTGTATTTAAATTTTAATTAAAATGTTTACTTCCAAAAGATTAATTATTTTAATTATTTATACTTAAAATATATCTTTATTTATAAATAATCCTTATATACAATAATCGTCAAGAAAGAAGTGCAGCCTATACTCCATAGACTGCATCTGAATTCTAAATTAATGTAATTATGCAAATTGCCAAATAGTGGTGGAAGAATTTTCCAACTATCTTCAATCATACAGTGAAAATATGGGAGGATTTAAAAGGACCTTGGAGATCATCTAATCCAAATGAGTCACCGCAGTACTATTTACTACAGGTTCCCCATCCCAGCTTGTCATCTGGAGTCTGCTTGAACATCTTCCAGCAAAGGCAAATCCATCATCTCACAAGGCAATCTCTTCAGTTGCTGAGCTTACTGTTAGAATTATTATTCCTCATATCCAGCCAACATATATTTCCTTGTAACTTAAGCCCATTGTTTCATGTCCTGTCTCGTACAACAACTTGAACATTCTGTCCTGACCTCTGCATCAGAGTCATTCAGATACTTGAAGGCAGTTTCGTCTACATACATACAATATGTTCTTCTCCAGGCTAAACATTCCAACCATCCATTGGGATGCTTATCATCTTGCTCTGGGCGCTGAGGGTTATTAATATTATTCTTAAAATGTGGTGGCCAGAACTGGACGCAATATTCATATCAGACTATACAGGACTTTCCTTAATGTTAGCACAATGCATTAAGTGATGCACTCTTTATTCTCTTTTAAAGAAAATTTGGATTAGAAGGTGTCAGTTAACTGGAGATAACTAGGAAGGAAAGAACAGGGCAAAGTCATGATATGCTGTGAATTTGTACTTTATTTTTTTATTGTTGTACCATTTACTGTAAGCAGCCCAAGATCTATAGAGTAGGCAGCACAGAGATACATATATTAAATAAATAAAATGGTGCAGCACATTGCTGATTTATATTTAGCTTGTAAGACATTAAACACTAATACCTTCAGTATATTTTCAGTATATTTTCCTCAAACTCATGCCACTTTTGGAGTATTTTTTTTCTTACCTAAATGTAAGACTGAGTTTTTTCTTGTTGAATTACATCTTATAGATATATAACCCAATATTTCAGTTTATCAAGATCCTCATAAATCTTGATACTGTCCTCTGATTGCTACATTTCTTTCCATCTTGATTTGGAATTATTAATATACACTTGTTGGCTACAATTGTTAAACCATCTTTTATTCATCTAACAGCAATAGCAATAGCATTTAGACTTATATACAACACTCTATGGGTGATTTACAATGTCAGCATATTACCCCCAACAATCTGGGTCCTCATTTTATCAACCTCAGAAGGAAGGAAGCTTGAGTCAACTCGAGCCCCATCAGGATCGAACTCCAGGCTGTGGACAGAGTTAGCCTGCAATATTGCATTCTAATCACTGTGCCACTAAGGCTCCTAATCCAATCTATATTTTGTCTATATATTTATGTGTATATACTATATAGTCTATATTTTGTCTACATACAGTCTATAAATTATCTTTTTACAACCCTGTAATCCCTTAATTTGCAGTAGAATTGGGGTGACTGGATGGAGCTGAGTGTTTACTGTCTGGATGCCCTTCCTGACTCCATCGGAGTTTGCAGCAGATATTTTTTTCTTTGCTCCCTAATAGAGAAATATCTGCCGCTACGTAGAATTGAACTCGCCTAATGTCATCTTATAATTCTTTTTTAAGAGCAGCCTCACCATTACCCTTATTACATATGGCTTTTAGACTCCCTTCCAACCCTAAGTTTGTTTTGTACTTCAGTTTTTCTAAGTTTCTTTCTCTACATATTAGGTATTTGTACTTCAGTTATAAGAAAATCTTACGCAAATCCAAAGGTATCCCT
Source organism: Bothrops alternatus (assembly GCA_034064705.1). NCBI lineage: Eukaryota > Metazoa > Chordata > Lepidosauria > Squamata > Viperidae > Bothrops > Bothrops alternatus. Next base: position 12,056,981 of record JARGCV010000035.1, read on the forward strand.
AAACCAGCGATTCTCAACCTATGGGTCACGACCCCATTTGGGGTCGAACGACCGTTTCGCGGGGGTCGCCGGACACCGCGGTCCACCATTTTGTTTTTTTGTTGTTGTTGTTTGCTTTTTTCGTCACGCGCGCGCCGTGCATGCGCAGTTCGGGCTGTCGTGCGCACGCCACGCATGTGCGGATCAGCCCGTTGCGGTCTGCCATTTTGTTTTTTTCTCAATGCGCGCGCTGCGCATGCACGGATCAGCCCAGCGCACGCCAGGGTCGCACCGCGCATGGGCGGGGCAAGTGGGGTCTCAACCTGAAAAAGGTTGAGAACCACTGCCCTAAACGAAGAGAAGCTGGCACAACTTTCTATTTGGTACAAAGCCTATTCTAATTGTAGCTACTTCTGTTCTGAAAGTCAAAGCCATTTAATACTCAGCTGAAAGATTAAAAGTAATGAAATAAATATTATTAGCATGTTTAGGTCTCAAGGTCATCTTCCATTCTGAAGATATTCAAAACCAAGCATTTTATGCAACACCATTGTGGGCTGCAGCCCGGTAGTGGGCTGTAGCCTACTAGCCACTGGGCTGCAGGACAGGCTGGCCAGTGCACACAGGTGTGCATGCCCACTCCCTCACTTGTGCTAGCCCACAGCCAGGGGTGCAAAAACAGATGGCCACGCCATGGGGCACAAAAACGAGCTGCCGCTGTGCTGCAAAAACAGGCCACTGCCACATTGCAAGATGCAAAAACAGCTGCTGCTGCACTGCAGGGCACAAAAGTGAGTGCTTCCGCACCACGAGGCACAAAAATGAGCCAGCGCCATGCTGCAAAGTGCAAAAACAGCTGCCATCATGCCGCGGGGTGCAGAAACAAGGTGCTGACCCACACTAGAACGGGGCAGGGCTAGTATCATGTGGGCCCAGCCATTTGCGGTACATGCGTGCTCCATGCACATGCGCACGCACGCATGTAAAATGCTTCCCCCTCCCTATTCCTCCGATCTGCCAACCGACAAAGGTTGGTGACCTCTGTTATAAAAAACTGCTGCTAGACAAAGATCCAGACAAAATCACTAGAAATTGGCACAAAATACACTCTGGAAAATGTTACAATTTTCAAAGGTGCCATTTCAAACTATTACCCCCACCCATGTTACGCCAGTATTCAACCAACATTTTTTCCGAAAATTACTCAAAATGACTGATATAATTAATTGGATAGTTATTATTAACATATCAATTTATCCAAAATATTGCTAATTGGCATACTCTAATTCATGCATATGCAAAAATCAAAACAAGATATAAAGTTGCTAACAGACAAGCCCTACAAGAGACTAGCTGCATTTAGACCAGCGGTTCTCAACCTTTTTCAGGCCGCGACCCCGACCTGCGCCACGCATGCGTGGTGCTGCGCCGCGCATGCCTGGTGGTGCACCACGCATGCGTGGTGGTGTGCCGTGCATGCGTGGTGCTGCCCCCTGAGCCAGCCGAGGCGTAGGCCGCCGCCCATTCAGGGCAGCTGCAGGCAGGCCCAGGTGCTCAGGTGCTCCTGGACGGCCGCGGCGGTGACGGTGCAGGGCGACCACGGACTGGGCCACCAGCTGGCCCAGCCCAAGGGAGGTAAGATACCCGCCGGGCCCACCGCGCACCAAAAACCCTCCCTGCAACCGCCACTGCCCCGCTAGCCTTACCTTCACTGCCGCTCGTTTGGGGTGGCGGCAGGCAGGCCCAGGCACTTCTGGGCGGCCGCAGTGACGGCACAGGGCGACCATGGGCTGGGCCGCCAGTTGGCCCAGCCCAAAGGAGGTAAAAAAACTCGCCGGGCCCCACGTGCGCCAAAAACCCTCCCTGCGCCCGCTGGCCTCCCACCTCTGGCCCTCTTTTACTTACAGTTTTAGTAGTTGCTCAGCAGGGAGGGGTGGAAACTTCCGGAGAGCTCACCTTCGGTGCAGACAACTTGCAGCACCGTTTGCAGACTGGGACTTTTGGCGGGCTCAGCAGGGCGGAGATAGCCTGGACAATTCCTATTGGCTTTTGAAAGCCAATAGAATTAGACTCTATTCAAGAGAGTCTATTCTATTGGCTTTCAAAAGCCAATAGAATAAGAGGGAGTAGCACAGCTAAGGAAAAGGGGGTAAAATGGCGGACTGCATTGTTTGGCGACCCCCGTGAAATGGTTGTTTGACCCAAATGGGGTCGCGACCCACAGGTTGAGAACCGCTGATTTAGACAGTTATTATTTCTCTATCTATTGATTCACATTAGCATTCATTCCTTTTGATATATAATGATGTCTACTTATAATGAAACCAAAAATGAGGTGCTGTATAACTTTCCCCTTTTCCTTTTTTAACTTGTTTTTGTGTTAGGACACCTTGGGCTAATTTCCGAGAATAAACGGCCTTATAATAATTTTTAACATACAATTGCTTAATTTATTGATAAAATAATATAGCAGTTCTTGATAATAATAAAGTAAGAAAAGCATTAAGCCTACAACTTGTTTCTGAAAAAAAAGTTATAAAAATACATTGTAGCCCAATTCATGGTTACTTAGAAAAGAAACCCACTATATTCAATAGTACCTATATCTCTAATATTTTCCAGGATACTTGACAATGTCTTGCTGAGAATCTCCAAGCAATTAAGTTATGTGGTCCTCAAAGACAAAAGCTTTGCAATTTGCACGGACTGACAGACAGATAGAGGATTGGATTATGGAGGGAGAGAACCTGTTTTGAGTTATTGAAAGCAGTAATTATTCCTATAGAATCATTAAGGAGAACAATTATGAAGTCTGAGTGGAATTTTAGTTTGTCAAATTCTGCTTAGCTATTTCAAATATAAGTACTAAAATAGATCCTCAGTAGTCTTGCATACGATTTCCATTACTCTGCTTTTAAATTTTAATATTGATTCCTTTGGCAGGCAACTGTAACATTCATGAGAGTACCTATTATTTAAATATGGCAGTTTTCAGCATTTTAATTGTTTGTCCTGTCAATATTTCCAAATAAATATGTGCCTCTGTACAAGATCCCAAATTATATTCTTTATGAATAAACTGTAAGAACCTTTAAAAAGTGACGTATTAACCTCTATCATGTTGCAAATCCATTCACTTACCATACGGTTTTCTAGCAGATTCAGTTATGCTTTGTGACTGATGAAATAATCATCCCATAATAATTATAAAGGGACAAATTTTCCATTACTGTATTCTCCAGCAACAGAGAGGTTATTTCAAAGGATAATGCAAAAGCACTTATGAAAGAGAATTAGCCTGAGAATAATTACTTAAAATCTATTTTTCTACTAGCTTGAAATAACATCAATTGCATCTTAAACAAAATCTCAGAAAAGTGATCATAGAGTAATAGTAATAGATTGAAGCTGTGTATGGATTAGAGCAATTAAGGAAAACCAGATAAGGAGATTCCCACTCTCATCTGTTCTTATCCTTCCTAACAAAACCATTCAGACTGCTTTGATACATGGCTAAATTAGCATTTGATATTATTCTCTTAACTCCCATACTTGAAAAAAGAAATAATTATTAGGCTATTTACAAGGCTGTTATATGACTTACTGATGATGATGACAGTAAGTATAAAATCACAGTGTAGTAAGGGAATGAAATAAACAGATCATTGCAATTTTAAAAAAGCAAAGCCTAATTCCTCTTATTTAGAAGTTCAGTCCCTTCGAGTCTAACCTCTTTGTCCTATGCACATTCATACTAACTGCTCAAGCCATATTATTTCAGTCATATTTGTGCAGAGGCAGTGATAGAATTACAAGTAGCATTTGTTATAATATTACTGTACTAGCTGGATATTACACTCCATGACACCTGTGCATTAGATAACAAACTGCTGCAGTTTCATTCCATTGAAACCCCATCACATTCCCACAATAATCTACAGAACAGCGGTTCTCAACCTGTGGGTCGTGACCCCATCTGGGGTTGAACGACCATTTCACGGGGGTCGCCAAACACCGCAGTCTGCCATTTTTTCCCCCATTTTTTCCCCATTTCCCCTCGGCCGTCACGCATGCGCGATTCAGGCCATCGTGCCGTGCATGCGCGGTTTGGCCTGCCGCGCGCGCCATGCATGCGCGGTTCGGGCCGTCGCGCCACACATGCGCGGTTCGGGATGTTGCATGCGCGGTTAGGCCCGGCGCGCCGTGCATGCGCAGTTTGTCTGTCATGCGTGCGCAGCGCATCCTCAGTTAGGCCTGGCGCGCCGCACATGCGCGATTCGGCCCGTCGCACCACGCATGCGCGGTTTGGGCCGTCGCGCCGCGCATACGCAGTTCGGGCCGTCGCGCGAGCGCCGCGCATGCACAGTTAGGCCCGTCGTGCCGCGCATGCACGGTGCAGGTCGGGGTCGCACCACGCATGGGCGGCGCAGGTGATGTCTCGGCCTGAAAAAGGTTGAGAACCACTGCTATAGAAGGTGATTTACAATTGTGCAGTTAGTTATCACAATATTTTTGACATTCCTTAAACACATTAATTATTGGATATTGATAGCCAGTATGCTACTTTTAGCAAGAAAGATCATAAAGATTAACAGAACGTGCATATTAGAATCTGTATGTTTCTTTTTTTAAAAAATAAATTTTATTAAGTTTTATAAGGTTAGGGAAGGGATAGGATCGGTATGAAAGTTGGGATTCAGGATGGGGATCAGGGTTGGGGTTGGGGCAGGTATGGGAAAAACAATGGTGTTACCCCCCCCCCATTGACATAAACATTCTCAAGCTTTAGCAAGCAGGCTATTATCCGGGCACATATATTCAGTAACACTGATTAATATAATAGTAAATAATAACTATAGTCAATATGAGAAACAATAATCATAAATAATGTCAGTTAGTCAGTACATGTCCCTCATCTTATTAATATACATTCACAATAAGGTATCACATTCATTTCTTATTATCTTTTGGCTAGCCATTGATAAAAATTGTCCCATGTTTTAAAGTAAACTGAATCTTCTTTCTCTTTAATCTCTAATCTGTCCATTTCTGCACATTCTAAAATTTTCTTAATTATGATCTCTTCAGACGGCAAATTTTCATTTTTCCAATATTGGGCAAATGCTATTCTCACTACTGTCAATATATGCAATATTAAATACTCATTCTCCTTTTCATACTTGGCTCCTAGTATTCCTAACAAAAACAATTCTGGTTTAAATTTTAGTCATCTTTTCCAACAATATATGAATCTTAAGCCAAAAAATTTTCACTCTAGGGCATACCTACCAGATATGATAGTGGCTTTTGTTTACATTTCCAACAATTATTCGAAGTGTTTTTAAACATTTTCGCTAGTCTTACTGGTGTCATGTGCCATCTGTAAAACATTTTATACAAATTTTTTATATGAAGCAGTTTTAGTCAGTTTAATATTTCTATCCCTAACTTTTGCCAATCTTCTAAGTCTATAGAATATCCAAAGTGTTTTGCTCATGTTATCATTGTTTCTTTTACTTGTTCTTCTTCCATCTTCAAATTTATAAGAAATCCGTAAAGTTTCTTAATCAAGTTTTCATCGGCTTTTAAAAGTATTTGATCAAATTCTATCTGTTCTTTATAAAATCCCATTGTCTTTGCATCTTTTCGATATCTTGTTTGAATTTGCAAATAGGGCCACCATGCTAGGTTAATACTTTGTCATTGTAAATCTTGCCTATCTTTCAATTTTCCTTCATTGTCGAGAATGTCTTTATAGGTAATGACTTTGTCATAGTTAATTAAATTTGGGTAAGCAAAAGCTTCCATTGTTGAAGCCACTCAGGTAGTTTAATATACATTTTTTGTTTTATTTTTCCCATTCTAAAAAAAAGTATGTTCCTTATAGCATGGTTTTGGAAATATCTGTGTATTTTATTTAAAGGCATGCCAACCAATTTGTAGGTCATGCCCTTCTAAATACAGTAATCTTTTGTTTCTAAGCGTTATCCATTCGAGCCATGGTAAAATGGCTGCTTGATAATATAAACTCCAGTCCGGGAGTCCAAATCCTCCACTGTTTTTAGATTCTTGTAACATTTTGGCTTTAATTCGTGCTTTCTTCCCTTACCAAATAAATCTCTAAACCTTTAATGTCCTGCCTGATATTTCTGGCCAGTACTTCCAACGTTAGTATAAATAGCAGTGGGGATAGTGGACATCCCTATCTTGTACCTTTTTTAATGTCAAAGCTTTCTGTGTAATCTCCATTTAGCATTATTCTGGCTGTTTGTTTATGGTAGATTGCTTGAATTGCATTTGTAAAATTTTTCCCAAAGTCCATTTCCATCAGCTGCTGGAACATGAATTGCCAGTTTAAATTATCAAAAGCTTTTTGAGTCAGCATATTGCCCCCAACAATCTGTGTCTTCATTTTACCAACCTCCGAAGGATGGAAGGCCGAGTCAACCTTGAACTGGTAAGAATTGAACTGCATCAGTCAGCTGGCAGAATTAGCCTGCAATAATACTGCATTCTAACCTCTGTGCCATGACAGCTCTTTATATCATTTTATATCATTTATTGAAAGCTACTCTTCTAAAATCTACTTTTACAGTCACTCCAGTATATAAAAATTGGCATTGCTGTAAATGGACTACAGAACCTGGTTTTCAATAAGCATGTTGGCATTCTGTTTGATTATATATCCCTTGGGGTCACTTCACAACAATAAAGACTATTTTGTTTTACATGGGCAAACAAAATTGTTCTTAGTAAATACAGTACTTACATGTCATGCCTCTGTCAGAGCCTCAATCTGCTGAGGAAAATGAGCTGGAACTGGAGCCTATGGAGGTCGAGAGAGAGGTATCTGTGGCTTCAGAGGGATGTGGGGAAGAGTAGGCCAAGGCAGGCCAGGGCTTTTCAGGATTGGGACAGGATGAACATGAGAGACAGAGCTCAGGCAATGAGCAAGGGCCTCCCCCTCCTGATCCTAGAGCACGGAAAGTGGAGAGGATGAGGGAACAATGCAGGCAGGCTCAACTACTTGGGAGGAGAGCGCCACACCCCTCTCCACAAGGCACACCTGGAGACTGAGACTTAAGGAGACGCTGTGGGGAGGGGCATTTGTTGGGAACAAACGCTGATTTCTTGGAGTTTTGTGTGCTGTTGCTGATCTTGGAAACAACTGTCTGATCTCTTGTTGTGTATTGTGATTTTTGCTTGGAAACCCTGAAACTCTGAGCATTGGACTGGCTGACAAACCTGATTTGGTGTTCAAAGACCTCGGATTGAATTTTGGCTTCTCTTCTGAAATTGCTCAGGCAAGCTTGTATTTCTACAGACTCATTAGATTTTGGATGTACGTTTCATTCCTTGTTATCTACGTGGCCTTGAGTAAATTACTCTTCGAATCTAACTGTATGTGAAACTACTTGCAGCCATAGTCTGCTGAAAATGTGTCTTACTTTGTTCTGAGGCTTGCCAGAAACGTGGGAGCATTTGGGGAAAATTTGGAGCAATTAAAGGGCAGTTTGAATTGCCAGCTGACTACATTGCCTCTGTGCCATGCCCTGGGTCATCACATTACATGAACAATACTAGTCTGACAATACATTCATATAGCTGCTCAAGGTATTGAGATAACAATAGTTTCTGTATCTGATCCACCAGTCCTCACTTCAGCTTATATAAAGATTGTCAGGATTGGCCCTGCTCACATGTAAAGAACATGGTTTTAATCAAGTGAACTCTCAGGAGCATGATTCTCAAAGCACTTTCTGTAATAACCCTTTATACAGATGTAGAGAAAGTCACTAGAGCAAAGAATTTCAGAAGGGAAGGAAGTGATTCCAACCAATACATCCAGAAGGAATAAAAGAAATAGAAATCTTTCTTGATGGAGCAGAATTTTCATTGCTTACTATGAAGTTTCTATATTTATTCCTATTATTTTTGACAGGTACTCAAACAAATGTGAGGAATTCTGGATATTTTTTAATTCAGCTTTTTTCTCAGAAATATCAAGAAGTTGAAATAATTGGTTTTCCCAAATATTGTTATGCCTCTTGCTTTCCCAAAACAAGAACATCCTTGCTATAGTAAAAGATTTTTTAAAAAATCAAAGATAGTGATTTGTGGTATTTTAGATATTGCTGAGAAAAATTACCAGTATTACTCATGCTGGCCATATTTCATAGTCAATAATAAGAATTATAGTTTTCTACCTATGTATGCAAACTTATCTTTTCTTTTCAACAGTTTCACAACATTTATGATTTCCTTTACATCATTTTATTTCTGAGAGGCGAGTTTTTATAATCCCACTCTTCAACTTATCAATATCATTCCCATACAAATCTCTGGAGTACTTCCCACATTTCAGATTAATCTCAAATTATTTCAGCAATCAATTTTCAATTCCATTTACTTTGCTAAAGGCACTTTGTTTAGTTTTCCTTTCCCACTTCCAAAACAATGTCTTATTAGCATCAAAATTATTTTGCATTTTCTCTGCCTCTTTAATCTGGTTGTTGCTGTGACTACATTTTCTATAACTTATCTTTTTTTTAAATATACATGTCAAACCTTTCATATATTTTGCAGCAATCATTTTATATGCATTGTTTTCAGCAGCCACTTCCTAATTCCCCCAAGCATTTCTCTTTCATATTTCCCATTAAGGAAAACTCACATATTTCTGTGACACTGGAATGTTACTGTGGTTAACTTCCAGTGTAATTTGCCCCAAGAACATTCTCAGTCAATCCCTATATCCAAATAAGAGCAAGCAGACAAAACACTCAGTTCAGCTAACAATATAACTTGATGTTTATTTGCTTGTTTATTAAACATTGTCAAAACTGAAAAACAATTAATCAGTAAAAAGAAAAGGGAGAGACATGAACAATAGGTAAAAAATTACATTATCTATATATCTGTATCAGAAGGACAGAACTTTCAGTTTTCAGAACTTTTATATTAGAAGGACAGAACTGGGTAGTTATCATAGATTGTACCAAAGGGATAACCTTTAGTTATTCCATCTTTCATTCTTTTACATATAAAACAGCAAAACAATAGAGATGGAAAATAGCACACCAGTGATCCCTCCTCTATTCTGCATCCTGAAGGAAACAATTTAAAACAGAATGATATTATAGCCCATCCCCCATCTCATCATCTCTGTGCACCAAACTCTGTATTGCAATTGGTTATACCATGTGCGTCATTTGAGCCTAAAGAAGCACCTTGGGGGTGATAGCTTAGTGGGAGCATTTGCCATTATATCATCTCAGGCTACTACATCAGTTTTACTTGCACTTTTTTTTGCATGTCCATATATTGCAGGTCAACATGTCCGTTTCATAATATATATTATACAATATATCCCATATTGTCCTCAAGTAAAGAGGCTGGTTCTGTTTCTTTTACTCTGAAATCTAGTAATCTGTGCAGCCATGCAAAATCCCAGTATGTTTGTTCTATAGCCCAGTATTTAGCTTCTGTAGACAATAGAGTTACAAGGCTTAGTTTTTCATTGCACAAAGTGATAGGTATACGCCGATAAAAGAATGTGTACACAGTGATTGATTTCTTATCTGATTTATCTACATCTGAATCTGAACTTCTATACAGTACCTGATAGGTTTTTGATCTTTAGTTATAGACAATTTTAAATTAAACTGATGACATTTTTACCACTACCCATTCTTCTTCTATTGGCTCTATCTAATCTTTTGACTAAATAAAAAAATATTGGCCATGTTGAGTTGTTCACAGATGCAGTGTATGCTAGTTTCCTACAGCTGCTGTTCATTACTTGCCAACTTGTTTTGGTTTCTTCCTTTGTTCAAGTATCCAATTTTTATGGATGTGCTTGACTCCTTTGCCTCAGAAACTTGGTTTGGTCTATTATCCTTCATTTTTGATTAAGCAAGCACACTTCACTGTTGTCCATTTCAGTTCCATGATAGCAGCTAATTATTTCTAAGATATTTCATTTCCAGATGATGATTATAGGTCATTATTTTCAATATCTAGTAACCACACAGATTTTCCCAATGATAATTTATCCCTAACCTGGTCTTCTACCGGTATTACTTTCTTTCTTCTACTTTCTACCACTCATCTCTACTACTTTATTTAAATTGTTCATTATCTCCAAGCTGTCTTTTGTCCATTGTACATATAATTAGATCATTATTATAACAATGAATGTATAAAGATCCTTTATTTTTAAGTCTTGTAAATAAGTATGGAATACTATTTTCTTTTCCAAACCCATGTTTCACAACATTTTATTTAGTTTATTGGACCATGCTTTAGTTGTCTATGGATTTTTTAATGGATTTTTAATTTATGGATTTTTACAATTTACAGTCCCTGGTTCTTCAAAATCTAGTGGTTGATACATGTAAATCTTCTCTTTCAGTAACTGTGAAAAAAGGTTATTTTAATATTTATTACTTAATATAAGTACTCCACATGCAGTTTTTTAAAGTGCTGCTATACTTAAAATTCTGTATTTGCATGTTTATAGTTCAAAAGCTTCATTGTAATCCTCAGCATCCCTTTGCTATACGGTACAAGTAGTCCTCAACTTATGACAAATGGGACAAGAATTTCTGTTGCTAACCAAAAGACAATTGTTAAGCCAGTTGCACCTGATTTTACAACCTTTTCTACCACAGTAGTTAAGAGAATCAGTGCAGTTGTTAAGTGAATCTGGATTCTGCACTGACTTTGTTTTTTGAGAGCTGGCTGAGAAGGTTGTGAATGGTCATCACATGACTCTGGGTTGCTGCAAGGTCATAAATATATGCTAGTTGACAAGCACCTGAATTTTTATCACATGACCATGGGAATGTTGTTATAGTTGTAAGTTTGAAACAGTTGTTAGTCACTTTTTTAGTGTCATTGTAAATTAGAACAGTTGTTAAACAAATGGCCATTAAGTATTGCATATTTCCATGAGCACCTGCTTTGTTTTGATGACTTAGTTATAACTTCCTTAATGTTTGGTTGTTCTATTAGAATTCATGATCTATTTTTTGCAAGAATTCCAATTTTATGCCTGAGTTCTAGCAACCCAGGATAGGTAGTCTTTATTTAACTACAACTGGGACAAGATGCAGCCATCAAGTGCATCACATCACCACAATGGGCTTAAATGAGATCCCATTTTCACTGTGGTCATTAAGCAAGCCGCTGTGGGTCATTAAGTGATATATCATTTTATAGCAACTTGCAATTGTACAACAATCTTCTCCCATGGGTCTGCTTGCCAGAAGCTGGCTGTGAAGCACGCAAATTAGGATCACATGACCATGGAACATTTTCAAATAAGCACTTATGTGCTAACATAAGCCTTGATTTTCTTTTAGGACATTTGATCTCATTATCTCACCTTTTCTATGGGTCTAAGCCAGGCATGTCAAACTTGCGACATCATGTGATGTCACGCGATATATCAGGACTTTTTCCCCATTGCCAGCAATGGGGTGGGCGCGGTTTTGACGTGACGCATCCAGCCCGCGGGCCAGCAGTTTGACATGCCTGGTCTAAGCTCTGTGATTTTTTTTAAAATATATTATATTGTGTTTTATTACATCAATGACAGAGTGCATTTCTTTATCTTGTTTTGAGAGTTCTATTGATAAGTATAAAATCTAACTGGTGTACCTGTAGTTGGCAATTACATTTTTAAGGAAATTTTAAAATGAAATATGTTTATCATATATTTATAGTTTTCTGTTGAGGGCCTTAACAACAGTTCCTTAAGTTATCAGAAACATTCACACTATTTTGTTTGGAATAGAGAAATACACTGACACATGCTCCATTTCACTTCCATTCCCTACCAACATATTTACACATTTTTAAAACATTAAACTATTATTCATTTCTGAGTGTGCATACATCTCTTGTCTCAGACTGCCTTTCTGAAGAAAAAAAATTGAATTAGTTTGTCAAGTTTAAGCTCAGAATTATTTCAGTTATAACTAATGTATTATTTTTATCCTGCTTTTTCTGAACTCTCCTAGTCTCCTGAGATACAGCTTTTCAAATAATGCCTTCATCTTTGTACTCTAAACTATATTCTTTCCCATCTTGAAACATGAGATTTCCCAGTCCCAATGTCACCTCCATTTTCAAAACAAACTATTAGCTTTTCAGTGTACCAAAAGTTAAAAATCACAATATTTGGGGGCTGTTTGGGACCTATGCTTTAGGTTGATCTTGAATTTGTGAATTTAATGCCCAGAGTCACTGAGTTGAATGGCATACAAGTACAATATGTAATTATTATTCCAAAGTAACTTTGTAACTGATGCCAACATGTCTATTACACATTTGCAGAATCTCTATCACATGTTTGCCATTACAGTCAATTTGTATGCATTGTTCTATACCTAACTCATTTTTTCCCACCCTGCGAAAATGCCTAAACAAGTTATCTCTTCCTGAGCTGCTTTTCTCTGCAACAGGGCTGGCAAGTTAACAAGCTCAATTCTGAGACCTTAACTAGCAGAATCACAAAGGCTACCTGAAACTGGCAAGACTTTAATCAGTTTCACACTTTGGCTTTTCTTTGTCTTCTATGTGGCTTAGGCTCCAAGCTGGGAGCATACTAGGTAAACAGCCAGAAGTAGCGCATTCCTTTCTATGTTTATTCCCCATTATGTGCCTGATTACTCTCTTTAAGTCCTCCTCCTCTCCAATGAATGTCAATACATACATTAATTCCTGTCTTACCAATTATTCCAATGCCAGGATGAGAATTCCAAAGGACAGGTCCGGCAGGGAAGAAGGACTATAAGATTTACCCTTTTACCTGACTTCCTTGTGAGTCGAGTTACAGAAATCTTCCCTGATGTTTGAGCTACCTTGCTGTTTAGGGTTCAATCCTTCTGATACCATAAAACAAAAAAAAAAGTAAAATCATAAGCCCAGTCATGGTCACATGATTTCCAGTTAGCAACTGCATCAATTAGTGACCACACTGACCATCCCATTAGTGGTCACTAAACAAAGATTACTGGTACTTCCATCATCCCCATTACCGAAGTGTAACATGCAGGACTTTTTTTCTCATAGAACGCCCAGAACAGAGTTCCGGCACCTTTTTTGGATGGAACCTTGTAGGGTAGGCAAGGCGGGTTGTATGAAGTGTGTGAGTTCCGGCACCTTTTTTTTTTAACAAAAAAAAGCACTAGTAACATGCATGTTCATTAGCCTGTCTAGTTGGTCTAGAGAGCCAATTCACACTTTTCGCCATACATTTAGACCTTTTATTAACAATTAAACCTACCCCTGAAGATACTACTTGTATTCATCAATCACATTCCACAAGACCAGAGAATTCTTATTCAGATCATTTTGCCTTTTAACTTTCTCAGTTTCACATTTTGGTGTGAATACAATATCATGTCAATATTCCAACTATAAGATAATATGTAATGTACTGCTAAACACTCAAGTAAAGCTGGGGGGGGTACAATGAATCAGTGGTTAAAGATGCTGAGCTTGTCAACTGGTGCTGGGTTCAAGACCTGAAAGCCATATGATGGGATGAGTGCCCATTAATTGCCCCAGCTCTTGCCCACTTAGCAGTTTGAAAGCATGCAGATGCAAGTATATAAATAAATACTTCAATGGGAAGGTAACAGCATTCCATGCATCTTGAAGTAAAGTCATGCTAGCCACATGACCATGGTCAGGGGTAGGCAACCTTGGCTCTTTTATGACTCGTGGACTTCAACTCCCAGAATTCCTGAGCCAGCCATTCTGGGAGTTGAAGTCCAAGAGTCATAAGAGTGCCAAGGTTGTCTACCCCTGACCATGGAAGTGTCTTCAGACAACACTGGCTCCCTTGGCTAAGAAACAAAGATGAGCACTACCCTCTATAGTTGGATATGACTGGATAGGAGAAAACCTTTATCTTTAAAATAAAGCAGACTTGACTATTTAAAAAAATATGGAAAAACATATGCTGTTTGCCACACTTTAGTAAGATAGTGTTGATGAACATTTTATGTTGTAGATCATACAACTAATGAAAAATAAAAAAACAAAAGTTCAAATAGGGTATATTGCATATTCCCAAATAATTTCATAACATGAATCTACAACAAGGTTCATAGGATCAGTCTAGTTCCAATTCACATACCATGAAAATAAAGAACATAATTTCTCTCCTGAGGCATTAAAATGAGTAGATTTCACATAGCATGCCAAATACTAACAGATGTGATCTGCATTTTAATCATGCAAGGAGAAGTTACAATATCTCTTCAAAGATTCTCAGATGCTTTCATTGTACGCATGGCCACAAAGACTGCAGGCTAAATGCAACTTGCTTTGAGTAAATAATGCAGCTGTATGAATTCCTAAGTGAATAAAAGCTGACACAACCTCTATATGGTACTACAAATTAAACATACCATCTTTGTGCAAATTTGAATTGATGTTCAGCTGTTGACAAATTCAGGATAAGAAAAAGTGAATATGAGAGGTATAGAAATGGGTACTCCCCCCCCCCTTAAATCAGTACTTGTAACAGCTCCTTTGTAGGAGCACTGCTGAGCTAGAAGAGTTTTGCAAGGAACAATGAGGTAAAATTCAAAAGCAAGAATAGAAAAGGCATTTAGCTGGCTACAGGAAACGTTTGAAAGCTATTTCTCCAGAGGAAGAAATATAAAAGTCTGGCTGAAGGATGTTCATATTTCTGCACCTTTCATGTTTTGTATCATAATGCAGGGTGTAAATTCCTGTTCACCTAGTGATTTGTTAAAACATAGAAGTTGACTAGGGTTGTCTAAACCTGTCTATATAATTCCACATAATTGTATATAATCTCAAAGTTTAGAAGTAGATGTATAGTTTCCAGAACTTCACATAAACTCCCCAACTCACAGATTTAGAAAACAAAAGCAGCTTTAAAAAGTGCTGCAGAGAAGCATCCTGGTCCTGAGACCACTCTCACTTTACTTCCTGGCATCAGTCTTCTTACCCAGCTGCTTCATGAGCATAGTTTGAAGAGGGGGTCTAACTTCCAAATGCTAAATTGTCTGTCCCACAAATGCCCATTTTATAAAACGGAAACTGCTGATCCTCAGAAAAGCATGCACAGGCAACACGTATATGCTAGATAAAAGCAACTAGATAAAAACAACAAATACCATGATCTTTAAGACAAACAAAAATATCTCCACTGTCTCGCTTCAGACAATCTTCCTCAGATGTATACTTAAACATGAAACATATAACAGTTTTATAGACAAACCTGACTTTATGTTATTATATTTGGTAAAACATCTAGTATTGGAACTAGAAAGAAAAGGAACCAAACCAGAACTTGGCTAAACAAGTGTGGTTGCTATGTAAAGTACATCCTTTCATTGGCCTTAAATTTCCCCACGTTTAGCTTCAATGAATGACCCAGAATTATATTACAACAGAAGAAACAAAAACTAGTAATATTTTTCACATGTATGCATATTTTCTATGCCTCTACTACATCTCCCAATGCATACCTTCATTCTCATTCTAAAAGCCCAAAATATTGTAATAATTCCTTAGAGCAGAATTTTTCTCAACCAAGAATCATCTTGGTTACACTCAGTTCTCTTTTTGTACTCTGCTGAACCCAAAAATGTCTGGGTTTTTTTTTCTTAATTTAGTCCAATTCATATACATTTCCAGAACAGAAGAAAACAAAACTCAAACCTATTCTCTTCCTTACCATTTGGACAAGCTGGGTCCCCCATATTAATTTTTGCACATTTCTTTTATCTGCTAAATAGGATATCTAATGAACAAACCCCTTTATGCTCTCATTTTTGTTGTCTAACTATAATTGCATTGTAAAGGACACTGCTTCATGAGGTTCATGATTACAAGCAGACAAGCAACTAATTACTGGAAGCCTTTAACGGCAGGATTTGAATTAAACCTTGATTCAAATTACTAACTGTTGTAGTATCAAAGAAATCAAACAGCTGGAAATGCAAGCAATGGCAAAGAACAATGAACATGAAATGAAGTCTCTGAAAGATTCCCTAATGCTAGCCAAAAACTGAAGATTAGGCAGAAAAAGAAGGGCCTTTGAAGCATGGAAGAGGAATATTGATTACCTGGAGATTTTACAAGTTTACTGTGAGTTTTCTTACAGAGGTATAACATGACTCACCTCCTTCCTTCAAGCTTTTCCCACCAAAGAAAGCAGCAGGTTTTTAAATTAAATTATCTATTTATCTTAATTAGAACTGGAGAGCTTGGCATTTGCTCAGGTTACAGACTGATCACAAACAGCTTGCAGAAACATTCTATGTTGCTATTAAAGGGTGAAGGATAGTGAAGCATTTACCTATGGGGTTTAACACCATATGTGCAGTTACAGAAAGTGATTTCTTAAAGCCAGTGCCTCTATTTGTTTTACTGTGAAACAGTATCACACTTTCTAGTATACTTGATAAATATATAACTGGTACATTTCTAATCACATAACGCATGTCACAGTGCACCATGCCTCTCTGTATGGTATAAATTAGTCAAACATTTCACTGAATATCAATTTCCTTAATTGCAATACTTGTGTGCCTTTAAATACACAATCCACAGCACATAAGGGGAAGCAACTATTTACTGACTTGCTTTTTCCAAGGTTTATATTTTAACATTATTTAAAGATGGAAAGATGAGAGAAATGTAAAATGTAAACACAAGCCTGCTTATCATTTACATCCTGTGGTTTAAGGCACTAAGCTAGAACCTGGGAGAACATGAAGTTCAATCCCGCCTTAGGCATGAAGACAGGTGGGCCAGTCACTTTCTCTCATCCCTAAGAAGAAGGCAGTGACAAGCTACTTTGGAAAATCTTGCAGAAAGATTGCAGGGACTAGTTCAGGTACCTACCAGTAGTCCACACTGACTGGAAAACAACTCTCCCAAACAAATAAAACTAAGGGCATTTTTAAGAAACCATCCTCTCCAAGCATCTGCAGAAAACCAAGGTTATATCAAACTGAAGGCATGGAAGATATCATCATTATGCAAAGTCTACTAGTATGTACTTACATTCCAATATCTGTTACAAGCATGGAAATACGTTTGCATCTTGATATACATTTTGTCACTTGCTCTCTTCCTTCTTCCTTCACCTCACTTCCCATGTGTGCAACTTCTATGCAATATCATTACAGTTGTGTTGAAACTTATTTTTTCAGACTCCACTCATAATAGTGGCAATGCACCATTTTCTTTATAGACAATTTAAGAATAAGTATTGTGGTACTATAATTGTTGGAACGCAATAGAATTTTTTCATAATTTGCTGGTTACCTGTTCCCTACCATTTTCTAATACTGGAGACAAGCCAGATAATCAATAAATTAGGCAATATTATCAACAATTAATGCAGAAAGATAAATATAGCATGAAGCCTTTGGGCTTCAAAAACTGGAGTCTTGCCCTCAGGGCTAATATAGAAATTGCAGTCCAAATCTGTCCTTACTTGCAGTTTAGGGAGGGTATGCTATTGAAGGACAATAACTCCTGATTTAATGATCATTACCAATGGGCTTCACTAAATATCTCTATGGAATTATTTAATCACCTCCAAAATAAAAGAACTACAGGAACATAAAATATGGCCATTCCTGAAATCCAGTATCTTGTAAATGAAATTATTTGGTAAGAACTGATGAAAATTGAAGTCTACTAACACCTCAATTTAATAAACCATATGGAAGGAAGGAATGCCATTAAATCTCTGTCCATGAAATCCAAGTTTATGTAAATTACATAAGATATATTTAATGTTGTAATAACTTACATATAAATTGATGCAAATCAACTAAACTTATTCACCAAGCAATGAGCCTTTAGGTTCTTTAGGAGTAAAGTCCAAAGTCTTTATTTAGATAGCTGATGTTTTCTGAAGGGGTCCTTCAAACCAAGGTTTATCATACTCCAAAGATAATGATATAATATTTAATAAAATCTATCTTCCCTTATGCCCCAGGCATAAATTCCAATTAAGTTTAATCCAATAAAATTCTTCTGCACTCTGTAGCTTTAAAAATGAAAACACTCTTGTAATATTCAATTCTAGCTGACACATTACTGCTTCATGACAGTTCTGAAATAAT
Source organism: Bothrops alternatus (assembly GCA_034064705.1). Lineage (NCBI taxonomy): Eukaryota > Metazoa > Chordata > Lepidosauria > Squamata > Viperidae > Bothrops > Bothrops alternatus. The sequence continues at coordinate 12,075,094 of JARGCV010000035.1, forward strand.
TCTCCAGATGTTACAAATAACCAATTGACTACTTCAAAATTCCTTTGTACATATTGCATATCTAGGTTTGTTCGGTCTCTTATACATATTTCTAATTTTAAACTGTACTAAAGGCCAAAATATTACACACCTTTCTTGTCTAGCACTGGAATCTGCACCAAGACAGCTCTTCCCAGAGCCTACATCTTTAGAGGTGCCATTCATTAATTAGAACATAACAGAGAAAACATAAATTAACAAACCTAAAATTAGTGTTGGAGCACCTCTGATGCTAGAATTCTAGCAAGATACGCATAATGCAAATAAGTTCACTGCTCCATAAGTGAACTCTGACATCATCATAAAATGAACTATGAAATGATTACTGGGGAGACACTACCAAAACACAGCATGAACAAATAAGAAAATATTCCTTCCTCTTCCCCTAAAAATCTTTCAACTGGAAAGTTCACAATAATTACATGCACTACCCTCTTAAAGGAGCAGCTGCAAATATCCGCATTTACGGTATTTTACTGAAATGTGAAAACTCAAGGTAAATGTTTTTAATTCATTGCTAATGAGGGGAGTGGAGAGAAAATTAGGGATAATGAACTATCTCAAGAATTCTATAGATTATCTACCTCTACGACAGTTGAGAAATAAAGATTAAGAAAACAAAGGCCTCTCTTTCAACACACACAAATCAAAAGATCTAAACACGATTTTTAAATTCAGAGTAAAAGGAGGACGGTAATGGCACTTAGCACAATTTTTTTTCCCCTTAAGATTTCCCTATATTCTCCGGTTAGAAAAACCATGTGTCCCAAATGCACGAGACTTAAGGTGTGCAGGGGCGATTCCTTAAAAAAAAAAAACTGTGGATCACAAAAAAGAAAAAAAAACGGGAATCTGAGCGTGAAGGGTGCTCTGCCCACTACGAAGTCACGACTTATTTGAACCTATAGTAGGGATTAAAGAGAGAGACTCCTATCAAAGGCAATATGGCTCGCGAGCAAGCCCGACGCTAATTTCCCCCTCCCCTTTTTTGGGGGGCACCGCACACGTCTCGTCAGAATACCTGTATCGGCTTAATGGAAGCACAGAAATTAGTTTATTTGGGGCTCCAGACCGTCACCGTCTTGCTTGCAACAGCATTTCTCTCACACCCACTAAAATCTCTCCCTCCCGCCCCAGCGCATAAAGGCATTATCCCTTTCCGCAGCCACTTTTCCTCCCTGCCCAAGACTCACCCGCCAACAGTAAGAGGAGCAGGGAAAGGGGCGCCTTCTTTGCACGGTGCCCCATGCCGCCGCGTCCAGCTTGGGAGCGGAGACCCGAGGAAGCGCGCCGAAAGCCAGCCGGAACCCCCAAAGCGGTCGGTTTAATGAGCTTCCTCGCTTCTGTCAAGTGAAGCCTCGGCCAGGAGGGGCCAATCCAATCCGAGGAGCAGCCAACAGCCGCCGCTCGTTCCCCGCCGGCTCTGGATTGTCCTGGGAACCGGGAGGCGCGAGCAAGAGAGGGCGGGAGCCGCCCGCTTTTTCTCCCCCGCCGCCGCCTAAGTCCGGCCGCGCAGCCAACCACAGACTCAAACTTTCCCTGCCCCCGCCCCGCTCCCCCTCCCACAGGTGCCAAGGGGAGGCCAGCCCGGCCTCCACCCCTTAAAGGGGAGGAGGAGGAGGAAGGTGAAGCGCTGACACTCCTGCAGGCAGCCGCCGCTTGTCCTCCGACAGTGTGTTCCACAGAGTCCAGAGTCCGCGCGTCGCCTCGGCCGGGCTGAGGAAAGCCGTCGATCGATTAAGGCTCGGGTTACAAGAAAAACCTAGGCTTGGCGCGCGAGCCAATGCCATTGAGCGGGCCCCGCCCTCGCCTCCCTTTTTTCGGCACGGGGACCCGCCCTAAAGGGAAACCCAGCGCCTCCAACTCCACGGCGGGAAAGTGATTAGTCGGGCAAAGACCGGGATGGAGACACACACACACCCCGGCCTCGCCTCCGCCTGTCCCCGCCCCAGTTCCCAGAGTGAATGAGAAAGGAGGGGAGGGAAAAGGATTGCCCGCATTCCGAGCGACTTTCAAGCCAAAGAAACCGGGAGCTGAATCAAAGAACGCGGGTGCCGAGAGCCCGGCCGCACGTGGGCTTTACCCCGCGCTTTCGAAAACCGGGGTGAGAGGAAGGGAATCTCGAGAACAAACGCTCTTGACCCAAAAGGTTGTAAAGGGAGGACTGGATATTTATTCGGGAAATAGATCCCTTTGCTCTACCAGGTTTAGTCTCAGGTAAGCACGGGAAGGAATTTAGTCCAAACAGCAGCTGCGTTTTCGGATCTTCCCATGTTCTGAGCCCAGTTTAGTCCCGTCATTGATCGTTCAGAAGTAAATATGTATATTATTTCCTCTCGAGCAAAGAAGAGTTCCTCTTGAACTCAAGGAGCTTCCCTTTCAATTGATGCTGGCTTACACTGATATGTAAACTTGTTGGATGAGATTCTCACTAAGATATAGCTTGATTAGTTTTAATTTAGAGAGATCCATGTGTTATCCCAGCATTTGAACATAATGTTTATAGTTTTATGAGGTATGAATTTTGCTCTCCGTCAGAGAAAGGATTCTTTTTTTTTAGAGAAGATGACTCTGGGGAAAGGTGGTAGATAAGAAAACTAATTCAAAGGATGAAAATATTGCTTTAGGAGTCAAGAGTTGACATCCTGAATTACAGTGATGAGAATAATGAAATGATCAGCATTTTTGTGCTTCCTATTTAATACACTTTCAGCTTAGTTCAATTATACAGGTAGTGAAACAAAACAATGTGAAGACATTTATTCCTGCATTTTCTTTTCCATGCTTTGAAAGTATTTAAGCTTACATGTCAGCTATATGTTGATTCTAATCAGCTTACACTTCTAGTATTCACTGAAAAGAGTTAAACAACAACAGAATAACATTCTCTCCTACCAAGGAACAACAAAGAAGTTGATACAACTGGTAACTTCACTGCAGGAGCAATTTCAACTCTATCAGCCCCAAAGGCATTCTGGATTAGACAAGTCTTTAGAGCATGGGTGTCAAACTCGCTGCATCACGTGATGTGTCCGGATGTATTGCGACTTTTTTTGCATTGCTGGAGCTGAGGTAGGCCTGGCCTCCGCATGATGCAACTTGATACCCCTGCTTTAGAGCTTTCCTAAATCTTAACAGTGTTGGTTCTGGTTTCATATCCTGAGGTAGAGATTCAGTCCGCTTTAACAGTATTAAAGCAAACAACATTAGTCACTAGTAATGGGATGAAGTCAATTCAGAAGCGCAAACGAACAATATGCAATAGACTAGATACAGTAGATAGACCATATATAAGAGAAACACCAACCAAGCAAAATGTATTCGGAGTATACTTGAAGAGGGAAGGGAGGAGGGAAGAACGTCTACTAAAACAGATGTTTACAAAGATTAATACCTGATGTTGTATGCTATGTTCTGGGATGATTGTTTAGCAATAGGATCTTTGGTTTAATGTTGATCACATTAATATGGAACCAGATAAGAGAAACACCAATCAAACAAAGTGTAACAGGAGTATAGTTGAGGCTAGACGCGAGGAGTGGAAAAAGGCTTACTAAATCAGACGTTTTCAACGACTAATACTTAGTATTGTATATCAGGTGCCATGATGATTGCTGCATAATATGTTTTTATGTTCAATGTTGATTGTTTTAATAAAAGAATTTTTTAAAAAAATAGTGTTGGTTCTAGTATGATTTTAGAAACAATGTTCTTTGGAGAAGGGAGGCCTACCTTCCTGACTTCTAATGGCAACACTCCTTCACATAGGGACCCAAAAGGAACTTTTTCCATATTTTATTGAATGAACAGATATTATTGTGAGTGACATCCAGTGATAACCAGGACTTGAGTCATGTGGACTTCAGCCATGTAAGGCTTTAAAAGGTGTCAACCAAAGCCTTGATCTGCATATAGATATTATTGGTTACCCGTTCAGCTCTTGCAATAGTAGTTTCACATAAGTGTGAAGTGATAACTGATGCATTCTAGACCACCTGTAGCTTTTAGGTGGAGAGACGCTGCAGGTCACATAAATTCAAGATCCTCAGATTCCCTACCAGTTACAACATGCCTGGCCATATGAACTTCTGCAGCACAGAAATCTTGGTATGTGTGGCAGCTCCCAGTCATGACTCCCCCCCCCCGTATACTGTATATGCTTTACTCTTACTCCGTAGTTCTCTTCCACTGATTCTTTGACTTGCAGCCTAACAGCAATGCTTCATTTCCAATATACATTTCACAGCTTTCACCAACTATTACTCAGTTTGCAATTCTTTTCTCTTGTTTGTTTCTTCTTCAATGCCATTTTAGAAAATAAAAGCTAAAATATGTTTTTAAACAATATTTAAATGTTTCACCGACTTGCTGTTTTTAACTTTAATCTGTTTGGGGGATTATTTTAAGTGATTAGAAAGTAGGATGTACTTGTAATAAATAAATGGAGACAGATATGTAATCCAAGTTTAAACGCTAATAAATTTGTTAATGTTTAATGGATCTCCTTTTTATGTGTTTCTCCCATAAAGCTGTTGAGCTATATCACTGAGAGGTTTTGCAGCTAATGATTGATCTGCATGACCAGCTTGCCCTAGTACAAGCATGGGCCACTGACCGTTTCTTGAAGCAGGAACACTTGACATTATCCTCTATTTTCTCCCAGCCCTCTGGGAAGGCAACCTCCAACGGCCTTTCCTTGCTGCACTTCCAAAGTAATGTTTCCTGACTAAAGATCAAGTGTTGGCTGTCCAGCGTATGCTTCATTTCATTGTACGCAAACATCTTTTGTCAAATTGATTGCGGTGCATTGTGGCAGGATTTTCTCCTTCCCACTGTTTTGATCACTCTTTGGTGACAAATTCTGCAGTACAACAGTGAAAGGTGGACTTTTTTTATTTACAATATAACTAATGAAACAATTATGGATCTGTCTTTGCTATTTGGGGAGGTAAAGGTCCAAATTCATTGATGAAACAGTGAAAGATCTACTTGCATTTGTTTTAACAAAATTAGAGATGGAAGAATGAAGTAGTGGATTTTGTTTTGTTTATAAGAAAATGTAATTGATAAGAGTTTTATCACTTCATCTTCTACTCCAAGTTTTCTTTCTATTTAATTAGTCCAAAATGAAAATCCACCATTCTGGGGCATGAAAAACATGACTGAGATAGGATATCTAGCTGTACTGTGTCCAAAGCAGGTGAGAAGATGAAAATACAGAAATTGTTTTCTTAAGTCATCTTCGTTTACTACTGGGCTAGACATAATAGCTTAAGGCTACAATGTAGAAAAGTGCAAAAATTTGTTTTCTGTGTCTCTTACAAGGTTGACATTGAGACAGAAATTTTTAACTTACAACTTATGTGTCTTGGATTACATGTACCTAACTGTCTAAAGCAGTATAAAAGTATTCATAAATAAAGAGATGCTAATAATTTCCAAAAATGTTTTGTAAAGCAATTGATCAATCTCATTCATGGGATTTTACAGACAATGAGCCCTGAAATATTTCACAGTTACATCTCCAAGGCAAAGCTTTCTTGCTTTCAAGTCCATTTGTTTTGGTAATGCCAGACTACTACATCTTCCAAGTAGTGCCCAGTGGTTTGCCACACAGCCTGAGATTCCTAAAATCAAAAAGGAGAAAGGAAGGAAAATGATGGGGACTGTTCTTGTCTACCTTATTTACTATACCCATTGCAAACACAAGATGTAGTTGCAAAACATGCACTCCCCTCCATTATTTTATTGGAATTGAAGACATCTATTGTTGAAGTTTCTTCACCTCAATGCAAAGATCACTGAGATAGATGTCCCCCACCAAAGTAGAGGAAGAAAACTCCTTTGGGTAATTTTGAATTATGTTTTTCCCCATCTTTCAGCTTTTCACCAATCAAACAGGAAGCCAACAGAAGAAATAGTCACACACTGTCATTTGCTCAGGAACATTAGCTCTCCACATAGAAAAGCCACAAATATTTTTGGTCATTTGAATACACAAATATGCACATAGTTAATACAGTGAAGATAAATAAGTGAATATACCTTTTATTGTGGGTTTTGTTTTTTAAAAAAAGAAAGGGGCTTATTTACCTTGTCTTTTACAAGAGCGCCTTTCCATTTCAAGACTAATGTTTTTAATTATTGTAAATGTCTATACATGTCCTACCTGTTACAATCCCAATGGGAAATGATTCATAAGAGACTTAAGCAACCAGAACCAGACTGACTAGTGATCCTATTTGTTTTGCCATCAAAGAGAAGTAATTGGTTGCGCACATATACTGTTGAATTGCCATTGTCATTCTACTGCCAGTCCTCCTGTATTATGCTTGCCTTAAAACTTAGCTTTATGTTGGACTTTATACATGGGGAAGAGAAAGAGAGGCTCATTCTTTATTGGTGCCTAATGGCTTAGACAATTACTTTTCAAACTGGGTGGGAAGGGGGAATTAAGATATGCAGAAATAGAAGTGGGAAAAAGAGAAGAGTGAACTAGAGGAGATTGTAACTAAGGAAAAATACCTGTAACTTGCATTGGCCTATTTTTCACAACAGCCTATTATTCATCTGTAGTATGTGTTCTTCCACCCTTGCTATCAACTATCAAGTTTATATAATCACTAGAAACCTATTTAGGCAATTGCCAAATAAGGGATGCTAAGGAAAATAAGAGAGACTGGTTTGTGTTATGCTTCCAATTTCCAATCTCTTAAAATACATAAACAAGTACTCATTATGTATGAAATAAATAGAAGGCTATCAAGGTTCTGGATTTCAATGAATTATGTGTATTAGCATAGAAGGTTATGGCTATAGTAGTATAGTATAACATGCTAATAATGAATAGGAGTTGAATAAGCTTTTGATAGGAAGAAGATATAAATGGAACCACATACATTCTACCTAGTAGGGAGGCATGATACAGTTGGGGTTAAAGGCTTGTCTCAATTTGTGTGCTAAAAACTGTTAGGTCAGTTCTAAATTACATGTTCTAGCTTGGCTTTCTCCAACATAGTGTCCTTAGGACAATTTAGGATAAATTGAATATATTACAAATTTAGGGCCCCACTATACTTTAAAATGGGGGAATCCTAATCTATCTCCTCAAGAACTATTTAAGGGCCAAATGCATCTCTTGGACTGAAAAAGATTACTCAGCAGTGTACATGGAAGGGCCAGTTGACCAAAAAGTCAAGGGTAGACACCATCACATGGGTGGAAAATCCATCCTTTTTTAATATATGGTATGTACTCCCCCCCACCCAATAGTCAGCAGCTACTAGTGGAATAAACTCCTTGGGGACTCCTTTCCTTAGCTACATGTGTTACACTCATATAATGCAGAAACAGCACTTTGATTAAGTGGTGAAACCACAACCTTCACTCTTCCTGAGGACATTCTTAACCCTGTATTCCACTTTTCTGGTATTATATTATGTTTAAAGCAGATAGTAATAAAGTTTTTTTTAAAAAAATCAAAATGCGATTAAAAACAATATTAAAACACTACTAAAATACAAATAGTTTCAATTTTGCAACCAAATTAAAAACAAATCAAGGTTAAAAACAAGAATCTAATTTAGCCTTTCTTGGCAGAGAATTCCAAACTAAGAGAATGCCAAACTTCTTTTTAGAAGTTACTAATGTTCTTATATCTTTGTGACTTCTACTGAAAAATTAAAATAACCAGGTGCAGCTAAACTGAATCAATAAATCTTAAAAAGAAATAAAGCTTTTATTAGTACCAGGAAATAGTCAAGTCTAGTTTAGCCTTCAATTCTAATTCTTCAATGATAAAACACATTACAATGTCTTATGCAAATATGAGAACGGAAAATTATATACATCCTACCTATTATAATCCTGCATGAATGTTTGCTCGAATTGTTTGTGCAATTGATTGTTCAATACTACAAATGATTACCGGTATTTCCTTCTAGCCATTTCCTGATACCTTTTTTAAAAAAAGATATCCATAGTGTTCCAGACCTGAAGTGCACACCTGTCTTCTTTCATTAAAAGAAACAGCTGAAGGTAGACAAAAAAATTCTTATACAGCTGTTCCTACCGATTTCAGAAGAAGTTAAGGATGCATTAATCTTTCAATGTTTTCTAAGTGTCTAATATTTCAGTTTTAATTTATTTATCTTTTATTATCAGTTTTCAGTTTGTTTTTAAACCTATGCAAACATTTGTATCAGTTTAGAGACACAAATGGCTTAAGGTATAAAATAACAAGAGTTTTTTCTATTATTGCAAGCACTTTTCTTCTGTATAATGCATTTTTAAGTTATTTACAAGAATATGCACATTTTACATATACTTTTAAACTTTGGAATCACATCACAAAATTTGTAAAAGAAATGTCTAAGAATAGGTTTGTTTTGGTTTCTTTATTAATTTGAGAAATGTAAATCAAGTATGTTTACATTAGAATGAAAATAAAATAAATGTTACCTATTCCTTCATGGAACAGGAAACATTCCTTCTTTGTGCACTGCCACATCTTAGAACAATGTATTTAGTGTAATTTTTTTAGAGCAAAGTTTGAAAAGGAACTCTGAAATACTGTGTTTCCCTGAAAGTAAGGCCTACATCAACAATAAGCCCTAGTTTGACTTTTGGGGGTTGGTCTAATACAGTGATGGCGAACCTTTTAGAGACTGAGTGCCCAAAAACTGGCCCCACCCCGCTCCACCCCCTACCCCACCTGCCCGCAGGGCCACTCACCGCCTCCAGGGCCCACCGCAGATTGCCCAGGCAGCCCAGCAGTACCATGGTGGCCATGTCCTCTGCCTGTGCCACACAGCATCAAGTGTGCACGATAGGGCATGAGGGCAGAGTCTTGTCTACGCTGCCTGGCTGCCATATCCTTGGCTGCGCTGCTCTGCGTGGGCCACGCTCGGGGGCGACTCTCCTCCAGGGGCCTGCTGGTGAGGGGGTCTCAAGGAGGCAAGGCTGGGGCAATGGCACGTGTGCCCACAGAGAGGGCTCTGAGTGCCACCTCTGGCACCCGTGCCATAGGTTTGCCACCACTGGCCTAATATAAGCCTATCCCAAAAATAAGCCCTAGTTTTGGGGCGAGGCACACCTAAAAATCAAGCGGGGGTGGAGGTGCCCCACCCATCCCGCACCCACTTACCTTGCAGCCAGGCATCTCCTTGCCTGCATTTCTCAGTCACAGGGCTTTCCGGAAGGCCTGTGCAGCCAAGAACCGAGCTATGGATTCAATCCATAGCTCAGTTCCTCAAGACCTCAGAAGCTTGGCTGCTTAGGCCTTCTGGAAAGGCCTGACTGCAAAATGCAGGCCCGAATGGAACTTCAGAACTTTGGCCCCATAGGAAGTGGACTGGCTGGTTGGGGCTGTCTGTGCCGGAGCTGAGGTAAGGCCTACCCCGAAAATAAGACCTCCTGCCTCTTTTGGAGGCAAAAAAAAAAATACCCATTCTTATTTTTAGAGAAACACGGTAGTACTAGTGATGTATACAGTTTTACAGTTTTATAAAAGAGTTAATGATATGTGCTGAGCAGTTAAAAATCAAGCTTATTCCCACCACCACCACTAAACAGACACACTTTATTTAAAGGAAGATGCTCAAATCAGCAGCTGCTTCACAGATCATGCAGATAACTAGTGAAGAGGCTGGTGTTTCTTTGTAACGATTGCTCATCTTTATATGCTTAGATCCTTCATTTACATATTGTTTACTGTATTCTTACTTTAACTTTGATGGACTGATAGACCAGTTGATTTAGGCATCTCTTCTCACAATTTCCATTTTGTAGTAATTTAGGCTTTTATCCAAGATGTCAGATTAATGTCAAAGGGGGCATCTTCTGCTGCCTTAAAGTAATCAAATAACATTTTCCTATTTTTAAAAGACTATTTATTTATTTATGAGGTACAGAATGCATATGCAATAAATTGTGTGGTTCAATGGGAAGGATCCAAATCCTGTACAATAGCTGGAATTATCTTGTTTTTATTTATTTATTTTTCTACAGATTTGCTTTGTTACATTTCTTCTAATGTATCTCTGAACTAGCTGTCTCAAAGAAAGATCTCACTTTCTACACTAGGATAATTAGCTGTGTCATATATATTTCAGAACAATATGCCCATAAATAAATGAATAAATACATTTAAATGAGAGTATTTGTATTTGAAGTTTATGATAAGACTACAGAGCAGTAGGTATTTATTACACAGATGAACTATGTCACATGAAAGTTTGCTTTGGGGCTTCTGTTCTATATTACTGTGGTGGAATGGAGTCTGGAGTCCAGGGGAGAGGGGCTGCTTCCCAGAAGGTGAAGAGCAACAAACTGAGGGTCACATAACATGGACTTTGTAATATTGTTATATTTGTTAACTAACATAGTTACTTTTTATTTTAATTTGACTTATTTTTCTTTCTTTTAAAATGGTGAAAAGGGTTTATCGAACCATTACAGACTGGAATGTAGGAAAACAGTTTATCCTATTGCTGTATGGATTGATTGATTGGTTGGTTGGTTGGTTGGTTGGTTGGTTGGTTGATTGATAGCTTCTAACATTTCTAAACTGAAAAGATAAGTTATAAAAGGGGATGTCTGGAGAATTCTCCTGGTAAGAGAAAGCTTGTTAGCACTAATAGGCATCTGGTTTGTCTCGTGAACTCCTTATTTTTCCTTATTAACATCTTAAAATTTAAACCCCTTCTGTTGTCAGACTTCATTTTAATGAATATTTGTGTTATTATGGGATGCAAATATGTAACATGTAACTGATTTCCTATGGAAAGGGGAAGTTACTTTTGTCCTGTCCAATCACCTTTTCTCTTGCATTTTCTTTGATGTCTTAGTTATGAAATGAAATGTAAGCTAAAAATCTGGGTTCCCTCTTTGAATGAAAGGAATCCGTTTTATCAGAATATTATAAGAAATTGTAATTAAATTATCTTCCTGTCTTGGTCTGTCTCATTAGAAAATATGCATGTCGAGGCATGAGGCTAAAAAGCCATATTTGAACTTCAGGATTTTGAAATGTCTTGTGGACAGGAAGAGGGCTAAGACAGCCACATCCTTATATAGTATAACTATATCCTTTTGTCTGGCAAGATTATTGTCAGGCCTCAAGAATCAAGAATGACATGTGGAGTTACATCTGAGTAGCTTCTTTATTGTTGTTCACTTACAGACAGAAAGTTGCCAGCCTAAAGCAACTATCTAGCTACATAATTATAGATATAAACTGTGAACTGCTAGGGAAGGAGCTGTCTTAGCCCTCTTCTTGCCTACCAGACTTGCCAAGCTCCACTACTTCTTGGCCCTCTTAGAAGTATTTCCTCTCTCCTGCGACTTCAGACTACATTTTACTATAGTTGCCCCGAGAAAACGGAATATTAACCATGAAATGGAAACAACCCAACTAATTTGAATATGGACTCAATTTTCATGCACCACAATTTTCCATATGGTCGTTTGATGCAGCTTGACCTTACATCTTTTTATTCAAAAATGGCCCAGTAATTCCTTCCCAAAACAAAGCTAGTATTTCATATGCCATTTTTTTAATCAGAAAAACGCTAACTTTAATTTTAAAAAGATAAAATCACTTTTAATGATTTGAAATACAGGTAATCCTTGACTTACAACAGTTTGTTTAGTGACCATTCAAAGATAGAATGGCACTGAAAAAAGTGACTTCATGATCACATGATGGTCACATGATGAAACTTCAGTCACTTGGCAACTGACTCAGCGTCAGTTGCAGTGTCCCAGGGTCATGTGATCATCTTTTGTAACCTTCTGACAAGCAAAATTAAGTGAAGCCACATTCACTTAACAATCGTGTTTCTACCTTAACAACTGCAGTCATTGTGGCAGGAAAGGTCATAAAATGAGGCAAAACTCACTTAACAAATGCCTCACTTAGCAACAGAAATGTTGGGCTTAATTGTGCTTATAAGTTGAGGACTACCTGTAAATGCTTTGGTTCTTGGATAACCGCAATACTTTTCTGCTGTCTGTATTTTCCTTCCTGTGTTTTTTTCTTCTGATAATAAAAGATGGTAAAATACCTGTACATTTCCATGAATGAGAAACAGTTTATACCATACATCAAAAATTTCATCTGGGAATCTCCTTTTCTCTCACTTGTCCAGAGGTCAGAGCTAAATGTAATAGCCTTCAGGTACAAGACGGTCAATTTCGACTTCCGGTTCCAGATCGCGGCACCTCTAGCCGCACAGGGAGACTTGTCTCCTTGTTTGGCTAGTTTCCCTCCGCTGGTAGACCCCTGCGGGGGTTGAAAGTCGCCCTGGAGGGCGCAACTACCGTCAAGGAGGCTGTGCTCGGCTGCAGAGGAGCGGTGGCTCCTCCAGCTGTCCGAGCTTCTCCGAGGGCCGACGGAGAAGAAGATCGGCCGTAAAATGGCTGATCATCTAGCCGCACCATCCGCAAGTCAAAAGAACAACTAAGCATGAAGAACCACCGTGGTGAATCCGGGTGAGACCTTTCCTTCTCTCGCTATCCTAACTTTTCCTGCAAAAGTCTTTATTTCCTTTATTAAGAAAGCGGTGGCTGCCTATACGGAAAGAACAGCTAAAAAGAAAAAGATTGATTTTTTTGTTTTTTGTTTTTTGTTGTGTGTGGTTGTTGTTTTTTTACTATTGGACTTCTGTTGGGTGAATTTCAGGGGAAAAGAAGAAAAAAGGGACATTGTTACTTGGTTTTTTTAAATTTGATAATGTTGGAGATACTTTCCTTGTTGACTTTTTTTTAAAAAAGTGAGAAAACCTTTTTTTTCTTTGACTCTATTAACTTGGGGGGAAAAAAGACTTTATAGTCCACTGAGGACATCTGGTGGCGAAAAGCGAAATTTCAACTGTACTTCTCCCTGTTATTTGAAGAGGGATTGGATTCTAGGTGATAATAAAAGAGAAAAGATAACTTGACAGCTGGGTGGTGAAGCTGGCTATTAGACCTTTGGAGGCAGACATTTGTGGATCTTTTTCAAGTAGTCTCTAATAAAGGAATAGGCAAATCTACCACCAAAATGACTGAAAGTTATTCACATCTTGACTATGATTTAATACTGGAAAAAATATTAGAATTTACAGAAGATTTTAAAACTTATTGGAAATCTTGGAGAAAATCTAAAGATGCCACCTTGGAACCTCACACCGACCCTCCAATACTGAACCAAGTTATGGAACAAGGAACAATAGAAAATGAACAGATTAATTTTGAACAGTCCTACATACAACTTAAAGAGACAGAGACACTATACTTACAACCTAATTGTGAACCTACACTGAGAAAAAATGTGGAAACCACTAAAACAACCAATCTTACACAACGTCATCTACAACTGATGGACAACTTTGATGACCAAGAAATAACTGTATTGACTCAGTTCAACTACCAAAAATAACAAAGATTGACATTCAGACACAATCTTTAGTAAATTACAATAAAGCGGAAAGGGAAAGAAAATTTGTTCAGTTTGAACTGGTTAGAAATTTTTGTAATCAAATCTTGAGGTTTGATAACCGAAAAGCCTTGTTATGGGAACCAAATTGGCATAGAAAGAAAGCTAGAGTCAGGTTTAAATGTGACATAAAATGTTACTTGATGGGTTAAAAAGGTTTTAGAAATTTTGTCTGATTTAATAACGAATGAAGGATGTAAATTTACTGTTATCATGGTTGATAATTATTTGAGGGAGTAAATTTTTTTAGAGGACAAAAAGATCTTATAGATGTAGATGATGAAATGATTGAATATATTCTTCAAAAAAATAGAAATGTATGTTGTTATTGTTGTTTTCTGTCCTTTTTTCTTTTTTGACTTACATTGTAATTTTAAATATGAGAATTATGTTGTAATAGAGAAAGAGTATGTCTGATCTAATTAGGAATGAAAGATGAGAATTTTTTGATATTATAGTTGATAAGTATTTGAAGATATAAACTTTATTAACGGCTTAAAAAGATTTTCTATAGATGTAGACTGATGAAATGATAGAATATATTTTTAAAAATAGAATTGTATTTGTTGGACTTATATTGTTATTTTAAATATGATAACTATGTTGTAATAGGGAAAGAGGAAGAGCTATTTGTGATAAGGAAGAAAAAAAATTAGTCTCAATGAATGATTTTTTATTAAGGATACCTGAAATCCCAACTATATACTTACTAAAATGTAATTGGAGTATGACAACTGTAATTAGTAAAGCTTAAAAACAGGATATAGATTATAATTGCATGTGATTGATGATTTTTGTTGATTGAACTTTACTTAAAACTATATTAATTTTAATAAGCAATACTATATTTAAGAAACAGAGAGGAAATTTTTGATAATTAATTTGAGCTATAGTTATATGATTTTGTCTTTGAATGATTGGACACCCTGACCACCACGTTGTGTCCTAAGCTTTTGGGAAAAAATGGAAAAAACCAATAAAACTTTTTATATAAAAAAAAATTCATCTGGGAACCTCCTTTTCTCTCACTTGCCCAGAGGTCAGAGCTAAATGTAATAGCCTTCAGTTACAAGACGGTCAATTTCAGTTGAGCACTAAACAAACTTATTGTTGATAAAAAGCACTTTAACAATAGAGCCAGTTACCATACATCAGCGGTTCTCAACCTGTGGGTCACGACCCCTTTGGGGGTCGAATGATCCTTTCACAGGGGTCGCCTAAGACCATTGGAAAACATATATTTCCGATGGTCTTAGGAACCGAGACACCGCTCCTCTATCCGTCTCCAGGCGGATAAAAACAACACAGAGAATGGTAAGACTTAAAGCATCAAAGGTAGAGCTAGCTAGAGCCAACAACTCAGCCCGCCTTCTCCCAGCCTTTTCACCAATCAGAGGCCGCGGCCCGGACATTGGCGTCTGTGACATATCTTCCCGGGGAATCTGTGAAGCCGGCGGAGCTGCTCCAGATCATGCCTGCGTGCAGTCGCTCGCGCCTCGGTGGAAGAGGGGAGATGGGCTGGTAGGGAGTTGAGGGGGGTGAAGCAAGAGGAGGAGGAAGGAGGGAGGGAGGGAGGGAAGGAAAGAAGGGTTGTTAGCTGTGGAATCAGCATGCCAGAGGGCTTTGCCGTGGGGGTGGGTTCCTTTTGTATTTTGATTCCCTCCCTTTTGGAGGGAGGAATGGACATTTTATGATCTGGGGGGGGGAAATCTGGTGTCTGTGAATAAAAGCGCCGGCGATCATCTTTTCTTTCCACCAGCTCGCCTTGATGCATTCAGTGCAATTGCTTTTTTAAATAGCACTTTTAGATTGTATTTTTTTTAAATCTTAGCTTTTTTTTAAAAAAATGGAAAGCGTATTCTTAGATCAAGGTGCAGACTTGGTACCTCTCTCTCTCTCTCCCCCTCCCCCCCAATCCCTGGGTATTTTTATTTTTATTTTTGGTTGGCAAAATCGGATCCGCAGCTGCTAAAATGAATAGTGGCTTGTGAGGGAGGGGGGCTGCTGTGGGCAGCAGAAGATAGGCTGGTGCATCCGAGGTGTTCACTCGCTCGCCTCCTTTCTGTTGAAACCCCCTCCCCCTGGTCTAGATCAGAGTTGCTGCTTTGTGTGGCCATGAGCCAGGATGGCCATTCGTGGGGTTGGTCTCTGCCCTTGCGTGAGGGGGGTTGCAAGCACCTTAATTGAGTCTCCCCATCCCCATCCATGGGATTTTCCTCAGGGTTGCTAGGAGCTGTGCTTAAACTCGGAATCGCCCAGCTGCAAATGAAGAGAAGGGAGTTGGCGCGGGCGAGAAAGCCAGCAAGCCAGCCTGCCAGCCCAAATTGGGAGATTCCCTTCGCCTTTTTCGTCATGAATCGGGAGCAAGCCAACCTCAGGATTTTCCCTCCTCCTGCCTTTAAACGGCTTCCTTTTATTCTGCCTCCTGCCTGGTCAGGATTCAAAGGCGAGGCTCCGATTGGGGAAGTGTATACTCCACTGCCAGAAATTGTTAGGAAAAAGGAAATGCATTGAGAGAGAGACTTGTCAGAAAACATTTAGATGAGAATCAAGTACGTTCAGTGATAGATGAAAATGTTGGAAGGAGGGAATGAAATAGCTGGAATCTGGGACAGCTGTAAAGTCGTATCCTTCTGTTTTGGGAAACTTCCATGAAAAAGTAATCACGTAACCCTTCGCTTCATCCACAAAATGTTACAGGAGTTCTGATTTTTTATTTATAACCCTTTTCCTTTCTTTCATTCTCTTGCTGCTTTTCCTTCAATTGGTCATGTGATCAAAATGTGGATGCTTGGCAACTGGCCTGTATTTATGAAGGTTGCAGTGTCCCAGAGTCATGTGATTATTTTTAGCAATCTTTTGACAAGCAAAGTCAATGGGGAAGCCAGATTCATTTAACAACTGTGTTCCTAACTTAATAACTGCAGTGATTCACTTAACAACTGCAGCAAGAAAGGTCGTAAAATGGGTGCAACTCACTTAACAACTGCCTTGCTTAGCAACAGAAATGTTGGGCTCAATTGTGGTTGTAAATTGGAGAACTACCTGTAGTTGTGGAATTCCTTTTGTTGGATGGTTCTATCTTCTAGAGTCTACTCTAGAGTCTGATCCTGCATATCAGATATTTACATTATGATTCATAACAGTAGCAAAATTACAGTTATGAAGTAGCAATGAAAATAATATTATGGTTGGGGGTCACCACAACATGAGGAACTGTATTAAAGGGTCACGGCATTAGGAAGATTGAGAACCACTGTCATACAGGAAAGAGGAGCTGTCTTTCTCTGCATCAAGGGAAAGCTAGTGGGATCATCTATTAGAAATGTTCTAGTTTGGGATTTTCTACATGGATCAGGAAGTTGAATCAGATGGCTTTCCCCTTTGAACTCATAATTTTGTATTTATCACTCTTTTTATTTCCCTTTACCTTTATATGTAGGTGTGGCTGAGTGTGGTTGCCACATTTCTGTTTTGTGTCACTGATTGCTACAAGATTCCAATGAATAAGAATACTTTTGAAAGGAATGTGGAGCTGTTTATATATTCTAGTTTCCTTTATATTTTACATTTTGGAAATAATGTTACTGTTTACTTAAATCTTTCTTTCTGTAGTTCTGACCTAAGTAATCGCATAGGGGGGAAAAGCATATCAGATAGCATACCAGAAAGTTAAATGTTATGTATCAAAGTTTGGCTTTTATACAAGAAATATTCAAACATACTTTGCTGAACTATTCAGGAGAAAGCTGTCTTGGCATTGATGTAAAAGAATGTGATTTTCTAGGATTTGCTTTGTCTGGAATTGGCTGATTATGAAAACATCACATCTTGCAGATGTGCTTATCTGATCAATGGAGTCAAGTGATTATACCCATCCAGTATATTATTGAGGAACTACATAGATAGCTTACATTATGAAATAAAGATGCATATATCCAATAAGTCAGCTGAATTGTTCATGTACAGAGAGGCTCAGATGGTAAGAAACAAAAAACATTATGTAGCAAAACATAGCATGGAAGAAAAGTCAACCTATGTACAGTGGCAGGGGACAATGCATATTGTTGCATATGAAAAGAGGCAAAATTTCATCAATACTTATTTGTACTATTGAAATAAATAATATATATGGGACTGCTCAGAAGTGTTGATTAATAGAACATGCTGCAACGTATTAACCTAGATATCTGTGAGCACATTACACCAGTCCTATTGGCCCAATACTGGTTTTCTATTGGCTTCTGGGTGCAGTTCAAAGTGCTGATTTTAATCTATAAAGCTTCTTAAAGCTTGGCACCTAAGTACCTTCAGGAACACATTTTCCAACTGGAATCAACTTGCCGAACTGTATTTTGTGAAAAAGTGCTTTTGGTTACTAACTTCCATAAAGTGAGATGGTTAAATGGTTAAGACACAAAAAAAGTCTTTTTTTTTTTAGTGGAAGGACCAAATTGGTGAAACAACCTCCCTTTAGAGATTTAACTTACACCTACATTGTTATTTTTCCAGAAACTTAAAAATAGAACTTTTGTAAAGAGCAAATGGTGAATGACAGATGCTATTTATTTTAACTATTATCAGTCATGAATTTATGTTGATAATATGTTGCAGGAATACTTATTTAATTTGTTAGCTTCATACATTTTTGCTGTGGATTTTTAAATTTATATTATTCTAATTTGTATTTCATGCATTGTTGCAAACTGCTGAGAGTCAGACTGCTCTAGAAATGTAAGGTAGATATATACACACAGAGAGAGCAAGATACTATTATCTGCTTAATTAAAAAGATTTATACTGATCAGAATGGATGCTAATTTCCAAATAAATTGTTACGCCTGGTGGAAGAATATTGAACATGGAGCTATTTTAACTGCCTATTTTTCTTTTTTCTTGAATTTTCTGAGATGCTCTACAGGAGCTTGTCAGCTGCAGAAAGACCACTTGCCAGATTAGCAAAACTAATGGGGACTTTTTAAAATGTCTATATAAAGCACGTTATCCATCTCACGAAGAAGAGTTTGAAGCAATACTGATTCTGAATTTTGTAGCAAGAAGTGAAGTTCAAACAGAATATTTCTATCTCTTGGTCCCTTGATCAGTTTGAATCAATCCCAGTCTCCTAGAAGGATGAAGTTTCAAAAGGACTTTGCTTCATTGAAGACAAAACAACTTCCCCAATTTTTATCACCAAGTGACCTACATATTTGCCATGTGTTACTAACTAGATGGACACACTGCATGACGTTGATGTTTCAGAGCATCCAATTTGCTTAGTCAAAAAAAAAATGTTGCCAAGAGATTTGGTCTTCGCTGAAAAGGGAGAGTGAAACACTACAGACCACTTCATTGTTTTCAAGAATCTCATTTTCACATTTTAAAAAAAAGCACTCCCCCAGTTGATTCTGGGAGAAATATAGAGTTGTTAAAGAGTTCAATCCAGGAACCCATCAAGGGAAGAAGTGGCTCTGAATCATCCATTTCTGGATCTTTCAGGAACAGAAGCACCAATAAGCTATTGATGCAGGGCCATGGAAATTTTTGCAGGCATTACAGTAGTTTCTGGGAGGTACATATATTCTTTAGTGAACTTCTTTTCAATAGAGGAGACAATTTCTGCCCCATCTTAAAATCCAGCAAACATATGAGAATCATATGTTATCTCCTTAACAGTCATGATCAAAATGTAGGTGCATACATTATGAACCCAACAAATGTGTCAGTATAATATACTTTACATTTCACACACTTGAATGAGTCTTCTGCATAATACCATATATAACAACAATGCAGATACTCTCCTTCTAAACAATCTACTTCATTGTGGTACAAACCTGAAATATCAATATTATTTTGAAACAAATGTGTCAGGAAGCATTCCTCCTAGCTCAGCAGGGGATTCAAGCAAAGACTCTCAAGCTGATATTATGAGTGGTTCGCACATCTCCATGAACGATAATGTCCTTGGTTTGGATTAAATTTAACATGTTCTGTATATATAGCCATTACAGTCTGTAATCATAATAATCTGTTTATGATTTAGCACAATGAGTAAATCCCACATTGCAGATGATTAAAATATTGTAGCAATGTATGAATTCATAGAGAATTAGCTCTGAAGTGTCTCATTTTAGATTTTTGTATATAGGAAATTAGAATTTCACTTTTTTTCCTCCCTGCTATTTAAATTTTATTTGATTCTCTAAATAACAAAAAATGGGTCATGAATTATAAGGGCCTACATGCATGTCACCAAAGAATGTACAATAAGAAATTCTTGTAGATTCTCTTGATGTTTCTTTTGCTTGAGCCTTAACCACTAGGCATCTGTAAATCATCTGGTAGCAAAGGTACAGTGGTATTCCATTGTATCAGCATTGCAGTGAAATTTTCCAAGATAAAATATAGCCTTGAGAAATCTTTTAAAAGATGGTACACTATGTTTTTGCTTTGGTAAAACATTAATTCTTGACAATTATCATTTAGACAAGTGAATTTTCAAAGGCTTTTAGAGGAAGAAGCTAGAAATCCTTGGGTACTTAATTATCAGTCTCAGATTCAACAGTTAAAATGAACATCTTTCAGTTCTCCTGGCTATATACAATTTATGGTGAATGCAAAAGATGTTTGCTTTGGTGGTTGACATTCATGGATGTCAAAATTTGGAAATAATTGGTCTTCCATATATTGCTAAACTACAAGTCCCATAATCTCTCACTTTTGAGTAGGAAATAGTTCAATTAAACTGCACCACCTAGAGGGCCATAGGTTCCTATTGACATGGGCAAACACATGTAGGACGCACACATGGAACTGCAATTTTGTTAAAAAATACTACATAAAAAGGATACTAAATAATGGGACATGCTTAGAATATATGCTATACATAAATTCCTTTCCTTTCTTTACTTTTAGAAAGGTGAACATTATTTGTAGGATCCTAAATAATATATCTCATGATTTGATATATTAAAAGATATAAATCTGCAAATCATTATTTGGATTATTTAAATAGTTTAAATAATTTGAATTAGAAATATATAATTAGATTCAAACATACGTATATATAGAAGATTATATGTATACCACATTAATGCTAGTTTTTTAAAACAATTCCTTCAGAATTTTATTCAAAACATATACAGAATTTAAATGTATTTTACTATAACAGGGGTGAGGTTTTTCTGAATATTTTGTAGCTATTTTGACAACTTTCCAGTTGTTAGCTTAACAATTGACAGCATAATTTATGCAAATATGTGAATTTTTTAGACTGCATTAATCTAGACAGCAATGTGTTCTATGCCACTGAAAGCTTTTTTTGCTATTTTTGTTTATTATTTATTTATTTGATTTCTATAAAAGAAGACACATATCTTTTCACATATGTGTCTCTGAAAGAAATTTTCCTACTATTTTTTGTTTATTATTTATTTATTTGATTTATATAATCACCCATCACACATATGTGACTCTGGGGATTTACAATAAAATAGAAAAAAAATACCTAAGGTAAAAACAACATAGCAGCCAACCTTCATAAAATCACCATCAAGGAAGTCAAGAGACATCATCAAATTTCTGAGGCCCTAGGACCAGGCATCAAACTAAGTTTTTGCAAAAGGTCAGCAGTGTTAGAACTAACCTAATGACAGGTGGAATAATGTTCCACAGGGCAGATGCCACGGCATAAAAGGACTTCCTTGGCTCCACCAGACAACATGCCTTAGCTGACAACACCTGGCACACAGACACAATATTGGACTGTAAGGGAGTGGTAACAACACTTGGGGAGAAACGGACCCCTACGTGTACCATTTACAACTGTGAAAGACTTTAAAGGCCAACAGTGAAATTGGTGGACTTAATTTTTCCTTATAGAATTCCACACTTTTATCTAACTTTGATAATATGCCCTTTTAATTGTTTGTCCTCCTTTGTGTGTGTGAACTATAAATATCTATGAAGTTCATTCTAGGTCACCTCCTTTCAGTATTGATAGTTTACTGTTCAAAAATTTTATCAACTCTGTTATCACAAGAAGCTATTTGCTTTATGAAAAAAATTAAAATTTGGAAAAGTGAGGCCACTCAGTCTTTTGAATCTTATACTTTTTTAAAATTAAACTTTTGGTCTTTTCCCATTGCATATACATTTGCTAACAATTTCTTGCCATTCTTGTAAAATTCTTTTTGAAAGTATAATCACAATTGCCATTTGTAACAAAATTAATCTTGGGGAACATATTCATTTTAATAATGACAATTGACCCTAACCAAGATGACTTTAAATTCCTTGTCCTTTGAAGATTTCTTTTGACTTCTTGCCATAATTTAACATAGTTATTTTGATATATTTCTTGATTGTTACCTATTAAATGCAGGTCTTTCTCCACTATTAAGTTAAAGTGCTATCTACTCATCCTTGAATCAGTAGAAAAATTTGCCAGCATGAAATTGGATGTTTCCACTGCTGACCCATATAATCTCTGTATTTGTACCTAGTCACTTCTACTTTCCTGACTGCCCTCCAAGATAATTGATTACAATTTCTAACACATTTTGCACACCTGGCAGCTGCCTTTGGGCAGTGTTGGAATAATGCGAGAAAGGCTACTTTAACACTGGAAAAGCTGAAGATAATTTCATTGATTCTTACTCATGGAGCAAGAGAAACTGATCCCCACAAAAAAATAAGATGTTGCCAAGGCATGTTTGTCTGTATTAGTTTAGATGCAAGTGGAGGACACCCTTCAGATTATATGCAGTGTTTTGTCCTTGTGAGTTGCAAACACATCCTGGGTGTGTGTGTGGGGGGAGAGAATCTACTAATTATTCAGCTGAAATCATATTTTGATAATTTCAAAATTCTGTTTTTACTTTTCATAACTTTAAATATAAATTTGAGAAATATGTTAAAATATTTTGTTGAATGAATAAAGTTAATTGTGGCAATTATTGTTAATTTCAATATTTTTCTCTTTTCTAAATTTTTAGCTTCTGACAATATCAATGAAATATTTTGCTTGACATTTTTCATCCCAAATATTATCCTAGAAAGTTCATAAAGGAATTGGAAACAATCATTCTTTAAAAAAGAGTGTAACATTTGTTAGTGTCAGATTTTCAAATGACAGAAATAATATTTGTCACTATCATGACTATCATCATAATTTAACAATTTGTTTTTAAAATTAGTAACTCTGTTATGTAGGAGGCACTTTATGATCTGCAATAATAATATTTCTACCTTTGCTCCATTGATCTAAATTGTCATAATGGGATTCTTCTTCAATTATAATCATTTTAGGACTGTTGTGGTGAAAACAGATTAGCCTAATCTGTGAAAGGAAAAATAATAAAGCTCATGAGTAAGAAAAGAAAGAACAATAGCAAAATAAATATTTCCAATGTGGGAAATCACGTGACCTCTTTTCCAAACTTAAAATATAACATGATTTTTTAATGGCACTTTCCAGCTCTATGGTTTTATCACATATATTTATGATTTATTTAAATTTCTTATAACTAACAAGCTTCAATGAAGCCTGGGAAATGTAAGTTATCTATAAATGATACAAATCAAACAAAACAAAACAACATCCCCCCAAAAAAATAATAATACATGAACCGGGAGCAAAGTCAGGTTTTCAGAGCTTTACATATTGCTAGGAGGGAAGGCCCTGTCCTTATCGCTGAAAGTGCTATCCCAGAGGAAAGGGGATGGCACAACAGAGAAAGCATGCTTCCTTGGTCCCAGCAGGAAACTTTAACACAGTGTTTCTCAACCTTGACAATTTTAAGGCATGTGGACTTCAACTCCCAGAATTCTGGCTGTGGAATTCTGGGAGTTGAAGTCCACATGCCTTAAAATTGTCAAGGTTGAGAAACACTGCTTTAACAGAAGAAGCCTATTACACACCCACTCTGCCAAAGAGAGAGAGAGAGAAAAGACTAGTTAGAAACAATTGAAGATAAGTCAGATATGCCATATTGGAAAGAAATTGAATAATCAAATACACACACACACTTGAGAGAGCTTATTTATTTTGTTCATTTCCCCCCAGCTTCCTTCAAATATTTTCCTGTTTTTATGTTATCTTCACAACAACTCTGTAAATTAGGTCGGTTTGAGGCCTTATACCTCTGAGTTAATGCTAAACATCTAACCTTGAATGTGCAAAAACTATACCAGCCAGTGGTGGGATTCAAATATGTGAACAACCAGTTATCTGCATGGATGCCGCTTCTGGAAGTCCATTCTGGGCCGGGGCAACAAAAAATTATCTACTGGTTCTGTCAAAGTGGTACAAACCGGCTGAATCCCACCACTGAGACCAGCCCTGAAATGTACTACTGTTTATTTCCAGTTCTTCTGTATCATAATTGAATGGTGTTAACCCTTTCATAAGTTTGCAACATGCAGTTGTTTGAGTCTTCTGACTGCACCCTTCTTCAATACATCACCAGGCAATAAGAAAAACCAGTCAAAGTGAATTCAGTGGGAATGAGGTAGACTGAAGGTAGGACTTTGCCAGGCTTCTCTTAAGTTGCTCTGCTTTTGTTCCTAACCCCAAGCCAAAAAAACATCTAAAGGAATAAGAATCATGAATGGGACTAGTTTGGGGATATTTTATTTGCTCTTCTTTATTGTAGTGTCTAGAAAATAACAAGGAATATTGAACTGGGTCTTTTTCACTTTCAGCCACTTTACTCAATTTCCCACCCTTTACTAGTACACCCTTTACTGGGTCACATAATAGGCAGCATTCATGATAGGCAGCATCGCTAACTTTTTCCACCTTTTGCTATACAGTATTATGTTCAAAGGCTATTAAACAAACACAAATCAACAGATGCCTCACCCATCCAAGTTACGAAATAGTAATGCCACTAAACCAGCCTTAGGAAAACACAATGTGAGGGCCAGCTAGATATTAATCATCTATTTGACTTCATGTTTGTAAATGGAATTAGTTAGTCCCACAGTCGTGATGGCAATAATTTATCTCTTCCCCCAAACCAAACAAAGAGAAATCTGTTAATCCAGGACTTTAGCAAGAAAAATAATATCCAGTCATTCCACTTCAACTTTGTGGTGAGCAATCTAAAAGAGTTTGGCTAAGGAGTGTGAGAGATTATATTTCAGCAGTTTCTTCTGATACGTAATAAAATAAATAAAACACATTAATTCATGAAAGCAATTGGCACAGAAAATTTCTATTAAATGTTTAACTAGGTGTACCAAATTCTTTTTATGTATACTACAATGCAGCTACCCCACTAGAAAACCCTGTTTAACCAGCAATTACTTCTGCATGTGTTGAACTAGACAACAGGATAACAGGAAAGGAAGCTTTTCTAGGATAACAAACAATGTAATTCCTAATCCTGGTTTCATTTATTTGCTATTGTTTGTTTTTTATTTCCTGCTACTTTGCGCAATGTTGGAGTTTTGTTCACTAATATTTTCAGTAGAACAGACTAAATAAAAGTCTATATTCCTGTAGTTACTATTGACATAATTCTTGCTTTTCTGATAGGATGGGACCTTCTGAGGTAAGTCATTTGATGAAATACATTATTTGAACTTGCTGCCAAGAATACTAGGAAAAATAAAGACATAGCTTTTAAAATAACATGAATAAAATAAAATTAAGACCATATATTTACCAGGACTTACACAAAAAAAAGTCACAGCATGCTAAAGCCACCTAGAGTCACCTTGCAGTGAGATGGGCAGCAAACAAACAAAATGAATTAATTAAATCAATCAATCAATCAATCTCTGAAGATTTTCTGAATATTTCTCAGGCAGTACATTAGAACATGTGGAAAAGCTGACCAAATGTGGTTTCAATATAAAACAATGAGTACTATATCTAACATAATGGCAAGGCAGCAAAGAATGCTCTTTTGTTAGATTTAAAGTGTGTTTCCACCAAGGTACAGGACATGAAAAAACTGAGCATTTGCAGGGGCCACATACTTTGTGAGTGAAATCAATCTATTTTGGTATTAAAATCAATATATAGTTTTCTAAACAATTTTAATATACCACTCAGTTAATTCTTTTTATAGGTAGTTTTTAAGAAGATATGCCTATTTAGTTTTTTCCTCAGACTGAAAAGGAAGTAGCCTCTATTTGGAGGAGGAGGAGGAGGAGGAGGAGGAGGAGGAGGAGGAATTTACTAATTTTATTGGTAATTGGTTCCAGTATTAAATTGCTCGATGTAATTTACATAACACATCCTTTTCATTCAGTTGCTGACCATTCTGATGTGTTCTTGTACCTGAAGCTTCCTGTGTACATGAGTCTGAGATACTAGCTACATTTGAATCCACAACCTTTTGGGCTAAAGCTACATGACTCTTTTTCTTGTCTTTGCTACATTTTAACATTACGCTTTTATTTTAATATTGGGGAAGCAAGATGTTTTCCACAGAGGAGAAACTGTAACAGAAAGCAAACATTCAACATTTAGCGAGGAAACCTGAGAAAGTAGCAACCATGGAATAATTTATTATTAAATGGTAACAAATTCAGCATGAGAAGTGAATGGCATGACAGTTTATTTGTTTTCTCTGGCCTCTAGACCAACTTAATAGTGCTTAGCTGCAGTTTTGGCAGAGATTGTAGAATAAAGCAAATACTGGTTTGATAATAAAAAAAGCTCTTACTGTTTTTTTGTGCGGGCAACAGGTTTAGCACTTAGGATACTTTCTAGTCCTGGCTCATACAGTAGATATTTTCACACATGGACTTACATAAATCTCTATCTTGGCCCTGGAAATTCCCAGCAGTTATAAAGACAAAGAACATTTATCAAGTTACAACATTTCCTAACCTGTAACCCCATCATCTTATATAACCCATTATGCAAAACTTCTTTACTGACTTAAGAGTTTACATATTTCTCTTTGGGGATTTAGTTTTTGCTATGTTGACCAGCAAAAATAATGTTGTAAGCTGCAGAGAGTCGCCTCAAGATGAGATGGATGGCAAAGAAATATAATAAATAACTAAATAAATGAAAGATTAACTTCAGGAAGAATCTCAAATTGGGCTTCTAATAGTCAGTCTTCTTCCCTTGCAAATTTCTTATGAACTCTGAGTAATCAGCCACACGGGTCATAAGGCAATGGCACCTTATCATCTACAGATGAACATAGTTCATTTAAGAGCTTAAATATAGTCAGTTTACTATGTAGTCCAATTGAAAGGCATCAGCAGCCCCCTAAGAACATTCATTCTTAACTGGTATGGTAGCTGGACAATTTGTTCCATTTGTTAAGATCACATGGATTCTCTGTCACAAAACATGCTTCATCTTATCTATCCAATTTCATATTTGATCTCCAGTTTGTTCAGGGTTAAGCCTCCAGTTCTTGTTTGCTTGATCCTGTATCATAGGGTTCCCCAACCCCCTGGGCTGTGACCCACTACCTTGCTGTGCCTTATTTGCAGGTTGGCCACTTGAGTG
This sequence comes from Bothrops alternatus, assembly GCA_034064705.1. Classification (NCBI taxonomy): domain Eukaryota; kingdom Metazoa; phylum Chordata; class Lepidosauria; order Squamata; family Viperidae; genus Bothrops; species Bothrops alternatus. The sequence continues at coordinate 12,102,096 of JARGCV010000035.1, forward strand.
TTGAGCACGCAGCTCAACTCGCACAAGTGGTGGATTGGCACGCATGCACATGCATACACAGCTCAACTAGTCAAACTGCATTTGCATGCATGTGCATGAGTCAAGCTGCATGTGTATGCATGCATGCCAGTTGACTGATCACATAACCCGGTTCCCCCCTCCCCCCCAGCCAGGCCATCCAGCCACAAAGGTTGGTGACCTCTGCTGTATCACACTTCCATCCTATTGATAGTCAAACCTTCTTCCTCTAGACCATGTGACAATTGCCCAAACTTCAGGGGCCCTTTCTCCAAGCTAGGGTCCAGGCTATCACTTCCTTTTCAGACTTCACAAAACATCACAATTTTTTTCACAAATTGACTATATTATTGATTTTTTTCAAGACGTAAAGTGTTTTCAGGATTGTTTTTTCACTAAGAAAAAATAGTGTATTATTTATTTATTTATTTGTTTGTTTAGACTTATATGTTAAAGAGTATGATTATATTTAATGTGTACCTGGAAAGAAACTACAGTTTAATTTTAAGTTGTTTCCTGAGAAGCCATGGAGTGTTCCTTAATAACAGAAGAAAATCTGAAAGATTATGCAAAGCTGTTACTAATGCAGCTTATCCTTTTTATGAACTGAACACTTTATGGGATTTTCTAGCTCTTTTTTTCTTTGACTGAATGTTGCATTTCTAAGGAGAAACTATCTTATACCATGGAAGTTCTGATATTTTATTTAGCAATTTATTTCCTCAATGCTAAAAAGGAAGCAAGGATGCCATCTTTTATTTTCTAGCTTACAACTTCTACCTTGCATTTTTTGGACCAGCCTGCAAAGAAGTGCTGGAATAAAAACTAGACCAGCGGTTCTCAACCTATGGGTCGCGACCCCATTTGGGGTCGAACAACCGTTTCGCGGGGGTCACTGGACACCACGGTCCGCCTTTTTGTTTTTTGTTTTTTGTTTTGTTTTTTTCATCACGCGCGTGTTGCGCATGCGCGGTTTGGGCCATTGTGCACGCGCCACACATGCGCGGATCGGCCCGTCGCGGTCCGCCATTTTGTTTTTTTGTCGCGCGCGTGCCGTGCATGCGCAGATCAGCCTGACACGTGCGCGCTGGGGTCACGCCACGCATGGGTGGGGCAAGTGGGGTCTCAACCTGAAAAAGGTTGAGAACCACTGAACTAGACTGCTGCCAGGAACATCCATTTCAGGATTTAATTGTCAAATGCACCTTGGATCTTGCTAATATGGCAACAAGATAAAAGCCTTTTTATGTATATATTTATTATGTTTTATCAATAGGAATAAAATACAAAACATAAAAACAAAATAGAATAAAAAAAACACACATCCAACAGTAACAACAACAACAAGAAGAAAAAATATGTAAAAGAAAAAAAGGGGGGGGAATGACCCAAACATTAAACATATAAAAAATCCACCCTGGCCGGATGCTGAAAAGAAAAATTTAAAAAACCTTATAAATTCTCCTCTCCTTACCTAATTGGTCTGTATCTTATGTAAGATAAAAAAACTTTTCTAATTTTCAGAGTAGCTGTAATTAATTGGGGACCCTTCAAAATGATGTTTGCTTCTGGAAGGGAAAGAGAAATGTGGCCCATGGAAAAGGAACTTGTTCTTCTTCCACAATGCCTTCCACTGGCTTGCATGTGTGCACACCGCATAGCTGACTATTTTGCCAGCGAGAAACAATAGGGAACTTATGGCATACCTGCCTTTTCTGGTTCTGCTGCTGCCCTTCTTCCTGCCTTCCTGGGGCAAAACAAGGACCAGCTTCCAACCTTTCAGAGCTTTCTGCCCCAATCAATTGGTCGTTGGAAGACTGCAAACCTTTTTCTGGATCTTGCTAAGCTCCTTGCATACAAAGACAGCAGCTTCAGGACAGACTTCCTAAAACTTTTCCCTTGCTTAAATCTTCTCTCTCTCCTGAGAAAGTTTTCTTCAATAAAGAAAACCATAAAAAAAAGCAGAGGCTGGCATCTCAAAGCCTAGCAAGGCCAGGACAAGGTTTGTAGTCTCCTGATAGCCAACTGATCTAGGCAGAAAACTCCAAAAGCAGCCACCATTTCCATAAAGAATTGTCAGAAAGTTGAAAACGATGGCTGCTTCTAGCAGGCATGGGGAGTTGGCCCAAATGCTGCAGGGTCCTCATAGGGTGGAGTGGGGGAGAGAGGCAGGGGGTGCTACAGCATCCCTGTGGTCAGTTGTAAGGGTGAATGACCTCTATGTGTTGCAGCCATCATAATTTTGAAACGGTCATATATAATTTGGGGAATTCTGTCACAATTTTGAATGGTCATTAAGTTACCTGTCATATTTTGAGGACTACCTGTACTGGTTTTCTGGATTTGTCCTTACTTCAATTTTGAATACTTCCTTTACCGAGCATCCCAAACTCCATGTAATGTTATTTAGGTTAGTGTTTACTTCTAACAAAGGATATAACAATACATGTTATTCTTATGCTGGTCTTAATTTCATTTTCACACTGGCATTTGTCCAACATTTACATTCTCAGAGTAATTTTCACTATTAATGAACAAACAAAAGTCATAACCTGCCTCTTTTCTCATCTATAACTTTAATTAATAGTCAATTCACACAAATATATTATTTGTGTCATTATTTTATACAAAATTTTAAAATAATGCTGTGCAGAAAAAGCCTACACAGATCTGGCCTTGAAGTGAACAGTTCAGTTTATGCTGTTATGTCTTCTGTCCTGGGAATATGTAGCTTGTAGGTATCAAATTAGATAAATGAACACATGCTGTATGTTGTTCCCAGGTGACTGAACATGACATAGATTTTCTTTCAAAGTATAATATTACTATAGGTTTTCCCAATCTGCATATCTGAATATATTATATGTGTATAATAGTACAAACACAAACATATAAATGCTCATGTATGCTATATATGCAATATAAAGAGATTTTAATTATTAACAAATTTGAAAATAATGCACTCAATTTTTGCACAAAATAGCTAATTGATTTTAACAAGCAGCACAAGAAATGACTCCCAAAATGCCATCTTAATTTTATACTAAAGGAGAATGTGTCTTCTATAACTTTGTTATGATTTATCCTGTAGTTTTTTTACAGTGCCAAACAAAGCATTGAATATGATCTTACTGTCTTTGAATACCACGATTGCTCAGTGGTACAGTTACAGAGAGGAAGGAAGGAGAAGAGAGGGTAGGAGAGGAGAGGAGAGATCAAATGAACGTTAGCTTGTAGAACAAGAATAGATAATCCACAATCCACATGCATTTCTCTAGCTCTTTATTTGGATTTCCAGTGTGTGTAAAGTTGCTGACCCATTTCACTCCTTAGGTGAGAGTTACATCTCATGCTGATAAACAATAATAGTACCTACCAAATCAATGAACATACTGTATGCAAACAAAAAGACATACTATTAGGCCTTTGTGTCAAAAAAGCAGAGAAAGCCAGTAAGAATTGTGCTTATTAGTAAGTTGCCTATTTAACAGTGCCACATTTTAAAGGTACTTGATGGAATACTTGTGTTGTAAACTTAATCATCCTTCTGATAAATACTATTGATCTTAAATTCTCATTCCTTAGAATAACTGGCTTTTTTTAGTTAAGAAAACAAGGAATGAAATCTGTTCCATTGAAACTCCCCAAATTATTTTTTTTTCTCATTTCCTTTAATTTTTTTTGTTATAATGTTGAATTAAATGCCAACATTTTGGAATTTGTATGGAAAACTTTGGATTTGTTAAGCATGGAGTACAACAAAAAAGATGATTTTGCAACAACGAAAGAACAGCTTCTTGATGTATGATCTTAGTCTGATATTTTTGCTTTCTGCTTATAAACTATCAGCGTAATGGAAAGATTGATCAATAACCAGGGTTTAAGGTTTTATTTAGAAACTGACTGCTTTTTATATGCATCATTTCTCTTTATTCTCTTTCCCTTCTTCCTCTCTCTTTAGTTTTATTTATTTTTTTCATTTATGTATAGTAAAGCAAATTAAAATTTAAAAGATGCATGATTATTAGTGCTTATCAAAATAGGTTGACTTTTGTTTATGAATATTTATTTAAATATTTGTTTCAAATATTTGGCCTGTATTTTGAACTATTGAACAGTAAATAGAAATTTCAGACTTACATAATTACCTCTTCAAGCCCCTTCATGTTATCCATTCAGTTCTTCTTTTCTCTAAATTATATTTAAAACATCTTTTTTATCTCAATTTCTTTTTTATGTCTACATCATATCTTTTTATACAATGAGGTTATAGGCCCAGTTTTTTCACATTAGTATGCTGTTTAGTTAACCCTTTCTCTTATTTTTGGAAAATACAAATGGCAGAACAAATAAATACTAATGAATTAAATAATACATATACATGCATTTCTCTTTTCAGCCATCAGTATTTATCAAAAGCTTACAGCTTTTACAAATTGACTGTGTGTATATTCTAGTCACATTTCCCATGGATTAAGTTACCCAGAGATTTATAACAACAAAGAGGAAAAGCATTGGTCTAGTCTATGTATGTACAGTTCATTCAGAAATTGTCATAAATTTTGCATTGTCAGATAGTTCCATTATAAAACTACTTCTATGAATGAGCGATAGTTACATTAATGTTCTTGATTAATGAATGACATTTGAATCATCTCTGTCATTTATGGGCTGTAGTACTAGACAAATGTTTAAACTTTAAAGTAGGATGGGCTATGGGAAAATTCTGGATTTATAATAGCTAGATTGCCCAAGTACAGTTTGATCTATTTGCAAGTGATTTCCACATGTACATCACAATGTGAATAAGCAGTGATTATTCTCGAATAAAAGAACACATTATATTTGGAGAGCTGGTACATGCAAGTTCCTAGATAGATGAGAGCTCAAACTGCCAATCAATCAACATTCCTTCCCATACCCTTCCCATATTTGCACAAATATATGCTAAAATTCTAATGTAATATATATAAACATATTGTACGTATGATTCTTTCATTTCTTCCTTTACGATTCAGAATGTATATACATATAGTAGAAGCCAAGTGATGAACATTTCATATACACAGGCATTGACACAATTAAGCCTAAGTAATTCATCACAATGATTTCTCAAAGGCATTGATGCTTCCTGAGTTTTGCAGGGACTGTTGTAAAAAGGTTTAAATACATTTTGAGAAGAAAAAGAAAATGAGCAAAAGTTGGGTTAGATTTTAGATATAATATATTAGGCCATAACGTAGTTTCTTTGGTTTCATTTGTAGCCTGAGACCATCCATTAGACACATGATGGTTTATGGCTTAGTAGGTTGATGAATCTGATGATTGAATTGTGGTGAAACAAACTAACAACGGCCTCTTTGAGACAGGAGGTCTTCCTTCCATCTTTTAACCGCTTCTCAAGAGGCTATGGCTGGACAACATTTATCCAGTTTCCAACCTTCCCTATTTTGGGAAGGTTGTAGAACATGTTTTTTTTGGAAGAAGCAGATTATGTGGCCCACTTTCAGTCATAGTTCCAGCCTGGGTATAGGACCAAGACAACATTAATCACTGTCTTGGATGACCTGTCCTAAGTTTCTCCTCCTCCTCCTCCCCCCTCCTCCTCCCCCACAGAAACAGGATGGGGTTGGTGAGTCCATCCATCCTCCATCTTCTTGATTTCTCAGTAAATTTTGATATCATCAATCAAGGTAATTTTCTGAATCACTTTCAGAAGTTGGGGGTGGGTTGCAGTATGGGTTCTCCGTCTTTCTCTGGGTTTGGTTCCAGTCATTGAGGGGAAGGGAGAGAGGGAGGGATGTCCAACTTGTGGCTCCTCCTTTGGCTTTCTCTTCTTCTGCAAACTGAAATAAAACAAGCTTTGGGTGTAGGGTATGATTTCAACTTATATGTTCACTCAGGGTAATTTAAGTGATATTATGGAGGTTGCGTAAAACACATGATGGAAGGTAGTGGTGGGGACTGAATGGGAGAAACAGGCTTTAGTTCTACCCAAACAAAGCAAAGTATCTTTGGGTGTTTGAACATCTTGGTTGCAGGGATCTTATATCTTTAGTTTCGAATGGGGTGGCACTGCCTCAGACAGAAATGGTGTAATGATATGTGGGAATGAGTTTGGGAGAAGAGTGGAAGAGCCACAACCAAAAGAATGGTCAGACAAAAGGCAGCTTAAGAAAACTGGTTGTGGCAAATGTCTCAAGAACTATGCTTCATAGTTTTTTGGTCTGTGAAGGAAAAGGAGGAGAAATGTACTTTCAGACTTTCAAGATTCTGTTAATGTAACCTTACAGTTAAGTAGAATTAGTTCATCTACTGTAGTTGTGCCTCTTGTCTGGACTACCTCAATAGGCTGACAGCTGGTGCGTAGTCTGGGGTCCTTCTGGACTTGCAGCTCCTGCTTGAAGAACAGGAGGGTCTTTGACAGCTTCAGGTTAGATATCAAGGACCTTGCTCACATCACTCAGGAACATGTGGCCTCCAGACACATGTTCTACATGAAGTTTTCCTACGTGAAGAACATTCAGCTGGTGTATAATGTAATACTATGGGTAAATAATAGAGCCAACTTTCAGCACGCATAACACCATTGCTTTGCGCACAACATATATTCCCAGGTAAAATTCAAGGTGCAGTTAGTTACATTTAAAACCCTTCATGGCTTGGATAGTCAGGTTATTTATGGGACTGTCCTTTCCCAGTTGTTTCTATTCATTCTGTCTGATCTAGATACCATAGGCTAACAAGAGTTTTTGGGTCCCCAAGAAAGAGAGTCTGGAACCCCTCTTAGAACATCATCCTGACAGAGATCACATTGACCTGTTGGCCTCAAAGTCCTAGTTCTCTCCACAAGGTCCAAGTCATATATTTGAGATAATGGCTACATAAATAAATGGAATAAGGATTAGATCATTATACATAGAAGAGGCACGCTGCAATCAAAAATATCTTCTATAAAAATAAGTTTAAGACATTACAATATTGCCACGATTAAAGATAAAAGGGTACCAATAGTAAATTCTATCAATACTGAATTAGTTTGTTTTTTGTGATTTAATGCTAGGTAAACTCAAAAAGGATTCTTAAAGCCTTTTAAACTTTTAGTGATTCCTCCCTATACCTAGAAATCTAAAATGAACTGCCCTGCAATGAGTTCTAAAATTAGAAAAACCATACTGTTTAATTAATAATAATGAAAAAAATAACAAAAGAATACATCTATTCTTTAATAGTTGATGCGTTTTCATTTGGTTTGTTTCCACTTATATTAACACTGTAGCTTAAATGTTCAATTATATCTGTGTATCTAAGCCCTATTAAATTCAAATGGACCCTTAAGTATCTAATAACAATATTAGTTCCAGAGTAATTTTGTGAGAATGTGAAGGTTTTTGGAGAGGGTTAGGTGAGATGTTTTTAGTACTGACCATGAAAATACACATTATATTTTTCACCGCAGTGCTATTGTTCCAACTTGCATTTAGCCACAGCACAAACATGCCCTGGCATTATCATTTTCTTTGAAACCCCCATAATGTTGCCATCGTATTATTTCTTACCTATGAATTAGACAAGCATAGGTTGTTTTTGACTGGATCAGCATTAAAGGATAGTTTGCATTATTCTAACACCTTCTTGGAATAAGATGAAAAAAACTATTTTTTTTAATAGACAGATGGATATTCACTTTTGAGAGGTATTATATTTAGGGATTTTGTTTTGTTTTGCCTCACTGGGTGGTTAGGTTAGGGACCTAACACAAGGTCCCTTTCCAATGTGATGATTTCAGGATATATCCCTGCAATACTAACATAGGACAATGTGGATTTCATGTTTTTGGGTTCAATTGATTTGAATGACTTTCTCTGAAAGGCTTAACAGAAAGGTTGTAACATTGAAAACTGTTCTTTGTTGTGCTCTCTGCCAGCCTATTTCGTCTCCACATTGCAGTTCTCCCAAACAGACATTGTGCTTTCAAATTTCTCTCTGTTGTTGTCCTAAGGGGGTATTATTAAAAAAAAAAGCTGTCAATAAAGAGAGCTCTCAGAGTCCAGGAGCTTTAGATAAGCAGTGCCCATTAGCCTTAATGGAAGATGCTTGCATAAGTCTCTCTGGCAAAGATGAGAGAAGGGACCCAGGGGCATAGATACATGTGCATCAGCACTGGAGTTCTTCTTAGATAAATGGAGGAAAATGCATTTGCACCTATTTGTGTTTGGTGTTTAACCATCCCAGAAGTTCCTGGCATGCCTACCAATTTAAGAAAAGCAAAATCTATTGTAGAACATCTACTTAGGTCAATTCTACTTGAACAGAATCCAGGGCAATATTTAAGAATATTCTGTATTAAGCCCAGCTTATAACTAGAAAGCAGAACTGCTGATCTCTATATACCTGCCTCACAACCCAAAACCTGTCAGATAAGTCAGGATATTTAGTTGTAGCTCTGCTGGTGCATGTACCCTAGCTCCCTGTTTCACCATTCTCATCTTATTTCTTGTACTCCTATTCAACAACACTGTATATTATTAGCATTTTGTTATTATGCAAAACACTGGCTGGATTCACATACAGCCTTAAGCTAGTAGTTCCCAAGGGCAAATGAGTGCATTTGAAATTTTGAGAGTATATTATGAGCACACACCCAGGATAGCTGTATTATAGGCTGACAATAAATGACATGACAGGTGTGGCCAATTGTAAAACATCTGTGTACTAGAAGACGGCAAAACACTGCACTACAGCAATAGTACCATTTTATTTCCAAGAACGCCACTGGGTTTTATGTGAGGTAGAAGGGCAATACTAGAAATACAAGCTTTTTCTGAGGCTGGTGCTTGAATTTGCAACATGTTAGCTTCCCATTCCTTTATTTTTTTTCATCAGAGGAATCTTTTAAAAAATAGATAGGGAGCTGGTGTGTTCTAAGGAATGTATCAGCTGATATATTGTCTCCCCAGTGTTATAATTTGCTTTTGCCATGATTTTCAAATCACAATAGGCATATTGTTTCAACAAGCTAAGCTACCTGGGATAGGCATACTGTTTCAACAAGCTAAGCTACCTGGAATGTTTTATGGAAACATACTTGAAGCCATTTTATCTCTGAAGTCTCCCACAGCTCTACAGCTACAGTTTGTGACTTTTCTGTGGATAAGTATAACATCTAAACTTAGATTAGCTTTCAGATTTAATCAGCAAGGAAAGGAATTGTTGTTGTTTTTCTAAGAAAAGCCATGGCCCATGATTAAAGAGCCATATAAATACTAACCCAACCCTAACCATCTCAGCTGTTGTGTTCATAGCTAAAGCTAAGCCATGGTTTAAAAGCACACTGTAAATGGGTTCACACAGTGTGTTAAGCCTAAACAAAAGAAAATATGTCTTAGTACAACTGTGAAGCCAGTTAGCTAATTAGGATGACTGGAATCTAGTCCCATTTCCCTCTCATATTTCAGAGCTTTCTTGGAAATTGCCACCACTTTGCCTGTCACCATTGCTTTTATTACCAATGTGGTTCTTTGACAGAGGTGTATGATCCCATACATTGGGCATGACATAATTTCATATCTGTATGTATGTGTTCAGAGAGCTTAACAGAAGATAAATTGTATGTACCATTATGATCAGATTTTATATAATCTTTCCTGTAATTGCTAGGTGCAGGACCTGGATAGCTTCTAAAGCCAATACATTGTATATTTAAGATGATTATCCTACAATGCAATGCTCCATGACTTCAGTTCCTGACAGTTCCTTGAAACACACGAAAACCATCTGGCTATTCTTGTCTGAGGAGTTACAACGGAATGAAACTGGTAACTGTATGCCTCATGGTGCTCAATGTAATTGCTATCTTCGGTGTCTTGATGGAAATGACCAAGAAGGAAGACTGCTGTGTGTTTTCTCTATCTTTGATTTGTTTTGCATTTCATCTCAATATTAAAGTGAAATTCTTATGTGTGTATTGGTTTTCTGAAATACCCAATATTTGTCTAATCCATCCCCTGTAGGTTGGACTTCTATAGCTCCTATGATCCGTAACCTGAACTGTCTGATCTGCCATCACACCACTTCAGCTCCGCTTTGCTTTGATGGCATCCTGCCAAATGAGAGAAGATATTGGGAGAAATTTTAAAAGGGTCTGGGAAGGGGTTGAAGAAAAGATGGAAGAGGTGGAGAGACAAGAAGAGAGACAACTTGCTGAAATGAAAAGTGAGGTACAAAACCACTCAACCATGAAGTACTATTGCCAGATGATGACAGCAATTAGGGTCAGGGGACTGGAAAAGTCCCCAAATGAGAAACAAGAAGATCTGAAAAGAATTGTGGTAAAAGCATTGGAAAAATATCTAGGAGAGGAGGCTAAAACTTTCTCTTGGCAAACTGACAGAATCCACAGAGTATGGCTTATATGGAACCAAGTGATATTGCAAGCAATAAAGAGAGACTTATTACTTAGAAGGGAAGCTGTGTTATGGAAATCCACCTAGCAGAAGAAGAAGCCCAGAATTCGACTGAAAAGAAGAGAAACTTAATATTTTATGCAAGGAATTAAAGGCAAAGAATTATGGACTGATTTAAGGACTAAGTGTAAGAGCAAGAGACACGAGAGGGTGATTAATGGAAGATATATATTAAATAGACTAAGAATGTATTTGTTGAAGGGATGGGTGTATCGACATGAAAATTATTAATTTTAATAAGATGACTTGTTTGTTTGATGTCTAATGGATTGATCTGAAAAGAAGTGAAATTTAAATTTTTTTAAATGTAGTTGGCTTATAGTTAAACTTGGACATACGGAGTGAAGAAGGTCTACAAATTTAAAATGATTGTATTAAGTTGAATGGCTGTAACTTGAAGTTTTTCTTTGTTTACATGTACAAACGGATATCTAACAATAAAAAAATTTTTAAAAAAAAGAAAGGAGAGGGGGCATATAGTGGGGATATAGGAAGGGAGGATGACAGGAATCAGAAGTGCCAACCAGAGACAATGGTTGAAGATCCAAAGACACAAGCATGGGAACAGAATGCAAACACCCACCAAAGAGGTGTCAAACTTTAGAACTATTACCGAAACACCTCATTGGACATCAACAGGATGACCAATGGGGAAGGACCTGGGAAAAGGGAAAATCACATGGGAATATTCAGATCTGGCTTTGCTTCCACTGTAACCATTTGACTTTAGTAAAAGAATATCTTTTGCTATGGATGGTGTCGAGGGTCTTTCTTTCTTAAACGCTTAAGCAGGGGCAGGCCTGACACTGAATCACCTTTTTGTATCTTGAGTAAAGACAGTGAAGGCTATAGTCCAATTATATTGATAGCAACAGATTGCAAAAGGATAATGTCTAACAGCACTCTCTTCACTTAGACTTTATAGCAAAACAAAAAAATCAAAACAGTAAAAGAACCCTGCACAATATAAATGATTAAAAACAAAAGAGTAAAGCTTCCTCTATAAGATCCTCTCTTCACTGAACATATAACACAGCCCTACAGACTGTATTAGAAAAAATGAATCACTTCTTAATAACCAGAACAGTTTTGTTTCCTTTAGCAGACCACATATTTAAATGTTTAACTAGCAGATCAAGTAATTTATTTAAAAGCCTTGCATAGCATACATTTCAACAAAACTTATTAGAATTGTTTTTTGCATCCAATTCATGTGAACATCTATCTTGAAAAGATAGCCTATTCCTAAATTATACCAGTTTTTATCTGATTAACATATAAACCAATAATATGTGCTTCAATTTAACATGTAAAATGTTTGCGAATTAATATATCCAAGTGAAGGAACACTTGATTCACTACAGAAACAGAATAGGACAAAGGAAGTTATAAATTGCCATTCATGCTCAGATTTTATTTTTGCTTCTTTAAGAACAAATAGATGATTTGAGATTATTTGGCAACAACTGGGAAGATCTTCAATCAGCATGTTTTTCATTGGACAGTTCTCTGCTCCTTTGTCCTTTTTTCTGTTTTGGGAACGCAATTGGCAATCCCTCTTGCAGATGGTTCTTACTATACATATACTATGAACCTCTCTCTCTCCCCCACAGATATTACAATTTGATAGCTTTCCCATTATGATGCTAAGAACTAAAAATATAAGTATAGCCACAATATTCACCAGAATGTACATCTTCAATTAATACATGTACTAGAAAAGGTTCCTATAGTTATTACTTTCATTAGACATATTTTAATAAGATTTGAATAATTCGGAAGTGCAAAAGACTGGTTTGACTCATAAAGAAAACTTTGCATGATAAAACAACAATGGATGGAGAGGCAACCTTTGGGTGGCTAGACTCTCTCTCTCATAGTTAAATCTTCATTTGAGTTGAAGGCCTGACCCAAAGAAGAAGTGCAATTAAATTGGGTGTGAAGGATGAAAGGAAAGACTAATATAAGGTAATTTGTTTAATAATTACATGTAGAAGACTATTATTTCCAAGAGAACTAGATGGAATTGCCCATATTGCTGAACTGGAAGGATTCTTTAACTTTTTATTATGCAGAAAATAGTACAAAAATAAATTCCAAGTCGAAATAAATTATCCCAACACTTGCAGTTTGAATCCAGAAAGTTACACCATTGCATGCTGAGTGTAACATCCCAAAAGGCAGAAGGAGAGGATGTTTATCTAAGCCAATGATAAGGTTAGTTTGCCACTGTCACTGATGGATGAAGAGCATTTTCCCCCTTCACGGACATTTCCTGGTTCTTAAATAGTTCCAAAATTCATTTCACCCTCTAATTTGATTTCATGGAGACAAGTAAACAGAGATGGGACAGAGAGAGAGAGAACACAGTGGAGGCAAGGGGAGGGGGTGAGAAGGAGAGATAAGGAAGAGGACAGCTGACAATCTGCCTTTTAAGGCATAGATGCACTGCAGCACTGAAGGGTGGGATAAGTGGTTGCTATGGCAACACATATTCCCAAATACACACAGAGAGGAGGCATGCAGTGACTCTATTGGGTGTTGAATTTCAGCAAAGGGGAAAAAAACACTTCATTTTTATTACTATCTTATTCGCCTTATCCCATGCTCCCAAATATTGGCTTTAACTAGGTCATATTTTCTTACCAGAGCAGAAGCTGTGCGATCCCTTTTCACAATGACTTAACTGCCCCCAAAGAATATTGTTCAAAGATGAAAGCTCAGAGACACATTTCCCATGCTCTGCTCTGGTGGATGGGGTGGGGAGGCATGGAATTTGAACAGTTCCCTGACTCTGCCCCTCTAGCAGTAGTGATGTGTCTCACAAGGCAGATCACTGCTGAATACTTGCTGAGAAGCAGAAGGAGAAAAGAGGGCAGGGGAGAAATGGAGAAAGATTTTTTTCCCATCTCTAATTTTCTAAGGCCTATCTCTAGTTCAGAAGATGGGGGAAAAAAGAAATTGAAACAAAGAATGCCACTGAATCCTGCCAACAGGATGCTGCCTGCAGAATGTTGCTATAAATTTTATTTGCTATATATTATTATAAATATTGCATTGGTTTTTAATCTCTACTTCTTGGGGAGTTTTATTGCTTTAAAATGGTGTGTTTTATTTTGTATCTGTTTCAAGACTGGTATATCACCAGAGAGCCATGGCTTTATAACAACTGAGTCAGGCAAATAGACAAAATCATTGGGCTTGATTTAAACAAGTTTTCAAACATTTAATTTTCTTTGTTTTAATAGATAATAATTAAAGACCAATGTCAGTTTATGGAAAATACATTTAAATTTTGGATTGGTTTAATTTGGAATAAATTTGTTGCAGAAATATCATGACTTCCATGTAATGTTTAAATGGCATTAAAACAAAACTGGACAGAAAAAATGTTTTCTCATCCATAATTTATAATGCTTAAGCTGAAGGTAGACTTTTACTAATTCATAAACAGGCTTAAGATCTGGGCCTTTTATACACTTTTCCTCTACAGGAGAAAAATGGATTTCACAGTGGCATCCCCAGGATACAAAGCTTTCACCAAATTACAAAAGCAAGGTTGCAAGACACAGGATACAAGGTCTGTTTCTCTCATACATAACTCACATACAAAATGGTACAATGCTATTTGTCACTTGCTCGCCCCTCCCTCATGAGTCTTCTGGTCCAAATCTGTCTGGGATTGCACTTGCAACCAAGTGCTCCGTACATTGTAGGACTTTACCTGCCAATTAGTATATCTACCAGTAGTGCTTTAGTATCTATTTGGTTATGCTGTTTGCAAATTATGGGAGTTAACATTTATTCTAGAGGTATGTAACATTGGTAAATGTGGAAAGAGCCTCACAGAGGTCAGTGTGACGCCTCTCTTTTTTTTCTTCTTCCTTTAAGGCAGTAACTGGACCATGCTTACAGTTCAACTACAGGAGGAAGACATTCTTGGCACTTGTATATTGATAGGGAGGACTGCAATCTTGTAGGAAAGCAGAAGAAGAGAAAGTTGCAGATGAGAGAGGAGGACATGTCAATCCAGATCAGTTTGCTGCAGCATGCAGTGAGTGAATAGCAGCATGGGAAAAGTGGGCATGGATTTTAGATGAACAGGCAGCCAAAAGTTGAGCATAGAGTTAGCTGCCATATTGGCACTTTCAGAAATGCCAATAGCCAACCTGCATATTTTGCCCACACAGCCAAGGACTGAGAGAATATGTAATATTAGGTTTCCTGCCACAGTTCAGTACAGCAACAACCATATTTGACTACAATACTAACATTCTAGCTATAAAGAGAGCCAGTCAACCTAAGGCACCTAAACTTGCCTAAAACATTGGGATAACCCTGGATAAGGAGTGTCCCTTACAATCCACTGCTGAGAGAACAGCCAAAGACCTAACTAAGCCTTTTACTTTACACAACTGTGGGTAATTCAATCCTGCCTGAAGAGGGAAAGAGAGAAAAGAGAGAAAGGAATGTTTGATAATAAGAATCCTTAGAATTTGATATATGGCACATATAGCAAGAAATGCATGGGTAATAGTTACTAGTGTAGAGATATGAGTTAGAAATAATTACATATCATACATTTGTTTAAGTAAAAGTTATTTTTGCATAATAAAATCTACCTTTGTAAAGAGGAAAGAAAAACAATATTTCTTGTCCATAATCTTTGCCATTTCCCCAAAAGAATCTATTAGTGGATGGTTGTACAGCCTTACACTGTATTTGCACAAGTCAGTAGCTAGCATGAAAGTCATTTCTGAGCAAATACATATACAGTACAGTCTTGATGGTGAATGGAAATGTGTGCACAATATAGCGTTCATGACTACAGAATCAAGGAAACCAAATTGGTGCCTCTGACAAAGAATAAAATGAACTTTCTATTCCATTTATAGAAATTGTTACTCTCTTGTTCCATATACCTACCAGCATTAGGAAAGTATTTTTGACTTTACATGAGCCAGCTGTCATTCCTAACCTTAACTCCCTCTACCTCATTTGGTTGTTCTACATAGCAGCACTCTCCTGCTTCTTTTACCCTTCTCACCTGTGCCAAGAAGGTAACCAGCAATCATTTTTATTTTGGTAAGTCTTGGCGGAAACATGTTTCCTTTGATAGACTTTTCTATAAGTCTGTTAGCTTGACTTCCTCTTGTAATTGACACCTTTCCATCTGGTCAGTCTACAGATAAACCAAGAGCAAAAAGAAAAGACCACATTTTTACCTTTCTCTTTGTCACTTGAATTAGAACGTAAACTGTTGGAACTCTTGTCCACCATTTATTGAGAAATCCAGATGAAACAGCCATGGAAGGCCACAACCAGAGAGGATGGGTTTCTGCCACCACACATATAAGAAGTCGAGTAGTTGTGTGAAATTAATCACACATATGCTAGGAAAAGATGCTGGAAGATCAAGAGCAAGATAGGGAAGATTGCTTTCCGGGTGGACTGGGGACAGGTATGAAAACATGGATTTCTATCTCAAAAAATTAGCATGTTCTCCTCCACCATGGCAAACAAGACATGTGGATAAAGTCTTGAACACTCTTGTAATTACTTGGTTCTTTATTGAATTTCACTCTGCTCTCATTGCCCTTAGTATTCTTATAGCAAGAAAATTCACATATTAATAATGCATTGGGCCAGTTTTAAATATATTGCTTGTTATAGGCATTAAGGTTTTTTTGTGCCTCTATTATTAGAATGGGAAACAGGGCATTGATAATTTACTTCCATTCATTATTTTTAGTATATCTGCCATGACTTTATTTGTTATTTCAGAGATTTTATTTGTTGTTTATTTGTTATTTTGTTTATTTGTTGTATTCATGTTGGCTTCATTTGGTGAATTTTCTATATAAATATCAGAGACATCCTTCCCAGTCTTTGGGCAGTTCCAGACATAACAATTTCCATGTTTCCATGTGTACATTTTATTAATTTTCTAAATGGATTTATAAAAAATGATACCGCTTGGAGAACAATTAGCCAAATAATATTGCTATAGGACAGTTCTTGGCAATGTAATACAACAGAATTAGTTAAAGGAGCTTTGCTTTAATGAAAAATATAAATAGAGATTTTGTTCATATAATTGTATCTCTCTGGAGATAGTTATTCTGTTATTCCAGGTGGAGAATCAGAGAGATGGAAGGGAGACCATCTACTTCAACTTGCATAATCCAAAACAGAGCTTACAGCTGTCAACATTCCCTGTGCATGGCTATCCAACCCATGTTTAAATACCTTAACAAAGGACAGGCCATCTTTTTCCAACATAGTCTATTGCATTATTTAAGAACTCATGCCACTGGAAAGTTTTTTCTTTTATAATGTATTTAGCTAACAAAGCCTTTTTTATAAATTTCTCCTAGTTGTCTTTTTCCATCTGGACAAATAAAGAACAGTTCTACTCCATTTTCTGTGCAATACTGTCTTTTGAAGAATGATCTTCCCTTAATTTTTCTTGATTAAATGTGCAGAGTTCAAAGGACTTGCCCCTTGGACTTTTCTATACTCACCATTGTCTGGGCAAATTTAGAAAATTTGTTTTTCTAAAAATGATGTAACAGGAACTAGAACTGGATCTAATATTTTGTATACAAGCATGCAGGTTCAGCTACTTAAAACCTGAATGTTACTTTATTAATAGGAATTCACGGTTTGATAGTATTTTAAAATGCAATGTACAATACAAATCAATGTATCAGATTTTTAGCTGACATTTTTCTGCTGTTAGTCAGCTACACTAGACTAAAAAACAGTGTGATATAATTCAGGACATCTTTTATTATAACAGGTATAATAATAGAATCTTGTGATTCTCAATGTCCTTCCCTCTCCTTTACTTTTTGTTTCTGTGAACTAGGAAGGAACCTACTATGTTTACTCAAATTAGCTTCTGTGAACTGGCTCAAGTCCCACTTATATTTAGTAATGGCTCTTTCTGCTGTTATTCAAGGCCATTCCCTATTCCCTCTACAAGGGGTAATGTTTTCCATCACTAGGGCTAAGTATTGAAAGCACTTTTTAATTCTGTGTTTGTTTTCTTGTTTTCTAAAGGTCCCAGTCTGTAAGTGCAGAGTCTAACATAATGGGGGCATTGGAAGTCCATTGCTACAATAATTGTGGGTGTTCTTCAGTTTTTAACAGTGCCTATCTTTAAAACTGGTGTAGGTATCATAGCATGGGAAACAGTTATGGGGCTGGTTAGCACTCTGAAAGTCCCACCTTTTAATTCATTTTAATGATGAATTTTACGTGGTCGTGCCGCTATTTTGAATTTTTATATATATTCAGTTTTTATGTTTCTAACATTTTATTTATACACTACCCAGAGTCCCTCTGTGAAGGTGATGGGCAGTTATTAAATTTGATAAATAAATACATACATATTTCTTCAAACGCTATTATGAAAATCTTTGGGGAAATTGTCAAACACTTTAGCATATTGGAATTTTAATTGAGTGGTAAATAGTGTAGTATTGATTCATCAACTTTATTTTTTATATTTTTCATCAATATATTCATTCTGTAAGATCTTTAGAACTACATTTAACTCTATATGGTCAAATGCTTTTTCATAGTCAACCAAAATGAGCAGAGAGACATGTTCTTATGTTCATTCCATGAGTTGGTTAATCATAAGTAAGTGATTGATGGTTGAATAGCCTTTGTGAAAGTCAGATTTCCCAGAACTGATATTCATTAAGATGTTTATCTAATCTGTTGACTATCCCACATATGAATAGTCTGTAGAAGATAGGCAGTAGTTTTAAGCCTTTTGGGTCTCCTTTTTGATGAGTAAGATCATTTTGATGTTTTCCATTGTTCGGGAATATGTCCTGCATCAAACAAATCATTGATGAGGTTGATAAGTAATAATAATAATAATAATAATAATAATAATAATAATAATAATAATAATAATAATAATAATAATGACGATGGTGGTGGTGGTGGTGGAAGGGACCTTGGAGGTCATCTAGTCCCACCCCCTGCTCAGGCAGGAAACCCTACACCATTTCAGACAAATGGCTGTCCAGTTTCTTCTTAAAAACTTCCAGTGTTGGAGCATTCACAGCTTCGGAAAGCAGGTTGTTCCACTGATTAATTATTCTAGCTGTCAAAAAAAATTCTCCTTAGTTCTAGGTTGCTTCTCTCTTTGGTTAGTTTCCATCTGTTGCTTCTTGTCTTGCCTTCAGGTGCTTCAGAGAATAACTTTATTTTTCTCTTCTATCTGGCAGCCCCTGAAATATTGGAACACTGCTATCATGTCACCCCTCGTCCTTCTCTTCATTAAACTAACATACCCAATTAAAGGAACTGTTCCTTATATGTTTTAGCCTCCAGTCCCCTAATTAACATCTTTTTTACATCATGGTGACCAAAACTGGATGCAGTATTCCAAGTGTGGCCTTACCAAGGCATTGTAAAGTGATATTAACACTTTACATGATCTTAATTCTATCCTTCTATTAATGCAGCCTAGCACTGTGTTGGCTTTTTTGGCAGCAGCAGCACTGCTGGCTCATATTTAAGTGATTGTCCACTAGGACTCCAAGAACCCTCTCACAGTTACTACATTGAGCAAAGTACCGCCTATACTATACCTGTGCATTTGGTTTTTCTTGCCTAAATATATAGAACCTTACTTTTTTCACCATTGAATTTAATTTTGTTAGATAGCGCCCAGTGTTCAGGTCTGTCCAGATCCTCCTGTATCTTAAGCCTATCTTCTGGAGTGTTGGCTATTCCTGCCAGCTTAGTGTTGTCTTCTCTTCAAATTTAATGAATTCCCCATCTATCCCCTCATCCAAATCATTGATGAAGATGTTGAAGAGCACTAGGCCCAGAACAGAGCCCTGGGGCACCCCACTATATACTTCCCTCCTTGTAGATGCAGTTCTATTGAGGACAACACACTGAGTATGGCTGGTCAGCCAACTACGAATTCATCTGGTGGTGATGCTGTCTAACCCACATTTTTCTATCTTATCAAATAGTAGGTTATGGTCTATTTTATCCAATGCCTTACTGAACTCCAAATAAATTATATCCACAGCATTCCTCTGGTCCACTAATTTTGTCACCTGGTCAAAGAACACAATAAGATTTGTCTGGCATGATCTGTTTTTGACAAACCCATTTTGGCTTTTGGAAATGACTTTGTTTGCCTCTAGGTGTTTGCTGATTCATTGTTTGATTATCTTTTCCAAGATCTTCCCAGGTATTGAGGTCAGGCTGATAGGTCTGTAATTTCCTGGATCCATTTTTTCCCCTTTTTTGAAGATGGGAACTACATCAGCTCTTTTTCAGTCCTCTGGTAGTTCCCCTGTGTTCCAGGATCTTTGAAAGATATAGTTCAGTGGTTCCAAGATCACATCTGCCAGTTCCTCCGAAACCATGGGGTGTAGTCCATCTGGTCCTAGCAAAGTAGCTTTACTAGTGTTTCCATATCTGCTTTGTAAACTTCTCAGGTATTTGCATCTGGTTCTGGGACTTTGCCTCACCACTAGTCTTATTGTAGGAAGTACATTGTTTCAATTGTTGTTGAATGTACCTGTGAATACTAATATTTTGAGAAAGCTACTTTGAAACAAAGAAATCAGTAAAGAAGTGCTGACATTCTTTTTCAGTTTCTCTTGGTTCAAGCTGGTTGTAGTGGTATAAACATCTTTCTTTAAGAACTCTCTCTTCTGTTTCAATTCATTTCTGGCACTTTATGATGTTACTTCTTGCCTCTGCTGTGTTTATGAGTTGTAGTTGATACTTTTCATAAACTTCTTTAATCACATTATTTTATGGCTTAGTTTACAAAAAACAATCCTGTCAAACATATTTTCCCTTCTGAGTTTCTTTTTCTTTGCTAAAAGCTGCCATGTGCATCATTGAAATCTGAGTTTTATTAGTTTTTTTTAATCTTTGTGTTTGTGATGCATTTAGGCAAACATTATTACCAAGCCAAGTGTTGGAAAACATGAAATATAGTAGATTGTGAAACATTTCTTATGACTTTCTTTTAAAATTATGCATAAGACAAAAGGTGAAAAAATGATGTAAAATTTTAAATTTTAAATTTAAAAAAAAATCATGAAAAATTAATACTTACATATTATAGCACGTGTAATCAGTTGAAAGCAACAAAACTGAAGCAAATTGGTAAGGGTTTGCTTCCCCCGGAGATCCGTGTCGCCCCCACCCTCTCCGCCTTTCGTAAACTGCTTAAAACATACCTTTGCCGGCAGGCTTGGGGCAGCTAACATCTTGCCCCTAGCCAGTGTATGTTTGTGTGTATGTTTGTGGAATGATTGTTTTTTTTCTTTTTTGACTTAGGGGTTTTTATATTCATGTATTTTACTAGGTGATTTCTATTATGTTGTGAGCCGCCCTGAGTTCTTCGGAATAGGGCGGCATAGAAGTCAAATTAAAATTAAAAAATTAAAATAAAATATGACATAGAAATAAACTTGGACCTAGTTGTAAAGGGTTTGGATCCATAACAAAAAGTTAGAACCTTTTCCAGTTGTTAAAACAATGAGAAAAACAAAGTTCTTGGATATACAGAGTAGATGAGTGAAGATAAAAAAAAGATGAAATGCTGCTTTTAGACTGTGAAAATTATGAAACAGGAATCTCCAAAGTGGGAGAGATTCTTTTCCCAAAGGAAAAATAAGAAGACACATGCTTTAAGAAAAGAAGGTATAAAATGGGAATAAGCTGTAAGTGTGAAAAGAGAAAAAGGAGAGGAGAGAGGAAAATGTGTGTAACAAAACAGCAACCAGACTACACACCTATGGCAATCATATGAGCAGCCAGGGAAATGGTATCATGGGAGACAAGAAGAAGGACAACATGTTTGGAATAAGCACAGGAAGAAAAGTTTTCCCTGTCTCCAAAGATGACTTGTATCTAAGCAAAGAAGTTGAAGAAAGAGGCAAAGAGAAGATTACCTATATCAAAGTGGATAAGAGCAATTAGAAATATATAAAGAGGAGAAGGCTTAATTGGCATCAAGCAGGTCAGCAGGGGGAACAACAGCTAGTCATGTCTGTGAAGAAGGAAGGGGGCCCAAATGATTGGCACCAGGTAGAAGAGAGGAAAACAAGTCCAAAACTAGCAACACCTGGCAGGTGGTTGAAAATTGCAAAAACTGAAGAGGAACAGGAGAGTTGGTGTATTTATAAGGCGAACATCTGCTTTGAAATGGCTTGTGATATTACTTAATCATTTGTATACATATATAATTATTGCTGATAATAAAACCATTCTTGTTTGCAATAGAGGCTTTTAAATTTTTATCGATTTTTGCAGGGAGAGTGGCAGGGAATTGATCCATTAGCAAACAGAGCAAAAAACCCAGCACATAACGATCATGAAGGTAAACAAATCAAAATAAAATGTCTGGGTGGGGTGATAATCAAAATATTCATCTTAGTAAAATCATTTGTACCAAACTGTCAAATATTTCCAGCTGGTTTCACTAACAGTTTGCTACAGTGGAAACTGTAGGCTTTTGTTAATAAGTCAAAACATTTATTTCCCTTTTCTCTGGGTCCTTCGGAAACATTTGCTTAAATTTACAAATAATTTCTCAGATAACAGGCTGGAAAAGGTACTGATTGAGAGATGCAAATCTTAGAGAATGGACGATAAGATAACGAAAACCAGATCTTCTCAATTTTAGCAACTTTAAAAATGTGGACTTCAGCTCCCAGAATTTCCTGGCCAGCATTAGAATCCACAAAACTGAATAATATTGATAATGACAATTATAGAACAGTATAATGAAAATCTTTGAGCCACTTCAGAACATGGCTATTGCTAATACAAAGTGGGAGCTAGAGGTGGCTGAATACTCTTTGATCAAAAAGTCTGCCTTTTGATTCCTTGGCATCCTTTATAATTTTGAAGACATGACCTGATTATAGTCCTGAATGATTGTCACGAGGATATAGCAACAAAATACTTATTGATGAGATGGGTACAAGATGTATGATTTGTCCAAGAAACTGAGAACAAAGCAGAAATCAAGTCTGTGTTTAATGGGTAAAATGGCACATTTGTATGAAGAAGATGCAAGCTGAAGCCCTCAGATGACTTCACCCAATCCATCTCAGTATATTGCTGCAGTTTAAAATTAGATACTGCCTCCCTTATTAATGCTCAAAAGACAGTTCCATCTTGAATGCTTAGAGCAGCGGTTCTCAACCTGTGGGTCGCGACCCCATTTGGGGTCGAATGACCATTTCACGAGGGTTGCCAAACACCACAGTCCGCCATTTTTTTTTGGTTGGCCATTTTTTTTGGTCTGCCATTTTTTCCCCTTTGCGATGCGGGCCGTCGCGCCGTGCATGCATGATGCGGGCCCGCCATTTTTTTTTTGGTTCGGCCATTTTTTATTTTTGTTTTTGGCCAGCCATTTTTTTCCCTTTGCGATGCGGGCTGTCGCGCTGCGCATGCGCGATGTGCCCATCACGCTGCGCATGCGCGATGCGCCCGTCGCACCACGCATGCGCGATGCGGGCCGGGGTCGAGCCACGGAAAAGGTTGAGAACCGCTGGCTTAGAGGAAGGTGGGACTTAAATAAACACAAACACAACCAAAATACTTCTTTTTCTCACGCCGTTCATCGTCGTCCAGGAGACAAATAAACCAGGAACACAGGAACGTAGTGCAAGTGAAGGTCTTTTATTCCTTAACAGAAAAAGTTAGCACTGGGAGTGGTTTGCTCCCAGTGCTTTAAATAACCGTGCCACGCCCATATCCCCACCCTCCACCCACTGACCAACATCCTCCCAGCCATCTCTAAAAGTCCGTTTGGCTTGTCCTGCCCTTCCCCCAGCCAAGCCCCGCCCTGCTGTCCTGCCCCCTGTCCGTCCAAAATGGAGTCTTTCGCCGGTGTGATGCTCCAGCTACCTCCAGGCTTTCCCCCCCCACGGCCTGTGTCTGGCAGCTTCCGTAAGTTCGTGTCTGTCTTGCTTTGTTCTACACCCCCCGGTGCTCGGTGTTGCTTCCTGGCTCAGGACTTTCTTCCCCCCCGCCCAGGCTCCGCTGGGGGTGGCTGCCATGTCTCTTTGCCTCCCGGTATCTAGTTGTCGGAGACCTCCACATGCCGGCAAAGCTCAGCGACGCCTTGGCGGCATCTGGTAATCAGCTGGGCAGCGGTGCGGCAAGCTTGGCAGCATCCGTCAATCAGCTGAGCGGCGGTACGGCAGGAGTCGGCGGTTTCAGGCCGGGACAAGGAGGCTGGATGCAGTGGCGGCTGGTCGTGCTTCGGAACACCCCCCCACCGGTGATTGGCAAGCCCCGTGGGGCTTGACACTTTTACTTTTTTATTTTTCTGCTGTATTTGAAGACCCATTTCACAGAAGGAAAATCAATTAATTTTCCAGACAAATCAACCTACTAAGTAAAGTCGCTTCTTGTTAAGTACTTTACAGATCATTCCAACTGCAAGTTAACTTGCCTGCATACCAAACTACTAACACATCATCATCATCCAAGCAAGATTTTTTTCATTAATTTACTCCCAGTTAATCCATCCAAAACTCATTTATCTCATTCATCTTCATCTCTAAATCATCCAAAATAAATTCTTTCATTTATTTTACTCAGATCAATACAGGTTTATTAAAAAGCACTTACTGCCTTGATTGTGATTTGATAACATCTGCATTTTCTATAGAAGATGTAGGTGAAGGTAAGCAGAGCATCCTTTGTCGCTGTAGCGTTTAAAAAGAAGACTAGCAACTTATTTTGGGAAATCGATGAAGCAGGTTTGGAATACCATTTGCCTCTTCTCCCAGCCATGTTTATTTCGAAGCTGATCATTCTGGAAGAAATTTCATTTCTGAAATGTGTCCAAGATAGAAGTGCTGCACATTAATAGAAATACATCAGAGGAATGGGTATGAAATGGGTTGCTCTTTCTGTTACAAAGTTTTGTGTTTCTAAGTCAGAAGACAAGAAGGAACTTTGCATCCTATGCCCGTGGTGGTGAACCTATGGCATGTGTGCCACAGGTGGCATGCAGAGCCCTCTCTGTGGGCACGCACACCATCGTCCCAGTCCTAGGCCTTCAGCTGGGTTTTATAAAACCTTTTCACTTTAGGCCTCCGCTGCCGTGTGCAAAAAAAAAAAGGTTCAATCAATCAATCAATTTCAACTTCTTGCGGGGAAAAAAAAGATCTCCCAAAATTGGAATTGATTGATTGAACTTTTAAGTCCCACCCAGTCTGCCGTTACCACCGCAGCCATGCCCACCCAATGGGCCACGCCCACCCAATGGGCCACGCCCACCCAATGGGCCACGCCCACCCAATGGGCCACGCCCACCCAATGGGCCACGCCCACCCGGCACCCAACAATACTTAAGTGGGTTTTGGGTTGCAGTTTGGGCATTTGGTCTCTAAAAGGTTTGCCATCACTGTTCTATGCATTAGGATAGATAAAACATTTTTGGGTTTTTTTGCATTATTGAGCTTGGATGCTCAGAGATGACCTGTCTTTATTTAACCTCCCTTTTGCATTTCCATGATCACTGAATATTCCTAAGAGTGAAACACTTCTGCAACTAGCATCTAGATTAAGTAAATAGGAAAAGAAGGCTATAATAAGAGGTTATCTTAGCAACAAACATTATGGAGGATCTGTGTTGATTTGTCAGCCCCACACCCTTCCCAGTCAGTCCTACATAATTCCACTTTGTCTTCTTCCTTCCATCTATCCCCTCCTTCCACTGCACAGTGTTCATTGCCATCAAAGCCCAGCATTCTGTTCTGGTAACACTATCCTCCAGCTTACAGTATGTAAGCTTAAAGTTGAATCAAAATCTATAATCAAAGAAAATATAATCTGATCAGTAATATTAGGGAAGGTGTAGAAAAGCAAAAGACCCCATTCTAGGTTATAGAATATCTCCACAAGAGCTCACTGAGGACTTCTCAATAATATGACAGGTCAAAAGGATAGAGCATAACAGATATCTCTGATGGGATGGAAAAAATGGACATGGGAGGTGAGAAGTACTTGTATGAAGGAGACACAGGATCCTATTTTTTGAAAAAGTCTTGTATGTGCTTTATTTGTGCAGTTATCTTCTTTGCTGCTCCTCTCATTTTAAAATATCTTTTTTAGTATGCTACCCAGAGGTGTCTTGGGGAAGAGAAGGAATTATTACAAGTCTTGATAAACCCCTTAGAAATATTTTCACTGGTGATAAATCTAAAATCCTACATTGAGATAAGGGGGGGGGAAGTTGCATGATTAGAAACAGGATTAGTTTGGTTGGTGGTGCAGGGGAAAAGATCCTTTGGATTAATGGAACACCAGCTATACATGAGCAAGCACTGTGATACAGCAAAGAAGACAAGTAAAATTTGGGTTAGGAAGAGAAGAGAAGAGAAGAGAAGAGAAGAGAAGAGAAGAGAAGAGAAGAGAAGAGAAGAGAAGAGAAGAGAAGAGAAGAGAAGAGAAGAGAAGAGAAGAGAAGAGAAGAGAAGAGAAGAGAAGAGAAGAGGAGAGGAGAGGAGAGAAGAGGAGAAGTGAAGAGAAGAGAAGAGAAGAGATTTATTTGGCCAAGTATGATTAGACCCACAAGGAATTTGGTGCAGAAGCTCCCAGTGTACATGCAAAACAACAGAATCATCATCATCATCATCATCTTCCTCTTCTTCTTCTTCATCATCATCATCATCATGCCAATAGGAGGGAAGAGTAAAGAAGATAATAAGAAGGATAATAATACTACAACCATACAACATGGGTAAGTATACTTAGACATAAAGCAGTATTGTAAGGATTAACTGTTCAGCAGAGTGATGGCATGAGGGAAAAATCTGTCCCTGAATCTAATTGTTTTGGCATATAATGCCCTATAGCAGCTCCCCGAGGAGATGAGCTGTGAGGGATCTGTAGTTATATTCATAGCCCTCCTTCTGACCTACGCAATATACAGATCTTCTATGAAAGGCAGGGTGCATTACTTACTTACTCCATTTTATTTTGCACAGGTTAGATCTTATTTCAAGTGCCAAATCCAATCCCATATTTTAAAATGAACATATACAAATATAAGTGGGTTTAGATGAGAGCAATCACAGTGAGTCTGAAAACCAAGCCTAATTATGAAGGTTTAAAAGAGTTGGAATAACAAAACTAAGGATTTTTGAAAGGTGAACTCTAAACATGGCTGTTAGCCTATAATAGAAGATAATGCTGAAAATGAATGTTTTTCACTTGAATTATCCATAATCCAAAAATACAAGTTACAAAGGATATGTGGTATCCTTATTGCTGCCTGAGCTTGGATACTTGCTCAAGTAAATCATCAGTGTCGGGTTTGTTCCCTGTTTATTGTATACAGAGTAACATGCCCACTGTTTTGGTGGGGCTGTGGTTTTCTCCTTGCTAGTTCCTTGATTAGAGTATTATTTTCTGCATCATTGTTTCCCTAATGTTAATCTCTACTTATCTGGGTGATGGCTTCGTGTTCTGGTCCATTTGTTGTCTTCTTAACTTTTTTTGGTCTCTTTTCAATAGTGTGTAAATATGGTTTATTTCTATTGATGTGTCTATTGATGACTGATTTGTATGAATACCAAGTTTCCAGGAATTCCCTAGCACTTTGGGATTTAGTTTGGTCTAGGTCACGGGTGGGGAACCCTGGCTCTTTTATGACTTGTGGACTTCAATTCCCAGAATTCCTGAGCCATCCCTTGGTCTAGGTGCTCACAGTTTCCCAGATGAAACTCTGATTGAGTATCTGTATTCCCATGAGATTAAGGAGTTTTCATCTGCTAGTTAGTGTTCATGGATGAGCTTTGTTGGTCTTCTGCCTGTTTGTTTTACATAGAGATTATTACAATATATTGCAAAGTCATAAAAGTAAGAAAAATGACAATGCTAATGAAAGAAGAAACTCTGACCATTTCTGAATTATATTCTAATGAGAAATGATAGACTTGTCACTTGACAGAAGGAATTAATTCAAATTCATTGTCTGGATTTTTATTCTCTAAATTGCTATCACAAATCATTAGAAGTAGTTCAGTAGTTGTAGAATGATCATTTATATGGCAATTTTAGTTTCCTCCTATTAGCAGGTTGTACGTGAGTATATGCAGCTCACACTTTACTTACATATTTATTATTTATTCCACTGCTTATTTGCTAGGAATTTGCATTTGATGAAGTTTATGCTAGAATAAATTATCCCACAGGAGACTATAATTCTTGACTTTTTATTCTCTGGGATCTCTCCCATAAATAGCTATCAGCACTGGAGAAGTTGTCATCCAATCTGATGTGATAGTGTTTGGCTTTTCCAGAAAATGAAAGACCCAATGAAAGAATTCATTCTCTTATTTCTGCATTGCTTGCAAGTGGTCATAATTTTTAAGTGACCTTAAGCATAATCTAATGAATGTTTTTAGCAAATGACCAATGAATATTAGTTTATGTCAAGGAAGTTTTATATCTTAATTTGGAATGCTTTACTTGAAATAAACTCTGCATAGTCCATTTTATTTTCTCAGAAATTTCACAAGAAATCTGGTTAATGCTAACTGCTACTGTATATATTCTGACTGTGAATAAAGCTTTGGACAAAGAGGTCTGAAGGCTCACATTTATTTTGGATGATGATTTGAGCTTTGGTCATGAGGAGGCCCTAACAACTGTTACCTTTCCATAAGTGAGTGCTACAAGAAGGCTGGCAAAAAGCCAAGGCTCCTTGCCAAATACTCAGTTATGGAGAATTATCCTTACTCAGGATCTTTCTAAAGCAAAGTAAAAAAGGACAGCTGTAACAACTAACAATGGCTAAAGCCTCGGTATTAAAATTATAACAATGTCCAACCTTTGGAGAAACACATAGGTGGAAAAAAAAACAACCATTTTTGCAGTAACAAATATGAAGTTTGTGCAAAGTCTTTGAAATATCTAGGTGCACTAGTGGTTTTTTTTTTAAATATATGTTTTTTGTTGTTGTTTTAAGGAAGTACAAAACAGCTATGCTTTACCTTAGGAAGAGCCTTTACATCAAAGAGGCCCTGCAGTCTGTCTAACTACATGTTTTGAGTTACTTTGGAGGTATCCTGTGGCAGTTCCAGTAGCATAAAGACCTTCTGTCCAAAAACATCTTCTGCTTTAGGTATTGGAGCAGTTGCAAGAGACCTCAGAAGCTATTTTGCAATGCAATACAGGTTATTCATTCTTAGAAGCTTGAGGTGCTGATTGTAGTAAAGTCACTGCTCAAAGCAACTTGATGGTATTCTTCACCTGAAAGTGAAATTTTTGCACAACTCCTTCATCCTCATCCTCATTCAATTTTGAATAAAATTTTGGTGATTGGAAATCACCAAAGTTTTGCATTATTTCAGTATATCATTTTGAACAGGTCTATATGGCATGCTATGTAGAGGCATACCACCTGGAGAACTCAAAACATGAATTTTGATCTTTTTTTCTTATAGTTTCGTAGGAAATTCAGAGGATATCAGCCATTCCTATTTAGATTCAGAACTGATTGTACATATACGGTTATTCCTGCTTCATCTTTATGAATACTTGGTAGTTCAGGTGTAGAGGCAAGAATTCTGAGTTATAATTATTCCAAATCTTCATACTATCTCGACATCAGTTGCATTAAACTCCCCTCTCTCCTTTCTCAATTATCTTATTTATCGAATATAAAACATTGAAACACACAATAAAATTGGAGGGGGTAGAATTATGTCCACAGAAAAAAGCGGTGAAGAGAGAAAAAGAAAGGTAAATTAATAAACATTACCATAAGGATATATTTATTTGTTAGATACATAACATGTCTTTTTTCCAAAAGCTCAGCGTAATTAACCCTGTGATCTCCCATTATTTTATCTCAATAGTAGTCACTCTTTGTTATGGAGATAATCTAACTGAGAATACCTCTAATAGAGAATATTTGGATGATTTTTGTATTAGATTAGCAAACCATGCTTGTTTATAAATGCTTGGAAAAGGTTAAAGCATTTATCCCCAAATAAATATGTATGAAAAATAAAACTCATATTACCACAATAAGATAATATAAAAAGGCTACAGAGTAATAGAAGGAAAGAACAAAATTAAACGTAATTGATGTGGTAGTCATTAACACTAGCAGCAGTAAAAACTAATTTCTGTGCTTACAAATGATTCCTCTGCTTGCAGCACAGCAAGCCATTTGGGGACTGGGAGTTGTATGCATTATGTGTTAGAAAAAGGTGGTGGGAAGTATCCAAAGAGCAAATTTTTTTGCCACAAGTAGCAGTCTCTGCCAATATTTGCAGAAGAATATGCACTTATCTCAGGAGAAGAAAAGATACTCATTGGATTTTCAGGCAAAAATGAAAATAGCCAAGAATTAAGGGAAGCAGGAAAGAGAAACTGAGCTTAAAATATTAGATACACCTAAGTAAACAAATCTCCACATTAGATACACCTAAGTAAACAAATCTCCACATATGACTCCAGGATTGAAAGAGGTGAGGGTGTCAGCTGTCAGGCAGAACCATTAGAAATTTGTAAACACATGTCAGGTCTGTTTTTAAAGGCAAACAATCTCCCTGATTGGAGTCTTGGGTAGAAATCCAAGAACAGGAACCTTTATCTGTCTCTTCTACGAATCTGTCTTCAGAGATGCTTGCTACTATTTTTATATGAAATATATAGCATATTCAAACATTTTTAAACAGCAAAAGGGACATCAAACAATCACTGGTAACCTTCCATAAGCTCCCATAGCTTTGAGACTTACAGAGTGCATATATAAGAAAGAAAATATGTTTTATTGGTATGTGCAAATAAAAATGTATTTCAGAATTACAAAATAAGGAAGTGACTCATAGAGAGAAATGGATTTTCATAATGCCTAAATTGCACTGAGCTCCAGTTAGACTTAATTGTTCCTAACAATGTGTCCATACTACCTTTAGTTTATTACCACCATAGAAATTTTTGCAGATAACAGGATATCCTTCTGCTGAAATTGAATGCTAAGGAACAGCTGAGCTTGTTGCTGTTTTGTTGGCTTTCCTGATGTTGGCAACATCTTTGCCTGAGCTGATGAACCCATCACCAGATTGACAGTAGAGTCACAAGTTTAATAGTCTTTGGGGACTTCACTCTGCTCCAACTGTTGTAAAGTCAAAGACAGCTTAGGAGTTCATGGCTATCCTTTTTTTTTTAAAGAAATTTTATTGGTTTTTTAATTTTTACAGAAAAAAAAGGTCAAGGCACACCATGGTGTTAGGGCAAACAAACATCCAAAACCAAAACATTTATACATATTTCAATCAATACATCTAGTATTCCCTCTCTTATTCCCTTAGATAACATAACTTATTAAAAGTAGTTCAGTCTAGCTTAAATTTAATCAACCTATACCTGTTTTTAAAACTTTTAAAGATTTATACTACCATAGTCAAATCAGTTTTAAATGTAAGCCTTATCAATTTGGGTATCCCTTCCCGATATATTCTAGTTCCTTAATTTTTTCATAAATTTCATTTAATTTTTCCACTAATATCCCTTAATTAAAATAAAGTATTAGTCTATCCTATACATATCTAGTCTATCAATTAACCAATTTCTTTTTACTAATAAGAGAAAATCAAACCTTAAGTCCTTTCGATCCATTAAACAAAATTAAATTAATTATCATAACTAATAACATCCATCTTATCAAACAAACAAATCATCTTATTTGATTAATTCAAATTTACATAATAAATTTCTTGCAAGTAACCCTATTGTCCTAAAGAAAAAAAAAGAACAAACATATTCTTAATCCATTTAATGTATATTTCATTAATCGCCCCTTTTTCTCTTACCTCTAACTCACAATCTTAATCCTAAAATCAATCCATGATT
Organism: Bothrops alternatus; assembly: GCA_034064705.1. Classification (NCBI taxonomy): domain Eukaryota; kingdom Metazoa; phylum Chordata; class Lepidosauria; order Squamata; family Viperidae; genus Bothrops; species Bothrops alternatus. The sequence continues at coordinate 12,133,478 of JARGCV010000035.1, forward strand.
CTGAATTACCTTTAATCCATTACCTAAAATATCTCCTTTTTAAATTGAAATGATAATCTATCATAACTAATAACATCCATAGTATCAAACAAACAATCATTAGATTAGATTAACTCAAAGTTACATAAAAAATTTCTTGCAAATAACCCTATTATCCTAAAGAAAAAAAGGAAAGAAAAACAAAAACATAATCTTATATTTAATATATATTTCATTAATCACCCCTTTTTCTCTTACTTCTAACTCACCATCTTAATCTTAAAATCAATCCATAATTCTAAATTACCTTTAATCCATTACCAAAAATATCTCCTTTTTAAGTTGAAATAGTAATCTATTCTAAAACTGTCTAATCTATCAATCAATCTCTTTAAACTGACCACATAGCATCAAACTTTAGATTATTTCAATTCATTAATCATCAAACAAATAAATCATCAGTAATTTTCATATAGATAAGTCTTATATATCTTCCATTAATCGCACATCTGACTCGTAATCTTATTCCTTAAATCAGTCCATAATTCTAGATTGCCTTTAGTCCATTACATAACACTTTAATTTTCAGTCTTTTTTTTTAGTCTCATTCTAGGTTTTTTCAAATGCCAAGTAGGTTTCCATAGCAAGGGTTCTCTTCCAGCTGATAAGTCTTTTTTATTGCTTGTAGTAGTATTTGGATCAGTAAGAGCCATCTTGATCTTTGCATTGGCCCTCTGATTTTCTTAACCATGAGAACTTGTTGCTTTAAGATTTGAAGTCCCAGTCTTTGCTTTTTCTGGTTCTCAGCCTCATAAGTAAATTGTTTATAGGGCAAAATCAAGTTCTCTTTATTTTCAGTTAAGTCTTCTCCTTGTGTAATCTGTTTTGTAGAAGAATCAGGTATAGTCTGAAAGTTAATCTTGGAGTTTGAAGAAGAAATTCTGGTTCTTAATTCTGTAGTAAGTTCTTTCATTGTAACACATATTTCCACTTTGGTCTCACAGATCTTTTCCAAAATAAGTTTGCAGTTTAAATGTGAGTGTAGCTCCATTTTGTAAAAGTTATTCAACTTCATCAAATTAACTTTCTCACAAAGAACTCATCTCTTCTCCAATTGCCATATTAGCTTTTAACCAGTAGATGTCCTCAGTAAGCTAAAATATCTTTTTTCCAATATCATTCATTTCATTTCATTTTTTTTCTTTTTTCCTCCCTCATCCCTTTTCTTCTGTTTTTTTCAGGGAAAAATAGAGGAAGAAATATTTTTAAAAAAACACTCCAACATAGGCTGATAATAAAGTTCTTAAGAAAAAAAAGTTTTTGTTCCTGTACCCCAAAATAAACTTATATAAAGAAAATGTAATTTTTGAAGCTTCGTTCTATTCTTTTTGTTCGCCTTTCTTCCCAGACACATAAAAGCTGCCTTTTCAAGCCAGGGAAATAGTTCCAACAGGGCTCTTACAGGCCAAAAAAGAAAAGAAAAGAAAAGAAAGAAAGAAAGCAAAAGAGAGGGGGAAAAAAAAGAAAGATCTCACCCGGATTCACCACGGTGGGTTCAAAGCTTAGCTGTTCTGTGACTTGCAGTTTCTTGTGGCTAGGTGATTGGCAATTTTACTGGCCGATCTTCTTCTCCATCGGCCCTCAGAGTCTGGCCCGGACAGCTGGAGGAGCCTCCACTCCTCCGCGGCCGAGCAAAGCCTCCTCGACAGAAGTTGCACCCTCCAGGGTGACTTTAGACCTGCATAAGGGTCTACTGACAGAGGGAGGCTAGCCGACAAGTAGACGAGTCTCTTTATACGACTAGAGGTGCCGTGACCCGGAACCGGAAGTCCGGCTATCCTTCTAACCATGAATCTTTCCCCAAGTTATTGAAGGCTTGATTCATGCTCTGGGTCATACATTAGATCTGTTGCATTGGGACAATTGAAATGTAATCTATTAGTAGAGGACAATACGATTAGTGTTTTGTTATAGTTATTACTTACTGATTGCTTTTTGGGAATTATTAGTGCTGCTATGCCTCATTCAAAAATAGTTGATAATTTGTGGGACAGGTACAAATTAAGATCAAGGTATTTTAACTGCTAAACAACAAAAGCCAATCATATTATTTCCCCTCCAACTGAATACTGAAGGGCACAATCCACAATGTATTTTTCATATGCACATCTGCCCTCAGTTTTTGAAATAAATTCTTGTCCAACTCCTATTGTACAATCTGTGCAGGTTTCTCTTTTCCTTTCCCGCAATATCTTTATTGGTGGCCTGCAAGATGATCAAATCACATGACAGGCAGGGGACTCCAAGTAACACATCCCCCCATGACTTTCCTATCAAATAAAGGTCCTACCTATTGCACAACATGCTGTTTTGGTTTCTAAAATTTTGTTTATAGCGTAGCAACTCATTCAAATCCAGTCAATTATATATTATTCAATAAACATGACACGTTCATAGTCTGTAAGCAGGTCTTATTTTACACTTCTGGGAAACTTATACATTGGAGGTTTATGATTTTTCTGAAAGTTAATACTGAACTAAACAATCCAATGGTCTGGTTCAGTCTCCAGTTTCTGAATATAATAAAAAAAGTAAGCTGTGTGCACAAAGATTAAAGTATGATTGTGATGTAATTGTGACAAAATAATGAGATTAAGCAGAATTTAGGGAACTTGCTTTAGTATCTTTGATTGTAAATGTCTGGAACAAATGATTTATTAGGCTTATATGACTCATCGATGCTTTTTCTGATTAAACAATTAAGTTATGGCAGGTTCATATATTCATTTTGGTGGAGAAGTATCTGGAGCGTATAGTAATGCAAAATGCAAAATGCAAAAACATTGTTTATAAAAACCTATCTGAGTGACAAAATAAGGTTTAACATGCATTTAAAGAGATATTCTCTATTGTTTTCCTAATGTCTTTCCCCTTTTCTATGAGCTCTTTTTCTTAATATACCCCTACATTTTTCATCAAGTTTGAAGATGTAAATTCCTAAATTTCACAGAAATGTTCAACCACAATTGTATGGGAAGCAGTACACATCCTAGACCAATCTAGGTTTAAGAATGCATTAAAATTCTTAGCAGTTTAATGCTGTAACAAATTAGCCATCAATACTCTATAAAATAACAAAAAAGAATGGTCAAAAGTCAAAGTTAAAGCAAATAGCCCTGAATAGATCCTCCTTTATCACCCTTCAACTAAGCCCCAGATAAAAAGAAACCAACAGCAGATAAACAAGGAGAATCAAATAGGAAACAATCCCAGCTGGTGTTACAAGCTGGTGTATATATCAGTCCAATAAATTTTACTTCTCTACGTTACAAAGATGGTAATGAAACATCTGCATAAAAATGCCAAACTCAAAGAACTCCAAGAAACCCTCTCAAAAAAATATATCTATATAGCATGCTTTTAGCAGAAACAAAATCAGTCACAGGTGTTTATATTACTATATCTCTAGCACTGTGAAAATATCACTTTTGTATTTATTATGCAAATTTATTTTTATTAGCAGTGGTCAAAAGTATTATCTAAAGTCATGCAATATAGCTAACCCAGTTATCTATAATCTTATGGCAATCCATGGTGCCCTGATCAAGTTTAGAGTTACTATGCTGCAACTAGATTTGGGAATAGTGACTGGTGTTTTCTGATGGGTCAGTTAATCCATTTTGAATTACTTCCTCTTTTGTCATTTCTCACTAATAATGGAACTCCAGTAACAACATGCTAACCAGACATGTGCCTAGGCAAAAATGAACAAACACATTTCAACTAAACTCCATTGCTGCCGTGTGTATGTTTTCTTGCATCCTAATTGGCATCCACCCTCTGAAAGGAGAATGTCATTCTGAGATTCCTACACATTCATCTTCCATTTCATGGGGGAAAACAGCAAAAATGCAGGCTGTCATATTATATTTTTTGCATTTAGAAAAAAAGTAGACCAACCCCACCCTTCATTTCCCTATTACAGAAAAAAGTAGAGCAGCTAACACAATCCTTTTGCAATATTGTTTTTCTCAAGGATCGTACTATGAGCCTAATGCTCACCTTATTATATACTATAGCTCTCCATAAACCCAGTTTTCTGAAAAGACATATTCCACAGTTAATGAAACTAGGCATTGTAAATGAGAGCCACCAGTTCATTTTGTAGGCCACTATTGTTATATTCTACCATCAAAATGACATTTAATATGCATGTAATTTTGTCAAATGTTTACTGCCACTAACTTTGATGAAACAAAAACAAAGGGCAATAATTTTTAGGCTGCAATATAGAGGGAAAATGTGAAAAATTGCATTATTGTTGGTATGAACTGGTTTAAAAGTCTACATAAACCTAATCATTCATTCATTCTTTCATTCATTTCTCAAGATCGATAGAAGTCAGGTACGCAATGACTGTTTTATGGATAAAAAAGAATTCTACCAATGCAAAAGTAAAAAAATATTGACAAACAAACATCACATTGTATTTTTTCAACAAACTATAATTAAATAAACTATGACTTTGTATGTGAATGCATAGGGATATGATATAATCATACAATTGTGATATTTCAAACCTAGATCTTTTTGGTATTAACCTAATATAACACTAATCCACCACATTTTTCTTTAAAACAATTTAATTAGCCAATGTCCATTTAACTAATGTGTGTGAATAGGACTGTGTGAGAGGTCCATGGAAAATATATTATTAAGCCTCTGATACATATTCCATCTTTGCAGTGCTTTTTTTGTAAAAAAAAAAAAAAAGATGCCAGAACTCACACACGTCATATAACCCGCCTTGCCTACCCTACAAGGTTCCATCCAAAAAAGGTGCCGGAACTCCATTCTGGGCATTCTATGACAAAAAAAGCCCTGCATCTTTGTGAGAAACTGTATAGTCATTGGTGTGCATAGGTATGGAAACTCTGTAATACATACCTGATGCCTCTGACCCAGAGGCAAAGAAACCAAGAGTGATCTTTTCCATTATTGGATGTTGAGTCTGGCAAAAGCACTGACCTGACTTTAGTTGATCTTGAAAAATTAAGCAATATTGGATCTGGTTAGCACTTGGAAAGGTAACCAGTAGATAATAAACATATATAGACTACATTAGGATGTTGGAAAAAAATAATCTTGGATCAGTGGCTCCCAACCTTTTTGGCACCAGGGACTGATTTCCTGAAAAACAATTTTTCCATGGACTGGTGGGGGTGGGGAATGATTTTAGCTTTGCTCATTTGCCCATTGCTCACCTCCAGCTGTGCAGCTTGGTTCCTAACAGGGCCATGGACCGGAACTGGGTCTGTGGTCCAGGGAATGGGGATCTCTACCTTAGATAAAAGCAGTAACTGTTAATTCTAATTCTGTTGTCAAGAAAATTATATAACTGTATCCACAAAGTAATCAGGAGCCAAGATTAAGTTCAAAAAGACTTTACCCAAATCTAACACTCCTAAATGTTGGTAGGCAAGTGCCTTTTCAGACACCAAAGTAAGGTCTGCACCCATTTTCCATGCCTATGATATTTTATTTATGGGTTCACTCTTTGTTGAACAGATCTTGAGGGACTGATAACCTCCATCCATATATATGCTTTTAGTTATTGCCCTGAAAGTAGTTAGGAGTCTTAGAATAGAATGGATTTGAGTTGACCTTTGACAAGGGAGAAGTCAATTGTGAAATGCAAACAAAAGAAGCCGTTAGAACTTCAATCTGCTTTATTTGCTAATGGCTTGAGGGTATTTCACAAGCCACAAAAGTGGTCTATTTCTAGTTTCAAATATGTGGTCATTTTTTCATTGTCTGGAAGGTCTATCCTTAAAAAAAAAATCGGAGATGTAAATCTTGACATGTGATCACTCTTGTAGACACATTGACAATTCCTCCAAGAAAATCATTCCTAAAATGAAAACATACGCATATACTTCAGAAAATGTTTTAAGTTGCATAACAAAAAAAAACCAAGAACTTTGTAAGCCTTGATCCTTCTAAAAATTATTTTTTATATTTATTAGCATTTTCCAGAATGGAAATACAGTATACATCTATATGAGTTGAAGAAGATATTTTCATAATTTAAAAGTGTATGTTCTTTGACTCAGATGTAGAACTTTTATGAACATTATTATTTATTATTTTGTATGTATTTATATTTATAGGTACATGGTCATCTATTTAATATACAATTCTGAATTAGATTAAATTAAACTAAAAGCAATTTAAATGCCCCAATTTGCCAGAGAAACTCAACAGATATATCAACAGAATATCAAGATGGGCTCACCACACACCCTGGCTAAGTACCCAAGGAAACTATAATATTGTCTATAACTACTAGACAACCCATGCTCAAATACTTTAGAGATATTTCCTTGCCTAATCAAAGAAACAGAATGACCACAAATGGGCCAAAAAATCACTTGGAGCAGGAGTGACTTCTGATTTCCTGCCAGTTTCCCCATTCACTTACCTTCCTCCCTCCCTCCCTTCCTTTTCTCCATTCTTCCATCCCCCTTCCATCTTTCCCTGCTTTCTTTTTGTTACTGGGCTGAGGGAGCAAGTGGTACCCAAGAATGCAGGTCAGGAATGATACATGAGGTGCAGGTTGGGGATTGCATGAGGGTGAATGGTGCAAGTCAAGAAGAATGTATGGGGGTGGTAGGGGTGTCTATGAAAGATGCCACATTATTTGGGAATGGTGCAGTGGGTGGTGTCATAGGTTGGGAAGGGTGCTTGGAGTGCTTGGAAGTGTGCAAGAGACGATGTGCAAGTCTGGGATGTTGTGTAGGAAACAACACAGGTCAGAAAGGATGTGTGAAGTATGCAACTTCAATGAAACAAAAATAAAATCCAGGAGAAGTAAATAGGCATTGTTGGTAAAGTAATCCTTTGTTTCTAAGATATATTGTACATCAATATTTTAGTGCTTAGACCTTTCATTTATTTTAATATGTACATTCAAGACTACTTAATTGTGTCTAATATATATTGTCTACTGTGTATTTTCTCCATGCAGGCTTTGTGATTATGCATCTTAAGAAACAAACCAATCTCATTTTATGGTCCATTCAGAGTTTCATTCTTCTTCTATGTATTTTCTGTACTGTAGATTCTCTTGAAAGCTTCTTTGTAATTTTTACAGAGTTATGTCTTTACCACTCATCGTCTTTCATTTTAAGTTAGAAAGAAAATTTTACATGTTTCTTAATTTTTTAAATAAAGAATAGTATTATTTTTTTATCATGTAAAATTAATGTATTTCTCAAAGGAAGAGGATTGATTTCTCTACTGTAGTTGCCTCCTAGTGCTACAAACCCAGGAGTAGCTCTATTGAATTTATTTAATTTGTATTTTGCCCCCTTTGCTTATGCCAGTGAAATGTACAAGTTATGGGATACCTAATTGTCTAGTTGCAGAGATAGGAGTGAAGAATAACTTTCTGAGACAACCCAAGAAAGGGATCTTGGGGTTTTGGTGGACAGCTCGATGAAGATGTCAACCCAATGCGCAGCAGCAGTAAAAAAAAGCAAATTCCATGCTTGGCATGATTAGGAAGGGAATCTGTATTGCCTCTGTACAAATCGATGGTGAGACCACACTTGGAGTACTGTGTACAGTTCTGGTCACCGCACCTCAAGAAGGATATAATGGAACTGGAAAGGGTGCAAAAAAGGGCAACAAGAATGATCAAGGAAATGGAGCGCCTCCCTTATGAAACCAGATTGCAACGCCTTGGTCTCTTCAGCCTTGAAAGACGGCGTTTAAGGGGTGACTTGATCGAAGTGTATAAAATCATGCATGGGATAGAAAAGGTGGATAGAGGAAAAATTCTTTTCTCTATCACACAATACCAGGACAAGGGGGCACTCCCTAAAGCTCATAGGTAAGAAAGTGAGGACAAATAAAGGGAAATATTTCTTCACCCAGAGGGTCATTGATTTATGGAATTCACTTCCAGAAGGGGTCGTGACAGCTGTCAGCCTTGACAGCTTCAAGGCAGGGTTGGATAGATTCATGGATGCCAAGTGTATCGGTGGTTATTAAAACGGATGCCCATGTGCCACCTCTATGTTGGTTGAGGCAGGCAGGATTCCCTTGAGTACCATTTGTTGGGGGTCAAGGGAAAGGGAGGGTTTTGCCTTCTCTTTCTGCTCAAGATCCCCATGTACAATTGGTGGGCCACTGTGTGACACAGAATGCTGGACTCGATGGGCTTTGGCCTGATTCAGCATGGCTCTTCTTATGTTCTTATGTTCTTAACAGATAAAAGTTTTCTACTGTCAGATAGATTGTGGCAATCAGAACTACCACACAATTATACCAATGCAAGAGAGCAGCGCCTGGAGATGTACACCCAGAAGACTCCTGGGAAAGGATATTTGAGATCTCCAATCTTTTACTCCATGGACTCAGACCTTTTGCTTTTGTTTCATTTAACAGATGTTACAACAGCACACTGGGGCCCAACCATATGGCAAAATTTTGCATCAGTCTGTCTGCATTCAAACTGGCTGAGTTCACATATCATGCTGTCAAAATCAAACAAAGCATATTATAATAGAATGATTTCTGAGTATGGATGTTATATATGAATTGATCTCTTTGTGACAAATCTGATGCTACATCATGACAGAAGTATTCAGATTGCTGTTAGTCATCGGAAGCAAAAAAGAAATTGTGGCTTTTAAAAATTAAAACCATGATAGAACACAGAGTTAAAATCGATGATAATCCATATCAGGTAGCAAAAATACTATTCGTTTCACCACACTGCGACATGAAGGGATAGAATGAAACACATAAAAATGTTGCTTAATTTTATCCCAGCAAAATTAACACTGAAAATAATTTGTAAAATTAGAAGCATCATTTAGAGTACAAAATATATTTTGCTGGTGAACATTCATTTTTCATAGGTATTTTTCAAAATTATAGTGTTGCACTGATATCTTTTCTAGAGATGCCTTTATCCTCTACTAGTTCTCATTAAGACAATCATTGTAGATACCACTGAGAATCCTCAGAGGGCTACTAACTAAAACAAAATAACACAGAAAAAGCTATTGCTGAAACACTGAGATTTACCAGTATCACTCAGAGCTTTCATGCTTGGTTGCAGAACTCTTGGCTGCTTACAATGCCACATTGGTGTCAATTAACTAAGAGCTCTGTAGCTCTATAATGACAAATATATATTTTATATAATGTACATTCAGCTATATTGTGGTTTTTCTTCTTGAAGCAAACTAGTCAACTATTTCTTAGTTACTAGCTTCAGAAAGACAAGTCTGAAAATGCTGCATAATTCTGCCTTTAATCATCCTCATTTTTAATCATGAATGAATGAAACTTTAATTATAACTTTAGTAATATAAAGAATTTGAAATAACCAACAAAAGTATAAATAAGATTTTTTTATCTTAGAAAGTTATAAACAGACTAAGGGCCCAGATAAAATTGGAATACTAAAACTTTTACAATAAGATTTTAGGATTATAAAGTACAAAGAGCTTCTGAATAAAATAAATTGTGTTTTGGATTTTACAAAATGCAATATAGATTAATAAATAATTTCATTATTCCAAAAACTGAACACTAAGAGAACTAAATATTTTATGTAGAGGAAAGATATACAGGCCTTCAAGATGGTTATGATAATAAAAATACGGAATCAGAAAATAGTAGCAACAATGTCAATAATTCTGCTTCTATGGATAGACTACTGTATGTTCAAAAGAAGAACATCAGTCAGATATAGACAAATTTTATCTGACATGTGCACCTGAAAAACCAGTGGATAGGAGTTTTGGCAACCCAAAGCTTTCTCAGAGAAGGGCCCAGTTGAAGAGATTGCACAGTCCCAAATTGGATGGGGGAGGGAGGAATATGCTCAGGGTAACTTTTGCCCACTAGGTGTAAGCAAATAAAGGATTGAACTCAACTGAATTTCATTATGTCATCTCTGGGTTTGAGATTGACATATTTGGAAAAAATATATTTCATTGGATCTAGAAAAGAAACTGGCTGAGATTTTAATATTTAAAAAAGAAATAGACACACCAAGACAGTGACCTAGATAGTTTTTTCCTAGTGGATTTACAAATAAAGCTTATTAAAGCCTTGAAGAACTCTGTGCAATAGGACAAGGACAAAATAAAGAGAAATCAAATTCTATGACAAAATTTGAATTAATTCAAGATTAAGACTGTTAAGGTAAAAGGAAATAATACAAAGTTGATTTATTTGATTAAGATTAAAGCAAGATATATTGTTACTTCTGACAACCCTTTATGATCTTTTTGCTGATACAGGACTAAAAATATGATGCTTTATGGATTTTTCTATATATAAGAAATGGGGTAGAAAAGATAATTGGTTGTAACTTTAGAGAGGGTGAAGTGTAACTAAATTTGCCTGTACTTGTGAGGAAAGGTGGAAATAACTTCTTTATATATTTCATTTTTCTTTATTATATTTTCATTTTTTGTCTTTGTCTTTTTTTTCTTTTCTTTAAGCTTTTTACCCCTGCTCTCTTTTCTTTTCTTTCTTTAATTTTAATTTATAGATTTTACCATTATAATTTTTAATAAAAAGTAATTTTAAAAACTGAGCAAAGTTGTGGGATGGCCCTCTCATTTTTCAATGCAAGATAGGCCTGTTAGGCCAGAAGATCTCCAGAATCTTATTTGTTTTAATAGGTTTCTTTCTTTATGAATCACTGGAGGGTTCTGAAGCTTCTACTTCCCAGTAATGCCTGGAGATCATGAAGCAGCAATGATGTTGGGGTCTATTGCCTTAATCAGACTTTTATTTTGAATATGCCCTGAATTGATATTCCAATTAAGGATAAATTCCTCATCCATTTCTTAAGATTTTGATTTGGCTGCTTTTTATAAATGGATCATCATTGTCATTTTCATCAATTCTTATAAATATGTGACTGTAAGTCAAAGAAAACAGCAGCTATTCAGTTGGGTGCAGGACCCTGAGAATTACTGCTTATCTTCTCAAAAAGAGAAAAGAATAACAAAAATAAACAAAACCATATAAGACCATCAAATGTTCATAAGATCTCATTCAAAACAACCAAAATCTCAAGAAATTTGCACAAGAATGCTTTAATCTCACCATAATTCTCAAGGTTTTGTACAATTATTATTTTTTTTAAAAAAATCTTATATAGAAATTGGATCCTGCTTATTCAGAGTGGTATTTAACAGTGTTTAACTACAAGATAATTGGTTTTTGAGTAAACAGAGAAAGTTGAAGCCTCTCCAAAGCCTTGGAATCACTTCAGATTCATGACTTAGTGACTTTGCACCTGAGCTAGGGGCAGACTTAGGGATTCCTGGCACTGTAGTCCAAGTCATCTGGTGGCACAAGGTTGGCAAGCTCAAATACATGAATTGGAATTCAACATTTAACCTTGCCAAAATAGGAAAACCTCAACAAATGGCATTACCTTGGCTGATTCTCAGAAGCTAAGCAGACTTGATCCTGGGTAGTACCTAGATGGAGAACTGCATGGGAATTTCAGGATAATGATGAGAACGTTAAAAAGGAAACATAATTCAAACTAAAACAAATCCTTCTTGTAATGCTGCCCTAAAAACACATGGATGTAATCACCAAAATTTGATGTCTTTACTCATGTTGAGTAAAAAAATTCCCCAGTATAATGGAGGTCTGCCAACAGAGGCACCTGCAGAATCTGATAGTTTTGTCAAAATGACAATCCAAGCTTGCGATGATCTGACTCAAGCTTTGTCCCCCAATATGCAGCTTAAAAAAGAGACATCATGATACTAAAATGTTTATTTCATCATTTGTTCCCACATGTAGCCTAGAGATACCCTGCTCTCAACCTCAGTAGGAAGGCAAATCTGTGACTCTGATGACATCAGAGAAATGGAAAGAGCAATCACCTTTTACCGGTAGAAATATTTTAGTTAGAAATTCAGCAAGGCATAGATCTGTGTAAGCTTCTCTAAAGTGTCTTGCTGAAAAAAATATTGTAGGCTACACCACAGAAAAGATTAATAATTTCTTTAAAATTATTTGGCAGAACCCCTGGATTAGACCATGTATCTATAGTCTGATTTTGAATTATTGGTTAACGAAATCCTGGATTTACTGTATTAACACTGGATTCACATAACTTAGTGAATCAGTTGAGTCATATTATATCAATATGAGAACATTTATGTATGAAAAATGAAAATATATACATCATTTAGATCATCCCACCTTTTTATAATTTTGAACTGTCAGAGGCAGAATATTCACTTGATCCCCTTCCCCTGCTGTTTCCTCATTGATCTTTATGCTATTCCAATATTTTTCCAATAGTCAATGAATCCAATGGTTTTCAGTTTCTTTCTAAGTATATTTTAAGGTTTAGATGCAGGTCTTTAAAACTTGATCAATTGGCCACTTTCCATCCACTGTCCCTGAAGTAAGTGGATTGCACATAAAAATATGTAATTACCGCTATATATTTTTTTGCTTAGTATTTGCTTCCAGTGGTTTTATTATTTCTGTTTCTTGAGTATATTTCTTCTACTTGGTATTATTAATCTTGCACAGATCAAATACCTAACAATAACAGAATATTCCAAGTCAATCCATTGCAATTTAGCTTGCAGTAAAGAAACACGGTGTCTTCCATATGTGTTGGGACTACCAGAATTCCCAGGCACAACAGAGAGATACCAAGATGCTGTAAATGTTTTAAGATGAGCAAAAGCTATGAATTCAGCTCGTCTGTGGCCAATTTTTACAGGGCTTCAAAATATGGTAAGCTCAGAATGAAATCTGTCGGTGGGAAACTATAATGTATTTAAGATTATGCATTTCGTATAAACCTAGAAGCAGCTGACTCGGGGAAAAAAAGCTCTATCTCATGATGCCAGTGGATGCTAATCCCAAACCTAGTTCTGAAAATACAGCGAAAGTGAAAGAATAATATTAGCATTTAACTGTCATATTATCAAGAATGCACTCTGCTACTGCAAAAAAAAAAAAAAATCCTCTGCTTTATTTTAACAGGAAGAAACCCTGCCTCAGGACAGAATTTCAAGACTTCTCTCTTTACTACCAAAAATGTCCTTGGGCAAAATCGACATAGTTCCCTATCTGTAAATGTGTGTGTATATGCATACTGCCATTTTCTTAAGTGAAAGCAGACTTAATGGATGTCGTTTACTGAATTTGCAAAAAACAAGAATAAACACAAGCAAGCAAAAAAATTGGAAAAAGAGAAAATCAAGACGAAAACAAAATAAAAATGCAAAAAGATAAAAGAAACAAAGTAAAGAAAATAGAAAAAGAACCACTTCCAACTTTTTTTAGTACAGATATAAATAAAAAATAAATCAGATTCTTACTGTGAAATTAAATAGTCTACATTGTTTCTATAATAGCATATAATTCTAATCATAAATTTCCAAAATAAAAACTTTATTTCTTTCTGTCACAAAAAATCTAAATCTGGTTTCCAAAGTCAAATTGGTCAAAGTCTTTTCTTTAATCAAAGTTGTCAATTTTACCTTCTCTGCCAACTGCATCAGCTTCATCATCCATTCATCCATATTTAAAAACAAAGTTCCATAAGATCTTTCAATCTGTCCAAAATTAAAAATATACAGTGCATTCACTTTTAAAATTTATGTATCAAAATATACTTTATCCCAATATCTACTAGTTTACTTACATGTTCGCTAAAGATAAAAGAATCTACCCTCAATTCAACAAACATTTGTAATTCTATTTTATATTTTTACAATTTACGAGGTGTAAAAACCATCAATAGATCATTTTAAAGAAGTTCTCCTTAAAATTATAATTATTATAATTATAAGTTATAATAAAATAGTTTAAATTTCAGCCTTTTCTTCCATATTGACCCAGCTGTATATTATATTTTGTCTGTTTTATTATGGTCTTTAACTTGTTCATCCTCTGTTTCCATTTTCAGTAGAAGTTTGTATTTCTTAGCAATTATATGGTTATTATTAGTGTATATGTCCATATGAACTTCAGTCTTATCATTTTCAAACTCGTAATTCCGTTTATCATATTTAAATTTTTCCATCAGCTGTGCATACAAGATTCAATGACATATATAACTTTCCAATTCCAGGTCTTCTCTTGTTTTTGATTCAAGTTTGACTTTGTTGACTACATGGAAATAATCCCCAAGTTTTCCTTGAAATAATAATAAAGTGATTTATCATTGACTTCTATGGTTTTCAAGCCAAAGTCCTCCTACTTTCTCAGATGCTTTTTAAGTCATCACCACCTCTCACTGCAACCTTTGTTACAAAGCTATTGTGAGGATAATAGAAGAATGTTGCATGAAAAGTGGGATATAAATAAATGTTGGTAGTCAGTGAGAGAGTTATGGTTCATCCAAATCAACCTGTGAGATAATAAATTCCCAAATTAAGTACATACTATGCAAAGAAGTATTTCATGTTGTCAGTGCTAACTCTTCCACCTGTCACTTTCATGGATATTAATAATTTTTAGTATTTTCAGTGGTGGGGAGTGGTGTAAGAACCATCTCACACAACTGTCAGTCATGCATAATTTATTCACTTCAAGTATGTCACCTCTCAATTTGATTTTTTTAAGATAAGAAGATATTTTTAAGAGAAAAGTGTGTGTGTGTGTATAGTAGTAGTAGTAGTAGTAATAATAGTAGTAGGTATTGTTGATATTATGCTAGTAACTAGAAGACTGTAAATTCTAGTTTTGCTTTAGATGTAAAGCCATTTGGGTGATGTTTAGTCAGTTACTTTCTCTCAACCCTAGAAATAAAGTAATGGAAAACTGCTTTGGAAAAAAATGACAAGAGACTTGTCCTGGCAATCAAAACTAAATTAAAGAGATGTACACTCGCATGCATGCCCTTCTTAAATAGTGCTTTGCTTTTGAAGTGATGCCACAGATTGTATTAAAGTACATATAACGAGCTCCATAGTTTTATTTTCAGTTGTGTTCCTACTTTTCTCTCATATTGTTGTATACCATCTATCATCATTCTATGAGTAATGTGAGCAAGAACACATTTACCATAAGGAAGTCTTGCTCTACCATACCTTGTTTCACTCTGTCCAACCCTATTATTGTAAGACAATCTTACTAATCCCGTTAGGGTTATCAGTTACCAGAAAACACCTTTGGTATGCATTGTAATTAGTTCCAGGAAACTGAGATTACATCATGTTTAATCCTATAGGCTGCATGGATCAAAATAGAAATTGGTACTGTGTCATTTAATCAGATCCAGGATAATTCTGCAAGCTTCAGCCAGCCTGCTGACATATAATGTACATCATTACCAATGATGATAACTTATGCCACCTTCAAAGAAAAACAAAATAAAAACATCCTAGAAAAAGCCTGGTTGAGAAAGTTAATAAGAACAAAGAATCAAAATCCTGAGAATGGATTTTCATACTAATCTCCCAACTAATAATTACATCCACCAGTGAATAAATGCACATATTTGGGGAAGGGGAGTCATTTCATTTTAATAATATAATAAAGATTGTTTATGTATGTATATATTTTATTAAGTGCTGTTCACTGCCTAGAGTCACTTTTTGTGAAATGGGTGGCTATACAAATAAATAAATAAATAAATAAATAAATAAATAAATAAATAAATAAATAAATAAAATAAAATATTTAATAAATAAATAAATAAATAAATAAATAATCTAGCAATCTTGTTTTCTATCAGCATTTCTATCTATTACTTTGCTTTTTTTTTCAAGGGTCAGAGTTTTTCCAGTGACACTTGCCTTTGCTTTATCTACCCCACATTTTTATTGAGATTTATTATAGCATAAAATAAAATGAAAATAAAGATTAATAACAAAGGAGTGCAGGATTTTCAAGAAAGAAAGAAGGAAAGAAAGAAAGAAAGTATTGTCTTTCTCTTTGCAATGTAGTACAATCCTAATACAGCTACTATGACCCCAGCTTTTTTACATTGGCTATAATTATTACAAACTAGTTATTTAATTACTTAATTATTAAATATTCAATCTAAATTCTGAATTTCAATTTTTCTATCTCAAGTACAAAAATCAGAAGTAATATCCCAATAGAAACAAGACCAAATAAAAACTCTGTATTTGAAACAATTTACATCATCATCTTAACCAAATCCATTTTTTCCTTTCTTCCCTGTTGTTACACTTATTAATCTTTCTAAACAATTATCATTTATATTAAATAAAATCACTATACTGCTTCAAATTTTTGAATCTTAAGGGGGAAACTCTTTTATATTCATTTTAAAACTCTAAACGTTTCTTTTTAAAAAATTATCTTTGTAACCAAAATAATTAATTCAAATTAATTTTAAACTCCCTTTTAAGAACAACGGATGCTATCTAACAAAATGAAATTCAATGGTGAAAAAAGTAAGGTTCTATATTTAAGCAAGAAAAACCAAATGCACAGGTAAAGTATAGGTCAGGGGTCGGCAACTTTAAACACTCAAAGAGCCACTTGGATCTGTTTCTCACAGAAAAGAAAACATTGGGAGCCACAAAACCCTTTTGACATCTAAAATGAAGATAACACTGCATATATCCAGTACAAAGAAGAGCAACAAAGATGATTAGGGAACTGGAGACTGAAATATATGAGGAACGGTTGCTGGAATTGGGTATGTTTAGTCTAATGAAGAGAAGGACCAGGGGTGACACGATAGCAGTGTTCCAGTATCTCAGGGGTTGCCACACAAAAGAGGGAGTCTCTAAAGCAGCGGTTCTCAACCTGTGGGTCACGACCCTATTTGGGGTCGAACGACCATTTCACGGGGGTTGCCAAGCACCGCAATCCGCCATATTTTTTTTTGGGTCGGCCATTTTTTCCCCTATTGTGATGCAGGCCATCGCGCTGCACATGCGCGATGCGCCCCATCGCACAGCGCATGCGTGGTGCGGGCCCGCCATTTTTTTTGGTCGTCCATATTTTTTTGGGGTCGGCCATTTTTTTCCCTATTGTGATGCAGGCCGTCGCGCCGCGCATGCGCGATGCGGGCCGTCATGCCGCGCATGCACGATGCGGGCCGGGGTCGAGCCCCGGAAAAGTTTGAGAACCGCTGCTCTAAAGCATCTGAGGGCAGGACAAGAAGCAATGGGTGGAAACTAACCAAAGGGAGAAGCAACCTAGAACTAAGGAGAAACTTCCTGACAGTTAGAACAATTAATCAGTGGAACAACCTGCCTCCAGAAGCGGTGAATGCTTCAACACTGGAAGTTTTTAAGAAGAAATTGGACATCCATTTGTCTGAAATGGTATAGGGCAGGGGGGTCAAACTTCCGGCCCACCGGCTGGATGCATCATAGCGAAACCATGCCCACCCCATTCCCATGACATTGTGGGTTTGACACCCCTGGTATAGGGTTTCCTGCCTGAGCAGGGGTTGGACTAGATGACCTCCAAGGTCCCTTCCAAGTTTTTATTATTATTATTATTATTATTATTATTGTTGTTGTTGTTGTTGTTGTTGTTGTTGTTGTTTCAAATTCACTTTTAATAATATTTTGCAAACTTTAAGAATTAATCAATATGAAAAAGAAAAAACTATCTGAAAACTCTATATAAAAAGAAAAGAAGTAACCCATTTTCAAATTCACTTTATAAGCACCATACAGTGGAACTTTCTTTCAATTATATATGTCAAACCAATAGAAAAGCTATTCTAACTTTATTTAACTTATTAAATTTAAGTCACTCCTTCCAGTTTGTAGTCATAAAACAAAATGTTTTTCTTCTTTGGAATGCCTATTAAATGAATATAAACCTCTCTTTTGCTCTAAGGGTTCTCCAATATGATTTTTAAGGAAATAATGTCAACATTATCAATTTCCATTTTGATTTTAAACTTGAAATCCCAAACTTGTTCTCTTGAGGATTATTTATTTACTTGCAACTCTTCTTTCAATTACACTCTGGAATGTGTAATTAAACATCTTCATAATAGGCACAGTTGATGTCAGGTTTATATCCAAAATTGGAGTTAAATCTTTTGCATTGTCAAATACTGGTGGTTTGATAACTTTCTGTACTTGGTTGCACCTCTGGATTATTCTTCTTTCTTCCAATTACTAAAGTAATTTGTTCCTCTTGCTCCTCTTTCACAATATCTTTGGAACATAGTTGATTTATAAAATGAATTGTTTTGTTTAAATAATATTGGCAATTTCTGTTCTGGGTTAAACACCTTCTGTATTGTTTCTGTTCTTTAGCTCCCTCTTGTGGTCAAAGAAATATCTTTTTTTAAAAAAAATAGATCATCTGGTATCTTGTCAATCCATTAAAGTCAGAAGATTTAGCTTCCCACATCAAACAATACAAAAATGCAAATTACAACTCCCAACATCAAATAAAGACGGCAAATTCATGAAAATGAGGAAATAAAATCACAATTTTAAAATCATATATTTATGTTTCCTCACCTCCAACAACCCTCTTCTTCATTTTTCAACAAGAACAATGTCCTAAAATGGCATAGATCAGGGGTTTTCAAACTTGGCCCTTTTATGACTTGTGGACTTCAACATCCAGAATTCCTCAGCCTGGCTGAGGAATTCTGGGAGTTGAAGTTCACAAGTCATAAAAGGGCCAAGTTTGAAGACCCCTGCCATTGATCTTCAAAAAGAAGTCATAGGCTATGACTGAAGAGAGACTGTTTTAACTTATTAAAGATAAAAATCAAAGTAAGTGCTTAAGAAGTAAAAGGCATGAATTATTGTCCATTTGAAAAGTAGATTCCAAATTGGCTGCTTTTTCAACAATGAAGTGATTGTAACCCTGATTGTCAGCTAATGGATGACTCACCTGGCTACTTTGGAGTGCTGCTTCAGAATCTCCTTGCAAACCACTGCAGTAGGGAGCTTTTGTGGGATGATTCTGGAACTCTCACTAACCCAGCAGAGTCATTAAAGTAAGGAATTCAATTTTCAAAGTTTGTAAATTAAAAAAGCTTCAACCTAGAAAGAGCTTTCTGGACTGGTCAGTTATCTGTCTTCACTAAAAGTCCCACCCCACATTTTAAAGATTTAGTTTCTGTAATGAATGTAGAATAGTTTAGAGCAGACGTGGGCATTTTACAGCCCATGGACCCATCCAGTCTGCGAGTTCTCCCAGTCCAGCCTGCAAGACCAGGTGATGGCAACTGGGGATGGAATGTCATTGGTGGCAGGGAACTGGGTATAATCATCAAAGTGTGTGACATCAGTCACAGGGAATGTGTGTCAGCAGGGCCTTAGCAGCATCAGTCCTCTGCAACAGTCCTAGTTTCTCATGTGGCCCCTTGAGAAAATGTATTGCCCACCCCGATTTAGAGAAAGATATTGAAGAGAACATCAGAGGCAGAGACTATGACAATGTTTTTCAATACCTAAAGCAGCGGTTCTCAACCTGTGGGTCGGACCCCATTTGGGGTCGAACGACCATTTCACGGGGGTCGCCAAACAACACAGTCTGCCATTTCCCCCCTTTTCCTTAGCTGTGCTACTCCCTTTTTTTCTATTGGCTTTTGAAAGCCAATAGAATAGACTCTCTTGAATAGAGTCTAATTCTATTGGCTTTCAAAAGCCAATAGGAATTGTCCAGGCTGTCTCTGCCCTGCTGAGCCCGCCAAAAGTCCCAGCCTGCAAACAGTGCGGCAAGTTGTC
The DNA here is from genome assembly GCA_034064705.1 of Bothrops alternatus. Taxonomy (NCBI): domain Eukaryota; kingdom Metazoa; phylum Chordata; class Lepidosauria; order Squamata; family Viperidae; genus Bothrops; species Bothrops alternatus. The sequence goes on from JARGCV010000035.1 coordinate 12,153,172, forward strand.
TGCAGCGAAGGCGAGCTGTCTGGAAGTTTCCACCCCTCCCTGCTGAGCAACTACTAAAAATGTAAGTAAAAGAGAGCCAGGGGTGGGAGGTGGGAGGCCGGCGGGTGCAGGGAGGGTTGCTGGTACGCGTGGGGCCCAGCGGGTGCCTTACCTCCCTTGGGCTGGGCCAGCTGGTGACCCACCGGTGGTCGCCCTGTGGCATCGCGGCCCCTTGCCAGCTACGCTTCGGCCAGCGCAGGGGGCGGCACCACGCATGCGCGGCGCTCCCAGGCAGGGAAATAGTCCTTGACTTACAACCAGTTGGGAAGTCCTCGACTTACGACTGGTTGGGTAGTCCTCAACTTACGACCGGTTGGGTGGTCCTCAACTTACAACCGGTTGGGGGTCGCGGCATTAAAAAGGTTGAGAACCACTGACCTAAAGAGATGTCATATAAAAGATCAATACCTGTTTCCAATTTATCCAAGACCATAGGACATGGACTTAACTTACAAGAAGGAATATACTTCTTGAATACTAGGAAAAAATTAGTAACTGCAAGAGAAGTGTTGATCTCCTTTTCAGGGAATATTCATACAGTCATTTTACAGGCAGGCTTATTTTGGATTCTGTTACTTAGCAAGGGAATTAGACTTTATGGTTTTAATGAATCTTTCCAAATCTGTGATCTGATTATTCCAAGCTATTAGCTCATACCTATTTGAACAGCTATCCGAGAAACTGATGTGGGAAGGGATCATTCAGAAGACTTCCAGCTTACTTACTTTAACAGAAACTGCCATAAGCTGAAGCTTATAACCTTTGGGCTACAAAGGAGGCGCTCTATTGTGGATTTTGGATTTTCTTTTAAAACTCAGTAGCAGAATTCATGATTCTTATTATCTAAGGAATAGAAAGAATTTTAGAACTGTTACAGCTCAATAGTCTTTTAATGTCCATGTGTCATAACTAAGTTATCTTTGATTATTGAATTATTATTATTAAAGAATGCTCTTTTGCTAGATACATGGATGGATACATGGATACATGACCATCTAGAACAGAGTGAACTACAACTAACACATCCTTCATCATGTTAGCTCTGCTTTCTGGATTGCAGTTTAGTAGTATTTCAAGTTAATTGTCAACATAATGGCTCCTGAAAAAGATGACAGTGCTATCTTTTCACTGACCTTTAGCAGCAAAAATGTGATTGAGGTCAATGGAATTTAAAAAGTCCAGTGATAATCTTTTACACTGGCCCAACACTATCTGCATCTATAAAGGATATCCATCACCCCTTCCACCCCAATATTACCGGGGTTTCTTTCAAATTTGAATGACAACGCAGGAAGGGGCAAAAATTGGATGAAATGGAAAAATCAGATTAATGATATGTAGCATCAAGGTAATATTCTTTTTGAACTCTTGTGAGGTGTCATAATGGAAATAATTTACTGGATAGATTATAGATCAATGATAATGCACCTGTTCTTTTAAAACTGGTAACAAATATAACAAGGAGCTGAAAGTTGATGAGGGGTCAGGAAAATTAGCTGAGATAAGATTCTAGCAGCTGGCCAATAGTTACTTCTAAGAAGTGTTGTTCTTTGAATTAATATAAACTGCTGAAGATTTTTTGCTGCTTCAAGTAGCATTCCTTTCCAATCTGTCATGAAGCTCAATAAGAAAATATAAATAACTTATGATTTGCTATAATGTGACACCCCAAATATTTTATCTGGCCATTTCACTATGCCTACGGCTAGGAATGAGCCTACAAATAGATTGCATATTAACTTAAACATATTCTAGAGAATGACCTATCAGATATTGATGTAACTCAAATTAAAATTAATAAATGAACAAATAATTCTCTAATTCATTTTGTGTTCCATTTCTCTACGTTCAGGAGTATTCACATATTCTCTTCAACCATACATGCATCACAGATGAAAACAGTTCTGTATATTTTTATGTTATGTATGTTGGGACAGATAAGTACAGGGATGTATGCATGAAAAGAAGAATGTGTTTGCTGTTAATTGCCCTGCAAAGACAACACTAATTGTATAAACAAAGCATTCAAATAAAATTGCCAGTGATCATGCATCATATGGAAATCATATGGAGGCCTGGGGAAAGAGCCCATTAATGAAAAAACAGATTTCTAATATTCTATAATCCAGTTGTTTTAATATCTAGAAATAAAAAATCTCTTCAAAAATTTGCAACAGAAAGCAGTTGCCTTATTCTTGTGCCCCCTCTAGTGTTCACTTCTAGATATTTTTATCTAATTATCTTGATATTTAGGACATCTTATCATGAACTAAGGAAAATAGAAATGGCCTTTCCATTTAATCATTTTCAAGGGAAGATATACTCGTTTGCATTTAGTGCTTAGATAGTGCATACTGTATATTTCCAAGTCAACATAGCCTTGTAATGAAAAAGTGGGGCTTTTTTCTAAAAGCTGAAAATAAAACAGAAGGAAAGTGTAACCTGATTCCAATGATTTTTTTTCACTTAAATACAGGTGGTCCTCGCTTAATGATCAATTGTTCAGCAACCATCTGAAGTTGGGGTTTTGGTGGACAGCTCGATGAAGATGTCAACCCAATGCGCAGCAGCAGTAAAAAAAAAGCAAATTCCATGCTTGGCATGATTAGGAAGGGAATCGAAAATAAGTCAGCAAGTGTTGTATTGCCTCTGTACAAATCGATGGTGAGACCACACTTGGAGTACTGTGTACAGTTCTGGTCACTGCATCTCAAGAAGGATATAATGGAACTGGAAAAGGTGCAAAGAAGGGCAACAAGAATGATCAAGAAATGGAGCATCTCCCTTATGAAACCAGATTGCAACGCCTTGGTCTCTTCAGCCTTGAAAGACGGCGTTTAAGGGGTGACTTGATCGAAGTGCATAAAATCATGCATGGGATAGAAAAGGTGGATAGAGAAAAATTCTTTTCTCTATCACACAATACCAGGACAAGGAGGCACTCCCTAAAGCTCATAGGTAAGAAAGTGAGGACAAATAAAGGGAAATATTTCTTCACCCAGAGGGTCGTTGGTTTATGGAATTCACTTCCAGAAGAGGTCATGACAGCTGTCAGCCTTGATAGCTTCAAGGCAGGGTCAGACAGATTCATGGATGCCAAGTTTATCGGTGGTTATTAAAACGGATGTCCATGTGCCGCCTCTATGTTAGTTGAGGCAGGCAGGATTCCCTTGAGTACCATTTGTTGGGGTCAAGGGAAAGGGAGGGTTTTGCCTTCTCTTTCTGCTCAAGATCCCCATGTACAATTGGTGGGCCACTGTGTGACACAGAATGCTGGACTCGATGGGCTTTGGCCTGATTCAGCATGGCTCTTCTTATGTTCTTATGTTCAACAGTGCTGAACACATGAGTGATACTTATGACCAATACTTGGAGTTCCAGCCATTGCAGCATCATTGAAGTCATGTGATCATAATCAGAGCCCCTGGCTCCCAGGTTGCAGTCATGACATTGCAGGGTCCCATGGTCACATGGTTGCCATTTATAACCTCCTTTGCCAGCTTCTGAAAAGCAAAATCAGTGGGGAAGCTGGCAGGAGACTGCAAATGGCAATTATATGATATCGTCACTTAACAACCCACAGTAATTTGGTTAACAACAGCAACCAGGAAGGCCAGAATTGCTGTTGCTAAAAGGGACGGTTACATATATTATATATATTATATTTATTAAATTTCTATACCGCCCCTCTCCCGTAGGACTCGGGGTGGTTTACAACCCAATAAAAACATATAATAACAATAAATATTTAAAAATAAATTAAATTAAATTAAATTAATACAAGGCTGTACTAAAACTTGTTAAAAACCCAATTAAAACCCGAACAGCTTTGTTTAAAAATTTTTTTAAAAAAAAAACAAAACCCGAGGAGATCTAGGCCAGGCCGGCTTGATTGAAGAGATGAGTCTTCAATACTCTTCTGAAGGTGCGGAGATCATGACACGTCCGGAGTTCTGGGGGGAGCTCGTTCCACATCGTCGGTGCCCCCACAGAAAAGGCTCTCCCCCTGGGCGCCACCAGCCGACACTGCTTAGCCGATGGCACCCTGAGGAGGCCCTCTCTGTGGGAGCGAACTGGTCGATGGGAGGTATTTACTGGCAGAAGGCGGTCTTGTAAATAACTGGGTCATGTAAATAACATGATGCCATGCTTTATGACTTTGTCAATTAACAACAGCAATTCTAGTTCCAAATGTTGTTGTTAACCAAGGACTACCTGTAAATAAAACAACAAACATCAAAGTATCGCAATAAGATAACAATGAGCATTGTTTGCAACCCTTCATCACTCCTTGATTATGCTACTGAATTTTGATGGCACAATTTTGCCTTTGTGAAAAAAATGGGTTTTTTTTAAGAAGGTAGACAATGGGAATGGTTTGCATTTACAGCCTTCATATTATAAATACATCCAAAAGAACAGGTGCAATGAGATAGTGTCTTGTTTCTTAGAGAACATTGTACTATACAACAATCACACCGGTTGGTTTTATGCAGCATGTTAAATCACAAAGTTGCCAACCACATTTTAACTCAAAAATTTTTATTTTAAATGTTATATACTCTTTTAATATTATAGTTTTTAATGGTTTGATTTCAGAGCCTATTAAGGTTTCATAGAATATAAATGCCAAAGATTCCAACCCATACTGACCATGCATTACTTCCAGCAGACAGGTAGTTCTCACTGATTCAATGGTAATTGGGACCAGAATGTCGGTCACTAAGTGACATGGTTGAAAAGTGCAACATCACATGACTGTCTTGCTTCGGGTTTCAATTACATTTGCAATTATAAATACAGTTGCTATGGGGATTAGCAATTTATGCAAGGTTAGGGGGTAACTGGCAGACAAGGAATGTAAACCAAACAATACTCTCTGAGGAAGAAAGATTCTCTGGGTAGATTTACTTTTAGTAGCGGTACACAGAACAGAGGACAAATCCAATGAGAAAGACAGATAGGCAAGTCAGTTGGTCAACCAGTCTATGGTTTGATGATCAAAATTCATAGGAATGAGATACCAGAGCAGGAATTCAAATGGTTGTTTCCATTAAAGGAACATGGGTCAAAGCAGCCTCTTAAATCATGCTGTATTTAATCAAGAGATTTAGTCTCTTGCTTGGCAAAGACCCTCATAGAATATCTTTGCTTTGTGTCTCTTGAAGCTGACATTCCACAGATTCAGAGTCTGAGGGTTAGAGTTAGGATTAGGGTTAGGGGAGAAAGAAGCATTCAGATTTCCAATATATTCTGTTACTATAGCTATTCTAATAAAAGTAGCTTTAGATCTATACAGTGGCTTTTTTCTTAGTCTGATCTACTAAATATGGCTGATAGGTATATCTGATAGGGCGTAAATATTTGGCATCTGTTTTTCCATATAGGGTTCTAATCTCTGTTGAATGATCATAATCATTGTTTTGCTAGCATGTGAAATTAAGGTTATTGTATAATAGTTTAATAATAACTAAATTAAGAGTATTGCCTAATAGTTTGGTAATAATTAGAATGCTGATTTAACTTTATCTTCTAGTGTTAGAGGTTCTTGTATCTTCTAATGTATCTTGGATAGTGACATCTCTATTGTACTAATATTTCAGCATATTCCTACCATCTTCGTTTCATCTTCTTAAAATTATTTTTAAAATGTCTAAGAAACCATTAAACTGCTGAATCTTGTCCTGATCGGTTTGTTCTCCTGTGTTGTGCCATACATTTATGAAGTTGTTGTTTTGTTTCCCCAATGTACAGATCTGCATTGGGGAAACAAAACAACAACTTCATAAACATATGGCACAACATAGGAGAACAAACCCATCAGGACACGATTCAGCAATCTATCTGCATTTAAAAGACAAAGGTCACTCTTTCGAAGACAGCAAAGTCCACATTTTGGACAGAGAGGAGCACTGATTTGAAAGAGGGGTCAAAGAGGCCATCTAAGTCAAAATTGAACAGCCCTCTCTCAAGGGGGGGGAATACAACAACATATATCTCCAGTCTACAACACAGTCCTTTCAACAGTTCCAAGAAGGCACCACACACATTTGCACTACTCAGGTGACCCTGAAGACACAGATAAGCCTCCAGATAGCACTAACAACTTGCTAAAAGAATGCCAAACTTGCGATGTCACGTGACGTATCGGGACGGTTTTGCCATTGCCGACAACAGGATGGGCGCGGCTTCCATGTGACGTATCTGGCCCACAGGCCGGCAGTTTGATACCCCTGACTTAGATGACTGAGAATTTCCATAGACATCTCAGTAGGCAGTGGGAATCTTGCAAACAGAGACATTCTTGATATATGTATAGGAAAAATGTAGATCACATATCTAAAAATGTGAAGAAACATTTTCCACTAGATGGCAATATTAATATTTTTTTGATTTTTAAAATTATCATTAACGTCAGAACTGGATTTAGATATGATGAAGCCTTAAGCTATGGGAAACATAGAGGCTCTGTTGGGCAAGTGCTAACAGTGAATAAAGTTGTGTCACAAGTGAACTTGGAAAGCATGCTGCTAATATGCATAATGAACTCCTGACACAGTGGGGGAAGGGTCTTCTTTGAACAGATGTTATGAATACATGTGGAAACAAAACAGATCTTAACTAATGAAGGAGGAAAAAAAATTATAAGCTTAAGAACTTAAAGAATCTGAAATAACCAACATAAAGCCAAATAAGATTTTGATCTTAGAAAATTATAAATGAATTAAGGGTCCAGATAAATTTGGAATATCAGAACTGTTAGAATAAGATTTGGAATTACTTACAAAGGACATGTAGTTTCTCATAAGAAATAGACCTGTTCTGGTGTCTCAGAGATATTACAAAGATAAGCAATTTCATAATTTAAAAATTGACACTAGAGAGAACTAAATATTTTATGAAGAGAAAAATATACAAGCCCGTGATCTGAACAATATTTTCCTGATGTACAAAATAAGCTTGTTAAAGCTTGAAGAACTCTGTGTGATGGGACAAAGAAGAAATGAAGAGAAATCAAATCCTATGACAATATTTGAATGAACTAAATATTAAGATTGTTAAAACAAAAAGAAGAAATACGGAATTGATTTGTTTGATCATGTTTAATGCAAGCTATGTTGTTACTTCCAGCAATCCTTTATGGACTTTCTGCTAATACCAGGTGTGATTATGTTTTATGAACTATCCATAGATAAGGGATGGGATAAGGCAGGAATAAATCATCACAATAAAGTCTAAATCTGTTTATACTTGTTGGAATGAAAGCTGGAGATCACTTTTTTATATATTTCCAAATCAATAAATCCATATCCACACTGAGCAAGTCATTCAAGTGCTCTGCATGCTTTTACAGCACATTCTTATGAAGAAGGGAGGATGGGGACAAGCATATGCCCCCAATATAAGTTAGGAGATAATGGTAAATTACATCTTCCAGTATCTCCCCACCCCCATTGGTTATGCTGGGACATGCACTTCAACAACAGCTGTAAACTTTTATTTTCTCACAGCCTAATCTAGTTGGTTAAGATTTTGCAATGGTTGTTGTTGAGTTTGTAATTCAGTTCCAGTTCATTCATTTTGATCTCTTCATCTGGATAGAAAATATGTCATTGCCAGAAACACCACTTGCATTGCTAATAGTGCAACTAGTCTTTTGAAGACATCTCAAAAACATCACTTGAAGAAGGCTGATTATACTGTAAGCTGACCATCTGTGTAGTGATTTTGAACTTTAAAAACTTTAACTTTAAAAGAAAATGCTGGGATATTGGTATATCAATATTATGTATCTGAATGATATGACTGCTTGAAAAGTGTTCTGTACAAATGTTAGCTATTCATAAATGGACTAGAAAACCAGTCATCTGAATTGCCTAGGCTTCTTGATCCCCAACATTTTTATTAGCTTAATCATTGTTTCTTTTCCTTGAGAACACTTACATATATTGGGACCATCTGCCCTTCTGAATCTTTCAAAGCATATTAAAGCCAAATTCTAATCACTTTCACATCTGCTAGCTTGCTGAAATTAGGCAAACGACACCATGAACAAATTAATGCTCCATACAGTATAAAGTCTGGCATTCAATCACTGTCCTATTCTCTGAACTGCTCCACTCAAAATAGACTTTTTAAAAATGTTACCATTCTCCATCTTTTCAGAATACGTTGTATGCTTTTATCTTACTATTTGCCTGAAAAGCTGAGAAATTGATATAAGGGGAATATGTTTCTATTTTTTTCTACTTCTATATAGAACCATGAATACTAGTGAAGCCACTGAAACATATGTTAGCCTGTAGCACCCAGCCACTTCTAACAATTGCCCAAACTATAGTACTTTGTTACTATGGTAGCAGTAGTGGGAGAATGTGACTGAGACTGATCTGGGCTGTTTTTGTTTTTGTTTAGAAACGTGAAACTTTTCCCACAGTAAAAAGTAGCTCAGAAAAAACAAGCAGTGGGTAAAATTGGAGTTCTGCTTTCCTTTTCTATTTGGCAGGCAACCAGAAACTGCTGCTTAGGTCTAAACTAAACTTCGGGGGTTGCGGGGAGGCTTTAATCAATGGATTAAATTTAGGAGTTAGACAATGGGATGAAGTGAGAGTTTCTACTAATGTGAAAAATGCTATGGAGCAAAATGCTGCAGGATACTGTAAATGCTAATTTTGTTATAGCTTCAAATGTAATCCAGAAAGTCAAAAATAGATCCAGTTCTCAAACTGTAACTCTTGGGAAATTATAGATGTTTGAAGCACATTTTGAATTAATGCAGAATCTTTATGTGGGAGTACAATAGACCCAAGCTGGGAATTTCTTGATTTACAAGATGGCCAATGAAAATTAGAATATTTGAGTTAGATTTTTTTTCTTAATAAAGCCAATGTCAGATCATGACTATATGACACCACATAAATTGATAGTGTCACCTCCTGCTGAAGTGATGCGCATTTTAGAATGATTTGGAATAAGAGGCAACACAGGTATGTTCTGGCACCCTAAGCTAGTACATTTGCATCTCATTATCCATATAATTTCAATATGTATATGTTTATTTTTCCACTGAAAGATGACTAAACACATTCGCAGGCAAACACATAGATCAAGAAGGACCAAGTGAGACTATTCTTAGTAAGCAAAGATTGGAAGCAGAATCTATGAAGCAGAGTAGGCAAGGGATGGGATTTTCTGAGATTTCCAAAGACTTTTGGAAATAGGTTTGCCATTATTTTGAGTGTAGTATGTTTATTTTATGTACTTTTTCCTCAAAATGTTTGGAAATTGCACCATTATTTTGGTTTGCATTGGGCTCTGGAAGCCGCACAGGAAAACCTGGAGGGCTGCTTTTGATTCTGGAGTTGTTGCTGCCCATCTTTGTCCTATATTAAGTCTTTAATCCCATGAATAATGACTAGGGCAGTGTTTCTCAACTTCAGCAGTTTTTAAGATGTCTGGGCCTTTTGAGAACTGAAGTAAACTCATCTTAAAATTGCTGAGGTTGAGAAATACTAGACTATGCTGGATTTCTGAATAAAGATGCACAGGATTGAATTAACTATCATTTCCCTTCTCTCTTTCCACTTCCTCTTCCCCCCCCCCCTGAAATCTTTGATATTACCATTTTAAGGCTTGCTGGTAATTGGACAGATGTTGGACAATAACTTCATTTCATTACTGACATGCTTTACATTCCAGCATTCCATGTATGTGATGGCAGTAGAACAGAGATCGCTGGATTTTAAAATGCTGAAGCATCTCAATTATGTAACATGTGGAAGAAACACTGAACCACAGGCTGCAAGGAGGTTCAATAGTTTCCTGTGAAAAATGTTGCTGAACATTTATAGCAAAGCTTTTGTTCTTTGTGACTAAGAAGCTCAGAGACTTTGTGAAAATGCTTCCTTTATCACCTTTATGATAAACTGGTATTTTTTGTTTAATACTAGCTGCATGTTTAATTCTCTTTCAAATTATCAGCCTACTCCAAATGCTTTTTAAGTTGAAAAACAGGAAATGAACGTTTGAAATAAATATATTTTGCAATTGTGTTTTGTTCATACTCTTCTTATTACTGTTTATTTTATTTTTCAGATTCTAACTGAAGATGCTTTTGATTGAGTGTCTCTAGAAGACAAACTATGAATACAAAAGTGAAATATATAAATTGAGTAAAACTCACAATAAGAGCAAAGAATACGAGCAAGAGCGTCCATTCCCACCATTAATTTCATGTACAGTGACATTTGCACAAGTGGCTTGTCTCCTGTACTCCATTCATTATGCTTCAGATCACAAGGTTCCCATGGCCGAACATGGGATTCCCAAGGATTTCTTGATAAAGGGCTTGGTGATACCGCCCAAGTTGATCAATAAACTCTTGGGAAAGGCAAAGATGGGGAGCACCCCTGCTGACTCCAGAAATGGCTTTCAGCAACCACCATATCTGTGCTAAGCTATAGTTTAATGTACAAAGAGTAAGACTGATAATGTATTTTGCACTTGTTTCTCTCTGCCTCTCCTACTGTGCAGCTGCAAAGTGGCTCAAAGTCTGCACTTCTATATTTCATTGACTACAGTTTCATGTAAAATATAAAACACAAATTGTGGATCTTATTTATTTTATTAAAAACAAGCCATCTTTTTCTCTACAGTTTGAATCTGGCTTGTTTGGTAATTATAATTGATATTAAGCATTTTTTTAATGTTTAGATATAACTCTGATCTGCAGGTGAACGTTCAAATTACTCTGTGTGACCACCTTGGAAAAGGGAAAATCATTTTATTTTTGTAATGAAAAAGCAGATAATTCTTTTTTTAAAAAATATCCACATTCCTACACAATGTTCCTCAACACAGGTACAAAAAAAAAAATTGGAAGTCATTTTTCAGTATTTTTTCCACTTGTCACTTTCTAATTTTTCTGTTTTTTTATCCCTTACTGCTTCTTTTAATCTTCTTTCTTTTTGTTAATTTATATTTTATCTTTTTTTGAACTTAATGTTACTTTTTTTTAAAAAAAAAGCATCAATATTCCTACCTCATCCTGAGAAGAATTTTTTATGCTCATTTCTTCTAAACAGCACATAAACTTTTCATTTGGCAGGGACTATATCAGTAATGTCCTCAATTTTCTAGTAGACTTTTCTCATTGAAAAACATATCCATTTTCATAAGTGCATATTCTGGTCTTATTTCTATTCAAATTTCTTCTTTTTATTGCTTTAAATGTTATTCTCTGCACATGTGTTACAAAAATATATTGCAAAACTACAAAGATATAGTAAAAACATTAATATATACATATATAATGATTAGGAATAAAATACAAAACAATACGCCATACAGAAAAATATTTAAATTGTTTGAAAACAACAGCAGTCATACAATCATTAAACTAGGTCAAATCTTTTCTATCGGTAGTCATGAAGACCTATATAGCTTTTTGTGCAGGAATAATAAGTTACTCTGAATCTTCTGATTTCCTGGTTTTGGTTCTTAACTAATCTATTTGCCAACAGCCACACTTTAAGCGTACTCAGAGTTGGCTGGCTAACCATGAGTTCACAGAAATCGCAATGGTAATATGGAAAGCAAAAGTACTTCCTCTGAGGTAAGTATGCAACACAAAAATACCTAAGGTCTTTCTTTTATGCGCCGGGGTGGTTTCGGATGAGGGCATGATTTGGAAGAACCAGTCTGTTGTTTCAATTCAGAAGGAGGTGGGGGACACCTGCTTTTTTGAGGTGGTGGATTAAAGCCAGAAGAAACAGGAATCTCAGGAAGTTTCCTTTGTTTCATATGATTGTTAATCTGGAGTTGCAGGGCGTACTCCTCAACTGCAATAAGGACAAACAACAAAAACTCTTGAGTAATACTGATTGACCTAACTGAAGAACAGTAGTACAAAATCAGTTCTGGGTAGCATGAATTTTATGCAGAATATCACAAGGGTGAAGTAACATAGGATTATTGTCAAGTACTCAATTTCCAATACCAATTCAAATTTGGACTAAGGTAGACAGTCTCAGAAATGAAGATTGCCATGTCAAAGTTTCCAATCCAGCACCAAGGTTTAAATCATACTTCCCCAACCTGATAATATTACATGTGCTTACTATAGCCAGCATCAAAATGAAGATTTGTAATCCAATATATTTGGAGGCTACTGGTTGGGGAAATTATAATAATAATAATAATAATAATAATAATAATAATAATAATAATAATAATAATAATAATAATAATAATAATAATAATAATAATAATAATAAAGTTGGAAGGGACCTTGGAGGTCATGAGTCCAACCCCCTGCTCGGGCAGGAACCCTACACCATTTCAGACAAATGGCTGTCCAGTCTCTTCTTAAAAACTTCCAGTGTTGGAACATTCACCGCTTCTGGAGGCAGGTTGTTCCATTGGTTAGTTGTTCTAACTGTCAGGAAATTTCTGCTTAGTTCTAGGTTGCTTCTCTCTTTGGTTAGTTTCCCATCTGTTCCTTCTTGTCCTACCTTCAGGCGCCTTGGAGAATAGTTTGACTCCCTTTTCTTTGTGGCAGCCCCTGAGATATTGGAACACTGCTATCATGTCCCCCCTCGTCCTTCTCTTCGTTAAACTAGACATACCCAATTCCTTATATGTTTTAGCCTCCAGACCTCTAATCATCTTTGTTGCTCTTCTCACTAGGCTGCCTTTTTTCTCTTATTCATGTCCAGTCATCTGTACTTGATATCACTTTAAAAAAAAATTTCAGGACACATGGAGTCTCCAAAAGCCCTGGGTAAATCATTATTATCATCATCATCATCATCATCATCATCATCACCCACTTTAAAAAGTAAACATGGGTCAGAAATAAAGAATATCAATTAATTAAAATATACAAAAGTACAAAATAGATTACTGTACAAAAATACACAAATACAAAATAGGTCTTTATCATAAAAAACATTAAAAAGCTAGATCAAAGACCTATTAACAAAATATATGTAAATAAATCAGATAAAATTAAACAATACAATATAAAAGGCAGGGAAGTCTACTACCAAGGCTAGTCAGAAGCCATAGAGACCAATCAGAGGATTACTCCTATTCCATAAAGTCAAACTAAAGAAATTGATAAACAAGAAAGTCATCGGTCATCCAAAGATAAAAAGTCAATTCCAAAGTAATGGGACTAATTCTGAAAGACTCTCAGCCTTGACTTTCCTGTTGGAGTAGTGGGGATTGCCAAAAGAGCCCAAGGAAGTTGACTGAGTATATTTTGTTGGGATGCATCTGCTCAACGTTGAAGATAGGGAGAGGTATCATACTATATTACCCCAGAGACTGAAAGAGATTTTCTAGTGCAGGGGTTCTCAACCTTGGCAACTTTAAGACTTGTGGACTTCAATTCCCAGAATTCCTCAGCCAGCAAAGCTGGCTGAGGAATTCTGGGAGTTGAAGTCCACAAGTCTTAAAGTTGCCAAGGTTGAGAACCCCTGTTCTAGTGGTATCTATACCTAATTAGAAGCCAGGACAGGATTGTGAAGTTTATGAGAGAAAAAAATGACAATATTAAATTTTATTGTGTAACTTGACAGGAGAAATTTATGAAATACATGACTTAAGCATAATCACGCTAACCCAAGTTTAATACTATTTAAAGGTTAATTTAACAAGATCAAAACTAGTTTTTGTCACTCTGTGCTAATCTTGGAATATGTCCCATGGCAGACCATTTTAAAACTCAGTGGGGTTTTCTAAAAATTTGTGCTTGGTCAGGGAAAAAACAAACAAACATGCATCCTCAGCACATTTTAATGATTTTGAGGAACCAATACAATTTTCAATCATTTATCACATATTTTATTTTTTAATGTAGAAACCAGGCTAAAAAAAAAATCAAAAGAAAATCACAAGCTTTTATAAAAATCAGGCTTTTTTGGACACATTAAATAAAATGCTGTATTTTCTGTGTTCCCTTTGTCCCCTTCCTTCATGGGCTAGGCCTGAACATTAATTTTCATTAAAATATATCTAAAATATATATAATTTCAAAATGACTAATACATTTAGCCTGATTTCTTGTTAGAAAGAGAGAATCTTGTTCAATTTTAAATGGAAGGAATGCCAGGCTTACCTTCCCTTTCACATCTTTTTGCTTTCTTCCTTCTGATGCAGTAAATAATCAGAGCCAAAAAGATTATCATTATGACTACACTTCCCATGATGATCAGGATGATGAACATAAATCTCAAATCAAGGGAATCTAAAACACAGAAAAACTCATAAGAAAATATTGTATGTGGATACTTATACATTCATGCACATAGAGAATGGGAAGGAAGCATATACAAAGGAGACAAAAAAAAACAGTCTATTATTTTTTCTGCCCTCCTAAAAATAAGGGAAAAAACACAAAGCTTTTATTCATGGCTTCCTTAAAAATGATTTCTTGAATATATCACAGTAGGCATAAACAATCAAATCACAATTTCATTTAGCATTTATTCATGTAACTGATTGGCTCTGTCACAATTACAGGTACTGTATATATTTAGATATATGGAATATCTCACAATTGATTTGATTCATGTTAAAAATTACAAATTACAAACCACTCAGTCTGAATTTACACATTAAGCCAGAAACTAAACAAACTGTATTATGGTTTACACATGTAATATTCCAGCCTATACAGTCTAGCATTCAGAAGTGTGTTATGAAACTAAGTTAATACCTCCTCCCGGACATGTTATTTGTTTCTCAGTATGATTCTTCTCAGAATTAATATCAATCTCACATCTGAATTTTCCAGAAAGGTCTTTTAATTGCAATGTCACCTTCCATGTCGCATTGTCATATATTGGCTGTTCAAAGATTTCAATATCTTTAGTATCTTGAAACAATTTAAATCTGGGTTTTGGTTCCTCAGAAGCTTGCACTTCACATGCCAATATTCTTTGGGAACAAAGCTCAGTAAGTTTTGGTTGAAGATCTGAAAGAAAAGAAATAGACTCTGATCAATATAATTCTGGTTTAAATACACTATTATTTAAAAAAATCCAAGAATTGCAAAGGTTTAAAGTTGCTACGTTTGTAGACCCATGAGCTAGCTGGGCGGCCCTTCTTCCTCTCTCCCTTCTGAGCTCTTTCCACAGTGTAGTAAGAATGCACACACACCCCAACCTCTTCCCTGTACCCTTAAAGACACAGGAATAAGTGCAAAGCAAAAAAGGCTCACAAAATAAAGAAACACATAACATCTGGATTTTTTTTTCCTTTAAGCTGCCTCAAGTGCGTCACGTGTCACAATGTTGCAACCCAAGACTGAAAGGCTCCGGCAATTGCGAAAAGCTTTAGCTTTAAATTAAGCCTGTTTACTTTCAAAGGAAACTTTCTAAAAGCCATAGACAGATTCAATTAAAGGGGGTAAAACTACCATATTTTTCCATGTACAAGACACTATTTTTTCCTGCAAACACCCTGTTCAAAAATTAGGTGCGTCTTATACAAATGCAGCGTCTTATATACCGAAAAATAATGGTAACCTCCGCAGCCCAGGGCATGCCTGTGTGAGTTTCCATGCCACCTGGTGCAGGTGTCAAGCCCCTGTGGGCTTGCCACTAATGGGAAGGGGGAGGGGGCAAGATCATCGGCTGGCTGAACTTCCAGATTTGCCAGCTCAGCTGTTCAGTGCTCTGCTGAACAGCTGATCAGCGTGGATAAACTGGCATGCCAGAGTGTCTTATACAAGGGTGTATCTTATAAATGGAAAAATACAGTAATTACATTTGTTTAAAGGGGTTAAACCTTTCCCTGTTGTATTTTTTTCCCTTTCCTGCCCAAACCACCTCCTTTTATAGCCTCTCCTCTCCTCCCCTCCCTTTTTCTTCAGTTCACGTCCAGTTCAGAGCTGCTTCTGGAAGCACCAATCAGCTGGAGCCCTGCCAGCTCCTGGGGCTTCTGCCGAGCCCCAGTCCTGCAGTGCAGCTGCCTCTCCCTCAGGCTTGGGTCATTTTGGCTCATTCCCCTCCCCCGCTACACTTCTCTAGGACGGTCACGTACCACCTGCCATGTGGCAAAATACCACAGGTGCCACGTGTACCACGGTTGAAAAGCCCTGATATAGAGTAGAGTAAAATACATTGTAATAAAATATAATACATAGATCCATGAATGAGTTCCATCTGACTCCTGTTTTCTTTTATCTAAAAATAATTTGCCTGTGTGCAGCCTGCTTGAGGGATTTTAATCTTTTGTTTTCACTGTTGTCCCACTGTAGAACACTATTCTGTATATGATATCTTTTTGGATATTCTGACATTCTGCAGCAAGGTTATGCATTGTTTTAATTCTTTTTTTTTTTGGGATCGTATCCATGTACTGGTGCTGAGTGATTACTTTTTGTCCCAAGGCAGGAGAGGAAATTGTTGGTTCTCCAGATGTTGCTAAACTATAAAGCCTGGCTTTTTTATTTGGCAAGCTATCTGGAATTGTTGGAAGTTGTTATTCAACAACATCTAGAAAGCTACCGGTTTCTACCCCTACTTTATGATGTTCCATACCTTTTCATGCCCATACAATATCTAATATCAACATGAGACTGTTAGGAAATATCATTTTATGGTTTCAATACTTCAACAAAGGTCAAGTGAGGCTTTCATCTCTGATCCTCTGGAAAATTTTACAAGTTTTTCACAAATTGCAGGCACTTGCCTACTAACTGAACTATAGTATTGTGATCATGTCATGTCAATGTTGAATGTTTTCCATTGGCAGACAGGTTTTCTCGGCTTACTCCGATCTATTGGCATTTGTTAGAGACTTGGGAATCTAAGACATTCTGAGGGCTGTCTATCTTTTTAATGCTTACCAATTTTTAAAATTTTATGGTAAAGACCATATGGGAATATCACTACCCACATAAATCCAGCTGTCGCCAATCCAAAGTACCTGTTTATAGAAGGAGAAAAGAAGTAAAACAAAGGTGCTCACAGAGTGAATGGTAGATATATAGTATTCGAAAACTCACCATCAACTTGCAAAGTAATTAATCCATCAAATGAACGTTTGCCATTTTCCTCAAATGCTTCTAATTTGTAATTTCCAGCATCTATTTTCTTCAATCTATTTATTTTCAGACTTCCATTAAGAAATAACTGATATTTGTTTGGTTCTGGTTCTTTTTTTGTTATATCAATATCATTATTTATATACTCTGCAATAAATGCAGAGTCCTTCATCCACCTTAGATGAGGTGGTCTGGAAGTGTGTCTGGGTCCGGAAAGAATAATTTGGCTTCCCAAATGAACGTGAACCTTGTCATTCATGGATATAGAACCTACAAAAAATGTACAAATTTTGTTCTTAAATTATAAATGGAAAAATATCTGCTTGCTGCTTTTAAAAATTCATTATTTTCCTACGCATCTTATGACATGCAAGATTTAATCTTCCAAAGAAATTAACCTCAGTGTTAAACACATTACCTTTATCTAAAGTAATTTGTAGATATAACAATGGTAGGTATAGAAAGTGTTTGGTCCCTATAGAAGCAATTATATTAAAATTGGTGGTGTTTTGTGTTTTTCTGGACAAGTTTAATAATAATAATAATAATAATAATAACAACTGAGCATCTAGAACAGCACAAAAACAACAGAATAAGGCTGCCTGCATTGAAGCTTGTTCCAAAGAAACAGCTAGCACAAGCATTAAAAGATGCAAATACGGCAATATCAAGTATAAGCACCAATTCACTGCAAGAAACAAACCAACTAATGTACAGCACAGCTGCAGTTATAACTGAATGCCTGGAATGCAAAATCAACAAAGAAGAAAAACAAACAAACAGTGCACCACAAAAATGGAAGATTAGACTAGAAAATAAGATCAGTAAGTTAAGATCACATGCAAGCAAGCTAGAACAGATGAAAGAAAAGAAGCCGAAGAACAAGAAGGCCAAAAAATACCTAATCAAGAAATACCACTTAGAAACAAGGAAGATCAAGGAAGCACTTGAAATAATAAAGCAGCAAATAACAACTATAGCCAGGAAAATAAGTAGATATGAAGCTTAAATTGCAAATTATAGGCAGAACCTCCAATTTCAATCCAATTGGAAATGTTTCTACCAAACCATTAGTGGAGAAACTGCAATGAATCAGTCAGTACCTGACAAGGAAAAAACTGTCATGTCTCCCTCGGAGCCTGAATCTGCAGAGGAAAATGAGCTGGAATGGGACCTTATGGAGGTCGAGGGTGAGGTGTCTGTGGTTTCAGAGGAATGTGGGAAAGAGCAGGCTGAGGCAGGCCAGGTCCCTTCAGGAGTGGGACAGGAGGAACAGGAGAGACAGAATTCAGGCGATGAGCAAGGGCCACCCCCACCTGATCACAGAGCATGGAGAGTGGAGAGAAGGAGGGAACAACATAGGCAGGCTCAACTACTCAGGAGGAGAACGTCTCGCCCGTCTCCACAAGGCACCCCTGGAGACTGAGATTTAAGAAGATGCTGTGGGGAGAGGCATTTGTCAGGAACAAACGCTGATTCCTTGGAGTTTTGTGTGTGATGTCTTGTTCTGTGACTTCTGCTTGGAAACTCAGAAACTCTGACCATTGGACTGGCTGACAAGGCTGCTTGAAATAAGTTCTCGGACTGTATTTTGGCTTCCCTTTTGAATCTGCTCAGGCAAGCATGTATTTACACAGAGTCGTTAGGTTTATGATGTATATGTCATTCCTTATTATTTCCTAATCAGACTGTATGTGAAACTCCTTGCAGCCAGAGGTGGCTCAAGATGTGTGTGTCTTCCTGTGTTTGGAGGATTGCCAACAACTTTCAAATTGTTAACTAGTGTGGTAGCTGATGCAGCACAACAGCATCTAGTTGTAAACAATTTCTTTCCACCCGAGCAGAAAGGAAACCACCTCAATAGCAGAGGAACAAAAGATCAACTCCTAATAGACAAAATGGTCTTGGAAAACTGCAAGAAAAGGAAGAGCAACCTCAATATGGCATGGATTGACTACAAAAAGGCATTGGACTCTCTGCCACATGACTGGATAATCAAGTGCCTAGAAATAACAGGAGTCAGTAAAAACATCAGAAAATTTGTGCAAAGATCGATGGCACAATGTAAGACACAGTTGTAGGTCAATGGTGAGAGACTAGGAGAGATTAATATCAAGAGAGGAATATTTCAAGGAGATTCATTATCACCACTACTATTTGTTATTGCACTGTTTCCTCTGTCAACAATACTGAATAACTCAGGACATGGCTATCAAACATCAAAAACATCTGCCAGACTATCCCACCTCCTTTACATGGATGATCTGAAGCTGTATGGAAAAACATCATCTGAAATAGAACCGCTGCTCAACACTGTCCGTATATATAGCCAAGATATTGTAATGGAGTTTGGCTTGTACAAATGTGCCACACTTACTATCAAACGAGGAAAAATAGTGAAAACTGAAGGAATCAAGATGCCCCATGAAAATAACATTAAGAGTCTGGATAAGGAAGATTACTACAAATATTTGGGTATCCTTCAAGCTGACAACATCAAGCACATTGAAGTCAAGAAAAAGATTAGAGGTGAATACATCAAGAGAGTGAAAATCTTAAAGTCCAAACTCAATGGAGAAAATACCATGAAGACAATACCATGAAGACAATCAACACGTGGGCAATTCCAGTCATTAGATACACAGCTGGAATAGTGGACTGGACTCAAGCAGAACTAAAAGCAATGGATAGGAACACCAGAAAAATAATAACAATGATTATGATGAACAATGATTCATCCACACAGTGACAGTGACATTAACATTGACAGACTCTATCTACCAAGGCAAAAAGATGGGCATGGAATGCTGCAAGTACATCAGATGATTGAAGAAGAAAAAATGCCTTTGGAAGAATATCTGAAGGACAATGATGAAGATGCACTGAAATTAGTATATTTGGAAGGCTTCCTGACTATTGGAGAGACCGCACTGGCCTACAAGAAAGACCAAATGAAGAACAAAATAGAGGCATGGGAAGACAAAGCACTACATGGCCAGTACTTAAAAAAATAGCTGGGAAAGCAGATAATAACAAGACCTGGCAATGGCTAAGAGCAGGAAAATTGAAGAAAGAGACCGAGGGACTAATTCTGGCTGCACAAGACCAAGCCTTAAGGACAAATGCATACAAAGTCAAAATTGAGAAGACAGCAACAAACAGTAAGTTCCACCTATGCAAAGAAGCTGAAGAAACAGTGGACCACCTGGTAAGCTGCTGCAAGAAGATCACACAGACTGACTACAAGCAGCAGCATGACAAAGTAGCAACAATGGTGCACTGGAAGATCTGCAAGAAATATCATTTGCCTGTAAGCAAGAACTGGTGGGATCATAAAATAGAGAAAGTCATAGAAAATGATAAAATTAAACTGCTCTGGGATTTCAGAATTCAAACAGACAAGCACCTGCAACATAACACCCCGGACTTAGCAATTGTCAATAAGAAAGATAAAAAAGTCTGGATAGTGGACATGGCAGTGCCTGGAGACAGCAGAATAGATGAGAAAGAACCGGAGAAGATAACAAAATACAAAGACCTACAAATAGAAATAAAAAAAACTGTGGCAAAGGCAAGCAAGGGTAGTACCAATAGTAATAGGTGCCTTGTGTGCAATCCCAAAACAACTCCGAGCACCACTTGAACACCATTGGCATTGACCTCGCCATTAGTCAATTGCAAAAGGCGGCCTTACTAGGAACTGCTTCCATCCTGCGATGATATCTATAATACCATCAAACATCCACATCTGCCTATCCAAGGTCCTTCATAAGGACTTGATAGGTAGACAAAAATGCCAAATCCAGTCTGAACATCTGGCTGACTGTGCGATGAATAATAATAATAAAAAAATAAAAATATTGGAAGGGATCTTGGAGGTCATCTAGTCCAACTCCCTGGTCAGGCAGGAAACCTTATACCAGCGGTTCTCAACCTGTGGGTCGCGACCCCTTTTGGGGTCGAACGACCATTTCACACGGGTTGCCAAAGTCCTGGAGTTTTTTGTCATAGAAACGCAGTCCGGCAATATTTTTTTTTGTTTTTTCCCCCTTTTTCATGAGCTGTGCTACTCCCTCTTATGCTATTGGCTGTTGAAAGCCAATAGAATAGGCTCTATTCAAGAGAGTCTATTCTATTGGTATTCAAAAGCCAATAATCTATTGGCTTTCAAATGCCAATAGAATAGAGTTTCTTGAATAGACTCTAATGATATTGGCTTTCAAAAGCCAGTAGGAATTGTCCAGGCTGTCTCTGCCCTGCTGAGCCCACCAAAAGAAGGAAAACGTTGCTGCAAGTTGTCTGCTAAGGCGAGCTTTCTGGACGTTTCCACCCCTCCCTGCTGAGCAACTACTACACTACTACATGTAAGTAAAAGAGGGCCAGGGGTGGGAAGGCTGCCCAGGAGCCAGCCTGCTGCCGCTCCGAATGGGCGGTGGCCAAGGTAAGGCCAGCGGGGCAGCGGCGGGCGCTGGGAGGGCAGCTGGTGCGCGTGGGGCCTGGCGGGTGGCTTACCTCCCTTGGGCTGGGCCAGCTGGTGGCCCAGCTGGTGGTCGGCCTGCACCGTCGCTGCTGCTTGCCCTGGCCACCCAGGAGCACCTGAGCCTGCCTGCCACCGCCCCAAACGGGCGGTAGCCAAGGTAAGACTAGTGGGGCAGCGGTGGATGCTGGGAGGGCAGCTGGCATGCTTGCGGCCTGGCGGGTGGCTTACCTCCCTTGGGCTGGGCCAGCTGGTGGCACCTGAGCCTGCCTGCCACCGCCCCAAACGGGCGGTAAGGCTAGTGGGGCAGTGGCAGGCGCTGGGAGGGCAGCTGGCGTGTGTGGGGCCCAGCAGGTGTCTTACCTCGCATGGGCTGGGTGGTCGACCTGTGCCGTCACTGCCGCTTGCCTTGGCCTGCGCAAGGGGTGGCACCGCGCATGCGCGAGCAAACCCCTCCCCTCCTCCTGCCCCTGCCTGCAGGGAAATACAGGTAGTCCTCGACTTACAACCACATGGGGGTCGCGGCATTAGGAAGGTTGAGAACCACTGCCCTATACCATTTCAGATAATGATTGGCTTCCAGAAGAGCCTGTTATAACAGAATAACAGGATTGGAATGAACCTTGGAGGCCTTCTAGCCCAACCCATTGCTCAAACAGGAAACCCTATATCATTTCAAATTGTTGTCTAATCTCTTCTTTAAAAACCCCAGTGTTAGCCACAACCTCTGAAGGCAAGTCATTCCACTGATTAATTGTTCTCACTGTCAGGAAATTTCTCCTTAGTTCTGTGTTGCTTTTCTCCTTGATTAGTTTCCATCCATTGCTTCTTATATTCATGTGTCAACAGGCACATGCACAGTAGAATTTTATTTAAAAAAATTAACTTAGCCAAACCAATTTCCCTTTTACTCACATATATACCCAGTTAAAGATAACAGTTGAAGGAATTGTAACTACTGTATATAACTATAGTAAATTGTTTTCTCTGGCAACCATACAGAAACATACTTTCTTTTTCAGAATATTTTCTTTGACTTCCCAAGCTAGTCTAGTGCTCTGAGATTTCTGATGATCTCCAGCCAAATATTAATCATATCTAACCCATTTTTTAATTGTTTGCTATATTAGATGTTGGTTTAAGTAGAGACATGGGTCTTTAAAATCCCTTTGCTTCAATTTCCCTTTTCTTTCTTTCTTTTTCCTTTCTTGAACATATAATACACCAACTTTGTAAAAATTCTGATATTTTGTAAAAAAAAATATGATAAACTCAAGTCACTTTTTACTCTTGGTGACTATACGAATTACATTCATGCAGTTTTATTGGTGACATGTTGGGGATTAGTTTTCCATTTGCCTTTTTCCCAAGGTTCTAAAAGAATGATTGGCCAAAGTCATTCAGCTGACTTTCTAAGGCAGGACTAGAATTTAGAATTTTAAATGTAATCCTCAGGACTACCTCATCAGTGCTATTGAAACTGAGAAAGATGTCAAGCAAGGCTGCATATTGGCCAAATTCTTATTCAACTCCAGGGTGTGTAATCTCCTCAATACAAACTTTCACTCACCCAGTCCCGAAATTGTAAGACGTTTCTCTGTTCTACTCTATGCTGATAATGCAGATTATCAGCATTAAAAACATCTATTGGCCTTAGAAGGGCATTGAGAGACTAACATGGTATTGCAAGGAAGAAAACCAAAATCATGGCATTTGCCAAAAGACTCAAGAACCACTCCTGGGAGATAGATGGCCTCCTGTTTCAAATACCTGAAATAATCTTTCGTTCTGCCAACAGTAGGAAACTTCATGGGAGTTATGTGCAGAGAGGCGCTCATCTGCCCTCCTTAAATTTTAAGACAAGAAGAGGCCACTATACACCCACAGCATTCAAACTATTGAAAGCTGAGCAAATAGCACAACTTCTTTATGGTGCCCAGCTGAGTCCCATTTTCAATTCTACACCATTAGAACTTGTTCAATCCAATTTTTTTAATATTGGCACTTTAAATCCCAAAAGGTATAACTGATAGCATCACGAGACTGGAGACAGGTCAAATTAAAATGGAGGCTAGAATATGGGCGATCATACTCAACTATTGACTCAAACTATTCATTTTCTCCTTAGCTTTGCTCCATTAACTGTTTTAATTCACATGGCAAAAGACAGGGGCAACTAAAATCTCATCTTTGGACTTCTGTCCAGGTTGTCTCTTCAGCATGGATATGATCAGTCCAAAGCACTCATTAAATAGCCTGTAGTAGACATAGAGCAATAATTAGGCCTAGCCAGGTGGGATTGTACTTTCAGGGCTAGCAAAATGTTATCAATCTAGCTTTATAATAAAGTAGAAGTAGGTCATCTGGTTGCCATTACTAATTGGTTTATCTCATGTGGCCAATACATGGGACACACTTGCCTTAATTTAAAAAAAAAGGGATATGATTGGCCAACACAATGTTACTTTTTCAAAGGCCCTGAAGACATGTTTCAGGGGATCTCAGGTTGTTTCAGAGCTGATCAAATTGTTTTTTGATGGCGTTTGTAGCCCTTGAGGGATGGGGGGGGGGAGTTTTAAACTGTGGTGTTTTTATTGCTGTATGCCCCTGGAGTCATCATGTGTGAATTGGATGGCCACATAAATTTATTTAATAAATAAATAAAAATATGCTATAGAAAACTGGACTCTCTCTAAATGTTTTGTTCCATGTGGATTTGAGTTATTTCTATGGATTTACTATTTATTTTATTTGGCTAAAGCAATTTCTGTGGGAAGAATTATGTTGAAAAATCAGAATATAGATTGTCACAACAGAAATTGAGCCCACAATTTTAACCATAAATTGTAATAGGTACTGTTATGTCCTGGGCCTGCTGAGTGACTCAGCAGGTGCAGGAAGCTGCAGAGACACCCAGGCAGACCACGTGGATGCCAGGGACCAGACAGGCTGTCTCCAGCCTATTGCGCATGCGCAAGGCGGGAGAATCCATTGCAATGATTGGTTGACACTGTCCCTGCAAAGGGTATAAAAGGAATCTGCACCGTTTTGTATTGGTTCTGTTGGAGAGTAAATAAAGAGAAGACTGTTGTTACTCCTGCCTCGTCTCAATGCCTTTACATCGAAAACAGAACAGGTACTATATAAAGCGGGTCACCAAGTGACCAGACATGATTTTATGACCTTTTTTTAAATTAAGTTTTATTCATTTATAACATAAAATGTGAAAATACAAAAGCAAATAGTAGGGGACAACAGTAGAAAAAGGGAAAACAAAAAAGGTGTGAAGAAAGGTGGGGGAGAAAAAAAGGCATTGACTTCCGACTCTCTCTGTTGCAGTTAAACCAGACATTAAAATCAAATCTCAACTTTTTATGACTCTTTTTTGTGGCTGTGATTAAACAAACATGGTGGTCGTAAAGCAAATGTCACAGTTGATAACTGAATGCCATAGTCATTAAGCGAATCCATTGTTCACTACAGGGAGGGATTTTTTTGCCAGAAAGTGGAAATAAACACCGGTTTCTGGTAAAAAATATCACAAATTTCAGTCATGTGACCATGGGGTGCTGCAAATAGTAAATGTGAGTGGTTAACAAGCATTTAAAATGCAGTCATGTGACCATGGCAGGGCCCCAGACATCAGAATTTTGTAAATAGCTTTTTTGGATATCTGTTTGGTTAAATGGTTACTAAGCAACCGGTCATAAGCACAGACTATCTGTATTCTCATAGCCATTTCACAAAGTCCCCAAAATCATTACAAATGCTTTGAGGAATGTAAAAAAAGCCTTTGGATTAGTTCATGGCCTTTCTTCATCTACCGGTAGCATTCCGTTTCTCATAAATGCCCAATTTGCCATTTAGTTGACTACAGGTAGTCCTCGACTTATGACCATAATTGAGCCCAAAATTTCTGTTGCTAAGTGAAACATTTGTCAAGTGAGGTTTGTCCCATTTTACGACCTTTCCTGCCACATTTGGTAAATGAATCACTGCAGCTATTAAGTTAGTAATATAGTTGTTAAGTGAATCTGGCTTCCTCACTGACTTTGCTTGTCAGAAGGTCTCAAAAAGGGGATCACATGATCCCTGGACACTGCAACCGTCATAAGTGTGAACCAGTTGCCAAGCATCTGAATCCAGGTCCTTGAAGAAGACTACTTCTTTCTTCTCTTCATTGAGAAAACTGCCCCTTCTGAGCTGTGATCGTTAGTTCAAACTGTGCAATAGGGTTAGGAGGAGGAGAAGGAAAGGCTAGTAACACATGTGTTCCCCTCACTTCCAGTTGTGATTAAACTGAATGAAACACAAAGATAATTGGACCTCTGGATATGTTTACGATTTCTACTGAACTGTAAATTTTACTCCACACAATTTACAATTAAAAAGGAACATTCAGAAATGAAAAGAACATTTTTGACTGCAGAAGCATAATATTAAAAAGGTTTCTTCTTTCTCGTGTTAATATTTGTTGCCCAGAGATTTAAGGCAGCTTATTTATTTATTTAGAGTATGGAGATGGCACAATTAGCCAAGAGACTACAATATTAGTGTATAGTGGTTATTTGGCTGCCAAAGAGTTAAGGCAGCTTTTCTCAGCCTACTGCTAATCAGATGCACTGGATTTTTAGTCCTTTATTATCCTAGTTTAAATTCCAAAGTATCAGAAAGGTATTACATTTGGGAAGAAGTTTTTTTTTTTAAGTTAAAGCAAATTCTGCAGGGATTTTCATTACAAGGAGAAAAAAATTCCTAATTTGTTTTGCTCATAAAATTCTGAATGGCCGTTATATTTGTCATCGCACCACTTCAGGGTAGTCCAAAGGTCTATCAACAATTATTTCATATTTGACATTTTCTCAAACATTTCTCCCAACTTCAACAGTCCATTATAGATAATCATAATCCATTTTTGGTTCAAACCTATTTAATTTTCGGACTGTTAGCTCCAGGTGAAATCTACCCACCCAATATAGGCCAGTTGGAATTCAGCAGTGTGGGCATATATAACCAAAGGATTAGAGGAACAAGAGCCCTAATCTTTGGGTTCCTGAGTTCAAGATAGCTCCTAATTACTAATATTTAGGAAAGCTGTAATCCTTGACAGTAAAGATGTTAAATAAATGGTTTCTATTTTATTTCCATTGGGGTTCAGTATGATATTTAATATTTTCCAGATAATAAAATCCTATCTGAAAAGAGTACTGTACAATAATTTTTATAGACTTGTTCTATTTTTTTATTATCTATCACAAATATAAATTTTAAGAAAGCAATTCAGCCGATTCTAAACTATTTCAGATTTATTATTTTTCAGTGTTTGCATAACAATACTCCTTTCCTCTGATCACTTTTTTGTAAATGTTAGTATTACACTGCTGAGGGTAATCAAGTATTCACAATATTGCATCATATGTTCCATAACTTCTAGAATGTCCAGAGCTGACTTTTATAAACTTCAATAAAATTTTACAAAACTCAAACTCTACTAAATCCTAGCAGACTTATTTCCAATCTTAATTGCTGTAAATCTAGAGTAGTGATTAAGATGTTAGACTTGGACCAAGAGAACCCAGGTTTTAATCCAGTCTCAGCTGCAGCGATTAACTGGAAGATTTTGAAACTATATTTTTTTCTCAGTCCAATGTTTGAGAGACTGGCCTAAGGACATTCATTTACTTTTCACTGACACCTGGGTCCAGGTCCAACATCTTAGCCACTGAATAAATAGCCTTTCAATTTCAATTTTTTTTATTTTAAAAAATTGTTCTGTGAATCAAAAATACTAAACTGTAATCACTTAACAGTGTTCTTCTCATTTTCAAAGAAATTCAAAGAATATTGCAACTTTAAACTCACCTTCCAAGCTGAACAAGATAATTAGGAATGTAATCATGTTCAAGACTGTATTTATCTAGAGAGGCAAGGAAGTATATTCTTGTGGCAAAGCCTGCAGTATCTGACACGCATATACCACATCACTCTCTCTCTCTCTCTCTCTCTCTCTCTCTCTCTCTCTCTCTCTCTCTCTCTCTCTCTCTCTCTCCCATTACCCACCTGCATTTTGCAGCTTTTCTTTCTCTAACTTGAAGAAATGAAAATGGCAGAGCCAGTTGTGATGGGTATCAGTATTTTTATAAGCAGCTGTTGAAAAACTGATGTTTTCTTTTCCTTTCCTTTCAAAATCTTTATTTCCTTCTATGATTTCAAAGAAAAAATGAACAAGGTTTATTGGTAAGTATCAATATGCAGTTCTGGAATGATATATAATTCATCAATTTTCTATAAGGGTCACATATATATTTCTGTCAAATTTTTAAAATCATGATCCAACACATCAAAGGAGAGAGGGTTTGATTTAACATTAAGTAGATGCTTTATGCTGAACAAATTTTTGCTCTTCAGCAAAATGTATAAATTAAAAAAAGTTTATTGTATATGTAAATGTATATGTAAATATGTAAGCAAATAGCCTTGAATTGTGTGATGTGACAATTGTAGATTTGCTGCTTAATTCAATAAAATAATATATGACAGAAGCAAAATATGCAGTAAAATAAATTATTGCTTAACAAATTATTCAATTTTGTGTAGGAAGTACATCAATTCTTTGTGATGTGTTCTTATTTAAAATATTGATGAAGATATTGATAAGAAATGGTTGTGGCCAGATGAGATGTGCTGGTTTGGGACAAAAATGTGTTATTAGTGAATTCACATGAAACAAATATTACATAAATTTTC
Organism: Bothrops alternatus; assembly: GCA_034064705.1. Classification (NCBI taxonomy): domain Eukaryota; kingdom Metazoa; phylum Chordata; class Lepidosauria; order Squamata; family Viperidae; genus Bothrops; species Bothrops alternatus. Next base: position 12,181,491 of record JARGCV010000035.1, read on the forward strand.
GGATATAAGAAAGATGGATCTGAAAAAATGTGAAATGTGCTGAATACCGAAACAGTGGTATTTAACAAGAAAAATGCCAGTTATGCCAGATAATTTAAAAAAAAATAAGAGAAAGAGATGAATGAATATACTTTTGATCTGTTGTAAAAATGAATTTTTATGAGAGAAGCAAAAAAACCTGCATTATGACAGTGTGCCGTTAATTATTTTGTTATAGGAAAGTGAGAGTTAGAATTTTCAAGCAGAAGGTAAAAAGAAATTGAATTACATGGGAATGACCTGTATGATAAAATAAAGAGAGCTAAAATAAAGAGTTGATTTTGCACTGAATACAAAAGTAACTTATCACAAAAAAAGAAAGAGCCCACCAATAATAGGAGTAGCACTAGACTATACAATGAGAGCAAACTCCACTCCCTACTAGCATTGATGATGTTATCTAATTTGGTAATGAAATGTCTGCAAGAAAACAAACAAGCTCAGAAAGCCTCAAGAACACACACACATCCCGTGATAACTGTTGTTGCTATGTGTAACCCACGTCTATGGAGATTCTCAGTAATTCAGGTCATAGTTACGCCAAAGATGCTTTCTCACGATGCAACTGTGAAAGTTTCTTATTTTTCTTTGAAGACATTTCGCTTCTCATCTAAGAAGCTTCTTCAGCTCTGACTGGATGGTGAGGAATGGAAAGATTTATACTTTCAACAGTTCCAAGAAGGCTTCACATCCCTTTGCACTACTCAAAGCCTCCAGGAAGCAGAATGCAAATGAACAGCTATCTGCAGGAGTATAAATCTTTCAATTCCCCACCATCTAGTCAGATCTGAAGAAACTTCTTGGATGAAAAGCAAAATGTCTTCAAAGAAAAATAAGAAACTCCAGTTGCCTCATGAAAAAGCATCTTTGGGATATGTGCAATCCATGTAACAGCAGATTTGCTATGGCTATCAATTAGCTATTTCCAGGTACTATCAGCCACAAAGTCAAAACTGTACTCCCTGGTCACTCATTGCAGCAATACTCAAGACAGAGTTTATTCATGTTAACATGACCTCCCATTTCATTCTGCACCAGTCCTCTGATATTTTTATCTATCAAATGAGGTATTTTGGGATACACGTTTAGCACTTTTTTCCAATGCTAGTGCTGTGTTCAGAAATAGCACAAGTGACATGTCGCAGGTACAAAGGAAGGATTGTATCAATCCAGAGCACTGGAACTTTTTATAAGAACTCCTTTGCCAGTAAACATGAAAGGGAAGGAATGATTAAAAATTATCCAAATTAGCGACGAAGGCAGATATTGCTCTGAAGGCATGAGGGCAGCTATTCCAACTGTAGGAGACCAGCTATCATCTTAGGTTGAGAAGGACAATACGAGGAAGGCCACATTACCTTTCCTCATAACTGTATTCATTTTTATCTTTCTCCATATGGAGATGAAGATGGCAATAGATTTTTTTTAAAGAATAATTTCAGAGAAATTATTGGGCAAATAAGCTCACAACTTGGCCTCAGTTTTGTCAATGGCATAATATTACACACCAGATTTCATGCCATTGCTCAATGTTAAACTTTGGAGAAAAAGCTTGTTACTTTAAAGAATGTCATGAATCAGTGTCAAACAGATTAGAATCTATTAATGCTAAATAACAGTGGAACAACCTGCCTTCTGAAACACTGGAGCTCTTCAAGAAAAGATTGGACAGAAATTTCTCCAAGATGGTATGAAGATTTCTATATTGGGCAGTGAGTTGGACTAGTTGATCTCCAAGTCCCTTCCACTTCTGTAATTCTATAGAAATATGAGTGTGCATAAGAAAAGGTTAACTTTATGTGATCAAAGGGTAAAACCAAGGCTGGCATTGGTGTAGGAAAGTGGGATCTTTTATTTTGGGCAAGAATAGGGCAAGAAGCTTCTTTCTTCTAGCATTGTGAACTATGCAAGGTTGCATTTCCCAAAACGTCTAGTGAGATTTTTTTTTCACTGACTTTCAATGGAAAATAAAGTAAAAGAGGCATGTTCAGCCATATATGCTATTTAAAAAAATTAGAAATGCACAAGATGAAAAAGAGCTAAAAAACCATTCCTTGCCCAACCACTTCCTGTGAAATAATTGCAGTATTGCCTTGCTGTTCTTGTCATTACCTGTTAGTTTTTGTTTTTCAATGTAACCCCTCTCTCACAAAATTCTTTCATATATCTTTGAATGGAGATAGATCTCCATTCAGTCACTGTTGACATACAGCCAATTACTCTGTTTGCTTGTTTGACATAATAGCGAGTGGAACCTGGTGTAGAGGAGAGCAGAAGAAAGGAAGAAGGAGAGACAGAAAGAAAGAGATAAGACCAGTTATAATAAATGTGGTTCCAGCTCTTACCACGTGCTTATTTTAGTTGCAGAAGGATTTTGTATCTTTGCAAACTGCCTTGCTATTATAACATAAGTAAAACACTATATCTGGAGGAAAGCTGTATTATTCAGGTTCCATCAGGTTACTCGCGAAGTTACAATTATACTCCTGGAAAAGGAAGTTGGCAGTCATGTCTATATAATTTTTGGAACTGCTTCAGATAATAGCATTATGCAACAAAAGTCTGTATTCACAGAGCTGTGTCCTTTGTGCAATTCATACTCCACTGGGTTGGAGAGTTACTTTAGCAATCCTTTGGCTGGGAGCTAAAGAGACCGCAGATATATTTTTTTTTAACCACTGCATTCTCCACTATATTATGAGGGAGCTCAAAGTTTACATCATCTTTATAAAAATGAGTTACTAAAACATCAGTGTGGGTAAGAAATCAGGATAATAGTTCACAATTCTCCCAGTTATTATAAACCAAGCAGTTGAATTGCAGAAAGTGGAAGCAAGTAGTTAGAAATAATGTGTACCATTTAGTGGTGGGATTCAAATATGTGAACAGCCGGTTCTCTGTGTGGATGCTGTTTCCAGAAGTCCATTCTGGGCCTGGGCAACAAAAAAATTAGCTATCGGTTCTGCCAAAGTGGTGCGAATTGGCTGAATTCCACCACTGGTATCATTACAATAAGTAACAGGTAGTAGCAATTAGCCTAATATTGCAAGTTTTCACAGGTAGGGAAAAAGTGACTGGAAATAAAGTGAAATATATGCATTTAGGCTGCACAAATTTAGGATAGGTAACTGTCCCAAAGGTGGTTTTTCAAAAGGCAACTTTCTAGGAAAAAGCACCTTTGGGACAACTATGACCTGAATGACTGAAAATTTCCAGAGACAGATAGGTAACTCTGACCAATGAGAAAACTGCATATTCCGTCTTGTGGTTTTAATAGATACAAGGCAAATATGAGCCAGAAGCATGATAAAATAGCTAAAAATGTAGTTATCAAGATCCAGGTGGTGTTGAGTTTTGGTTATCATTCTACTCTGCTTTATCTCAACATAAATGCAGTGCATAGCTGCAGAAGTGTTCTAATAATCATAAAGGGCTTCTCAAAATGAACAAATTCTGTGAATCTCAGCAGTCTTTCATTTACAAGAACAGGAAGCTAGTTGAAAAAAAACACTCTAGTGTTTCCACATGAATAATGGAAACAAAACTGAAGGTTGTTTTTTTTATTTTCATAAAGTATATCAAAAGTGTAAAACAAATCAAGATTTTAAAAATATGGAGTTGCAAAACAACATTCTATGGAAAGGCTCTGTAAGCCTTGCAATAGCAAACTATTTTTGTGAAAGTTGAATCTTGGTGACTGAACTTTTTTTCTTTTTAGTTTGAAATGTTTCGCTGCTTATCCAACTAGCTTCTTCAGTCTGAACCTCTTTTACCTAGGTTATTCTCAATGCAGAATGTCCATCCCAGACAATGATAATAAGTTATTATTTTAGCCTCTATAATTCAGTGTATGAGCTACACTAGCTCATACCTTAGCAGGGTAAATCACCTGCAAATGATAACCTCTGTGGCATTTCAAATGCTGCTGAATACAAATCTCAGCATCTTCCCCATTGGCTAAACTGCTTGGGACCACTGAGAGTTGCATTTAATGGAACAGCATCTAGAGTGCCACAGATTGCCTATTCCTGGTATAAGTACATTGGGGGAAAAAACAAATTAGCCTTAAGTATTATTTTCTTTCCTCCTTCCTTTTTTCTTTCTTCCTCCCCATTTTATCTTTACAACAATCTTATAGGACAGTTAGGCTGAAAGATAGATAAGGCTATCACTGAATAGTTGCCATTCCGTACTTAGTATTCTTTTCTGTTAAAGAAGAATCCTCTCCTGTCTGCAACCTTTTCCCATGGTATCCCTCCAACCCTGGGTGAACAAAGCCTAAAGAAGCATGAGATTGCTATCCCCAGTGCTGTATTGCCTCTGCTCCCAGGCACAGTCTGATTTTTCTCCAGCCTAGATTTTTCTTTTTCTTCTTATGACCCTTTAGTTCCTTTATTCAGGTGGAGTCAGGGTGACCGAATGGAGCTGAGCATTTACTGGCTGGATGCACTTCCTGACACTTACATGGAGTCCACAGCAGATACTTTGTCTTTTCACCCTGATAGAGAAAAGTGTGCCATTGCCTATGACTGAACTTTTAACCTTCTGAGTGGGACGTGAGCGTCTTCACCTCTAGGCCACTGTGCCACTCATGCTCCAGCCTAGATAATGAGCAAGAAAGTAAAGCAGATTTTACACAAATGGAGGTTGCCTCTGGGCTGTGTAGGAATAATGAAATAAATTCTACAATTCTACTTCGATACCAGAACAATTAAGAACAACATAACTCTGACTTATTCTTGGGTAAGATGAAGGCAACGTCATAGAGACACAAAAAGAGCAACATAAATGCTGTGATTAGGCATATGTGTGAGAAAGCCCTACACTTTCCTTATTGGTAGTCCATCTGCTTTGTGGTATTTTTTTTTTTATTATTTGCTTTGAAATGGGTCTTGCAGAAAGGCTGGATAAAACAAAGGATAAGGGCCAATATCTAGTTCCATATTTACTAAGCTCTAAGCTGGCTTCTAATGGATTAAGCATTTTGAAAGTGACAAAGCAGTTTGCATTCCAAACTTGCTCAGTTTTTTAATTCGCTCCTCTTGTATTAATCTTAAATTAAATTACACAAAATATTACTTACTAACGAATGGTTATTTTCCCAAAGTGTGTTGTTGTTTTCAGCATCTTTGCAGGAGTGTGGTAGTTAGTAATGGCTGATGTAATTCATAATAATGGAATTAAAGAAGTCAAGGTCACTGTAGAAATGTTCTGTAAGTCTTCTTTGAATTTAGGCTTCAAGTTTACAGAAATATTTATCTTTTCCTAGTTAAATTTACAAAACTACATGTAAGTTATGTAATATTTACAATGAGGCATCATTTCAATTTTTTACACTTTAATTATGCTTCTCCTCAACTTGGCACTTTTCAACTATAACTCCCAACAGCCTAATGAACATCAATATTTGGCATGCTGGTTGGGTTAGTGAGAATTGTAGACTAGCACAACTGCTTTGGATACCAATAATTCTGAGCTTTGTGGAGATATTTTGATTTTCACATTTTAATCCATCCTTTATTTTTAGTTAGAACCAGAGTACTGATTTTTTTTTTTTGCTCTATCATTGTGGCATTCAGCTGACAGGGGAGAGGAAGTTTCCAAATTACACATTTCTGCACTGAGGTTTCAATGTCATGGTAGAGACTTATCAAATAACATATGCTAGCCTATTCCGGAAGAATTAATTCAAGACATTGCTTGTCTGGAACTTGTTTATAAACATTATTTTTTTTCCTAAAATTGTCAAACAATATGGTTCCATTAGATTCTCTCTCTCTCTCTCTCTCTCTCTCTCTCTCTCTCTCTCTCTCTCTCTCTCTCTCTCTCTCTCTCTCCCTCCCTCCCTCCCTCCCTCTCCCTCTCCCCCTCTCCTGCAGCAAGTAATTTGGGTAGAGAAGAAAGAAGCAGAAGGAGAATGGAGGAAGAAAACTGTGTCCTCTCCTTTCTGAGGTCCTTGAAAAAGTAACAGGTGAACTTCCAATGCTGAAGTTTGCTCTTTGCTGTCACCTGGTGGCATCATTGCCAAATTGCACAGCTATGCAATGCTTGATATAGCTCCCTGAATGCATGTTGGTATAGAACAGGGGTGTCAAACTCCCAATGTCACATGACATGTTGTGATGTATCGTGACTTTTTTTCCATTGCCGGCAATGGGGTGGGTGTGGTTTCGGCATGACACATCCGGCCGATAGGCTGGCAGTTTGACACTCCTGGTATAGAAGATTTCAACCTTCCTGCTTTAAGAGTCAGCTCTTGGACAGTTTGCAAATTAATGGTCTCCATGCACATATGGATTTGTCTTGGGTAAACTTTGCATGATTTGGAGATTGAGATTGCCATCACTATGTTGCCATGGCCAAATTATACCCCGATCTAGATGTGACTGGTAGCTACTCACAACCTCCACAGGATGTGCTTTATTTAAACCATTGACTCTAAGTATCTAATGGATTGCAGATCAATCTAGTGCTTGGTGAGTTACTGGCAATGACAGTCAAGCAGACCACTGGATACAATTGCCCCTAGCACCCTCCTTCTGTGGGCTGATCCCATCTGGTATCTTGGTTCATTAACATACTTCAGAAAATGAAGTATTGGAAATGACACCTGAAATGCTACTGGAAAAATATGAAAAATAATTCAATCAATAACTTACTCATATTCCGACATTTTCTATGGCAATAAGGGATGCAAAAGATTCTCACTTCTCTTTTATTGCATTGATGGGCTATGTCCAGAGGCTTATTTAAAGTTAGAAATTCCCTTTTAGGAAGCAATCATTATTGAATTTTCCTATATGGCTTTGTGGGTAATTTGCACAGGCTTTATTGAACAGATAAGGTCACTCAGATTCACCAAAGTCTTGAGCTTTCATGGACATCGTCTTTAACATTGACTAGAGTACTGTTCTATAATGTTATTTGGGACTCCTTCTAGCTTGGGAATGCTGGGGAAATGGATAGGGAATTGTCTAGAGTGTTTTCCAATGGGAGGTTTGAGACTGGCTCATGATTATGTAAAGCCCCCAAATTCAGAAATGGCCCTTTCAGAATGGGGCACAGGTCAGCCTTCTTCAAGATTATGGGCAGTTTCGCTTCCCGTAAAAAGATACTGACAGTGACCTGGACCTAAGTCCTTACTTCCACCACGAAGAAGCCAGAACAAGCAGAAGAAAGAGGGCATGCCTACACTTTTCCAAAGCCCCATACCTGTACCTACAATTCTACACAAACAATCACCTGACTTCATCTTCAAAGTAAAAAGTGATAAAGCAGGACAATTTTAAACATTATGAAGCTGTGGTAGAATAGTGTAAGCTTAAGGGGGGGTCTAATTTAACACTGGTACAATTAATAACAACATAAGGCTGTTTCATTGGGGCCAAGGCTGAAGATTAATCATGGTACAATCAGAGTTTTATTCACTGTGCTTAAGTAAATTTAGCTTCTGAGTCATTTATTGAGCAGACAGTACAATGCTGCCAGTTAAAGAGAAGCAAGCAAAGGATTAAATATCAGTATGTCCCCTTGTTTTAAAATAGAAATTTGGTGCCGGTGTATTTAACAATGAAAGCTAGTGTGGAGTATTTGTTAAGGTGTTGGACTAGGACTGAAGGGACCCCAATTCAAGTTCATCATCAGCCCCTGGGTAATATTGAGACTCTTTTAACTCAACCTACTGTCTAATGCTTGTGGGGAAAGAATTGGTGAAAGGACTTTTATATACACTATGTGCTGCCCTGAATTTCCAGGTGGAAGACAGAACTTGAAGTTAACACATAGAGTAACAGGGAATAAGCAGGAATAGGATTGTTGTTTATACTTAATTCCCAGGATTTCTTCTCTTCTCTGGGAAATGGAATAGTAAAATTTGACTGGCAAGAGAACCAGTTTTGAATTGCTGGAGGATAAAGGTCATTCCTGGTTTAGAGAAATGCCAAGATTGCTGAATATGCTGCCAGGTAAGAATTTTAGCCCATGTTGAAGAATAAGCAGGTAATAGAAAGAATCCAATTCCTCATTCTAAGTATATAAAACAATCTCTTTATTAATGAAGGACAGCATTATAAAAAAAAATCACCACAGTGTGAATACAGCTCAAAGCATTACAGAAGAATGGTTTTTCAGACATTGTATTATTGCAATGTAAAGTGGAAAAAAAATTAAGCAAAGCGGCAAGCTCTAGCTGTTCAACAGAATAGACAAAGCTACTTCATGCCTGGGTTTTCCTTGCATCTTCTCTGGTGTGGTAAAGATGCTCATTCAAAAAGCAGGAAGCATCTGTTTTATTATCCAAGGGGCTTCTCTAAAAATGGCTATCATCAGATTACTATCATTTTGATTTGTTACTTTTTCCAAATTGCTATTTTTATTGTATAATCCCCAGTCAGCCTGGTCAAATCTACCTTAAAGCATTTAGGAAGATGAAAAAGAAAATCCTGCAACTATATGCAAGTGGTACAAAATACTTTACAATCAAGGTAACTATTATTATATGCCACGTTTATATACCACATTTCTCTGAAAAAGAAAAAGCAAGGTTTGGATGGCAATAAAGTAGAAGAAAAAAACAGCTTTATCTCCACCTCTTGTTTATTATTCTTAAAACCTTTCAGAGTACGATACTTTAAAGGGCATGTATAATAGATGCCAAAGCTGTATTTGTCATCACCAAATTGTTTGCTTGTTTTCTTTTTTTTAAGTACACTGGATACACCTACAACCAGTTCATATTATAGTATACACTCCTGCAAAGTGTATTTATTTTTTTTATAGCAGGCTAAGCAGTTGGAAAAATTTTCTTCCCCAAAAGAAAGAGTTTTAAGCCTTCATTTCAGTTTTTCATTAAATTAAGGTCTATGTCATTTAAAAAAATAAAAGCTTTATTCTTTTTTCCCTATGGCAAGGTCAGCATAAAATTGTTTCTGATTTAGACCAATAGCCAAACATGTTCAGCATCATAGTTCCCACAGTGGTTGAGCTGATGCTTACAGGAAGTACACAAGACAATATGGGAGCAAACACTTCTCCTTGTTTTGTCCTTCAGAAAATTGAAAATGGTTTTAGAAGCATGAAGCACTGGTCTTTTAAGCAGTTTGTAGCTACTGTAATTAGAAGTCCTATCTTCTTATATAAACATGTTCACAAAGTTCCACAGTAGGGTACCTTCTATAAACATTTCTCATATTCAACAAGATTCACAAGACAGATAAACTCAAAAGATATCTATTCTTCATTTAAATAAAGATGAGTAAAATTATGAAAATATTGCTGAAAAACAGTCGGCTTAAAATGATAACACCATCTGTAAAAATGGTGGTGAGGGAAATGCTCTGTTATTCTCTATCTGTTACTCACACATTAAGAGCGAGAGTATGTATAGAAAAATACTTTTACCTAATTCTCTTCAAATGTCCAAGAGAAATATATGATCAGAATCCTCACTCTCAGCATTACAAAACTGTGGTGAAAGGTTTTTTGTTCATAATACAGATAACTTTTGAAAGTTATGGTCTGAGGCAAATCTCTGGATCCCAAACACTGGTATATGGTCTACTGTTGAAACAAACCACTATCCAGAAGACCCAAAATGTCATAGGCAGTTTGAGAACATCCTGTGTAACATAGCTATAGGAATCTGCTGCTAACTCCTGGAACCAGTTTTGGGTCATGTAAACACTTAGCACAGAAGTAAATAGACATTATGTTTAATCACAAAAATCTGCAACAACTAAACATTTCAGCAAGGAAGCTTAAAACTTGCTCTAGAATTTTCTACAGAATTCTTGATTGTGATTTCAGTGTAAAAAGAGCTAGAATTCCTCAAAAGAATTTCGTCGTTTGTATGTCTACTTAGGTTGAACCAGGAATCTTGGGGATTGAAGGACAAATGTTGACTTGGAAGAGAAATTATTCCAGTTTGGGGGGAAAGGGCGTCTGATATTTAGATTTCTCATATTTAATTCTATAAATGCCCTTAGAAGTAGGAACACAGCAGAAAACCACATTTGGGCTAATTTTAAATGATTTGTAGGCTTATGCTATTAGCAGGTAAGTAATTTATAAAGGACATTATATTATTCTGAGAAAGCTTGGAATGAAGAAGCCCCATCAAGCATCAATGGGATCAGGAAAACAGTCATCTATAACTTCCTGAGCTGCGTTGTCAATTGTATCATCTTGGAACTCTGTTTCTGTCCCAACTTTCTCCTCTCTTCTGCATTCTGACTTCAGCTCGGGTCCCACTGAAGGATTTGGATCTTCCTTATGGTCTGGTTTGAAACTTTCACAGATTTGTGCACCTTTAAAAGAATGTCAGGAAAATTCATGAAGTATATAATTTAGTGTTGTGTACATTTGCTTAAATCTTTTAATCAAATCTTCACGTCATCTTGCTTTTCATTCTTGTAAATGTGAGGACTGAGTTCTTGAACTTAAACATGCTTACTTCTGGTGAAGCTGTTTATGGATTAGTTAAGGTCCATTTATCTGAGGGAGTCTTCAGGAAATCATAGGAGATAACTGTTATTATTAACAAGGAAAATCTATATCAGTTTTACTTGACCTGATGTTGTGAGTAAGCATTTGACAAGTTTTGGCAAGTTTGCTTTATACCAACAATTGTTTAAAACAATACATGTACATATAGAACAATCACTACATAGAAACTGTTCCAAGATTTCTTATTCCACTTGTAATAAGTGTAAAAGATTGGCTTACTTCAAAGGATATTGGAAAGAGATGCATTTCCATGGTTCATTACCATATCTCTTCTCAATGCCAAAGTAGACAATAGGGAAAACAGCTTTTAGAAACAACACAGGTACATTTAGATTTCTGTTATATAATAACAACATCCATGTCTCTGTACTTACTAGTATTGGCGGTACTATCAACAAGGACATCTGTAACTTCACAATGGTCTCCATTAGGAGGAGGATTTGGCCTTTCACTAGAAATGGCAGACATGGTTATGCCCTCATCCTTTTCGTCTTCTGTAGAAAAGCACAATCAGAACCTGAAAGCTGCAATTCATGTGTGTTCTTAATGTGGAACAGAGAGATGCTTCAGTCCTATACCCTACTTATATGGAAAGAAGCCTTAATGAGATTTATGACAGTCATATTGTTGTCTTATTTATTTTATTTACTAAATTTGTTTGCTGCCCATCTCTCTGCAAGGTGACTCTGAGGGCTTACAACATCAAGATATATGTATATATTTTATATATCAGGGTTTAGTGAACCTTTGAGGGATGCTTTGAGCTGATGAAGGTTCAAATGAATACCCCCTGAAGCTGTTTTGTGAAGCAAAATAGTTTCTTTGCTTCTAAAAGTGAAACAGTGTGACCATACTCTTACATATCACTCTGTTTCAGAGACAATCTTTGCTTTTCCCATAATATTATGCTACGGTACAACAGAGAAAAGAGCTGAGATTTTTTTCCCCTCTATTTTTGGCAAATGGTCCTGAATGTTCTTGGACGAGCTACGAGAATGCTTGTTCTATAGAACTAAACAAGATCCATCAACAGTAAGTGACTTTAGCCACCATTATGTGATTGCCAGTCAAAAGCCACTTAACATGTGCTGCCACAAGTCTTCCAATCTGGGCAACTTTGGCAAATATGGGGACACTGAGACTACACAGCCTGGAGCCTCTTTCAGACTATTTGGCAACTTCTTTGGTGAAGATCCTCCTTTGGTGAATGCTGTGGAGGACACTCTGTTTATAATACACAGTTTGGTAAGTGGTCTGAGGAGGTAAACAACATGTGTTCAGCAGCATTCACCAAAGATAATGTCTTCCACAAAAATATCTGCTAAGAGCCGTGGTGGTGTAGTGGTTAGAATGCAGTATTGCAGGCTAACTCACTGCTCGCTTCAGGAGTTCGATTCTGAGTGGCTCAAGGTTGACTCAGCCTTCCATTCTTCGGAGGTCAGTAAAATGGGGACCCAGATTGCTGGGGGCAATATGGTGACTCCGTAAACTGCTTAGAGGGGGCTATAAAGCACTGTGAAGCAGTATATAAGTCTAAGTGCTATTGCTATTGCTAGTTATTTGCCAATTTGCCAAAGGATAATAATAAATAAATAAATAATGGAAAAACTTTTTCCCTCTATTTATTTTCCTGATTTTGTTCATGATTTTGTTTAAATCCTTGTTTTTAAGTAAGCATACATGGGGCTCCTTGTGAAACACTACAACAAAGAGAAAAAGCATTACTTACCCACAGGGACCCGAACGAAGTTGTGTTTGGTTTTCATGCAGCAGCATGTGATCAATGAGGCTGTGATAGCTAGCAAAACTGCTCCACCTCCACAGGCTGTCAGGACATACAGGAAGAGTGGATGCTGCAGCAGATCCCCTGCTAGAAAGAAAGAGATGGCCTTCAGCAGTTGAAAAACTAGAAGAAACGAGTGCTTGTTTTCTAAACATCCAAACTAGAACTGATGTCAAATGCATCTTGACACTAAAAAAGGCAGAGTTTTATTTTTTTAATGTTTAAATATATACACCGAAATATTACAAAATGAAAAGGATTCACAAAACATATGTCTCTAATGCCTTAAATAAAAATTAGTGCTATGTACCTATTCATGTCAAGTTCCACAACACTGAGATCTATTTGTTTATTTTATTTTTCACATTTCTGAACTGGCCATCTCCCTCAAAGATGGACTCTGAGTGATGGCTTCGAAGGACTTTGGGTGGTGATTTAACAATTAGTGGCCAGAATAAAACATAAGAATATACACAGAACAAGTTTTTTATTAGTTTTCCAAAAGGAATTCTGGACTGTAAAATACTTTTCCAGAAAAAGAGAGGACTCAGAATGTAGTCAAATCTATCAATTTCTTCTTAAATAGATGCTATTATGTTCAAAACAAGTTTTTATTAAATTTAAATAAATTAAACAAAATGCTATATAACAAGCAGGCAACAAATATATATTTGATATAATATAATCATGTGTTATAGCAACTCCCTTTATTTCACGTATTAATTTTATACTGGAAACTCACTGCTTTTTATAGATGTTTCTGTATTTTTCATTATACTGTATGTGAAATGTTTAGAAACCAATTAGCGAATAATGGACATGAATATTGCTTTTGTAGTTGCCTTCCTGCTGACCTTAATATTAATCATCTGGAAGTGAGCCAGCAAACAAATATAATAATAATAATAATAATAATAATAATAATAATAATAATAATAATAATAATAATAATAATGTTGGAAGGGACCTTGGAGATCCAACCCCCTGCTCACGCAGGAAATCCTATACCATTTCAGACAAATGGCTGTCAAGTCTCTTCTTAAAAACTTCCAGTGTTGGAGCATTCACCGCTTCTGGAGGCAAGTTGTTCCACTGGTTATTTGTTCCAACTGTCAGGAAGTTTCTCCTCAGTTCTAAGTTGCTTCTCTCCTTAATTAGTTTCCATCTGTTGCTTCTTGTCCTGCCTTCAGGTGCTTTGGAAAATAGCTTGACTCCCTCTTCTTTGTGGCAGCCCCTGAGATAGTGGAAGACTGCTATCATGTCCTCTCTCGTCCTTAAATAAACTCACCTTTTTAATAAAGCTGAGTAAGCTTTGAACTGCTTGAAATCCACTTGGAGGATGTTTTTTTTTAGAGATTTGGATTGTATATATTCTAATTTATATGCTTAACCCGTAGGACTAATTTTATTTTATTTATAAGAGTTGTACTTTTGTGGGGTTTTCTTTCTTTTTCTCTCTTTCTACTTGCTATGATTTATAGTAATCTTATTTGTAGTAATAAATGAAAATTGCATGACATGGCTTGCTTGCAATCAGAGGTACAAGCAAAGACTAGATAACATTTTCTTTTTCTGCAGCAGTTTGGAGTACTTTTTTTCCACAGAAGCTGCTACTTGCAGGTTGGAAAATCTTACACTGACTTTGATGCAAAGGCCCAATTAGACTCTCTTTCAACAGCTCACTGAACCCTTTGTCAGCTTTCTCACCAATTTTCCAATTTAGCATGCTGTCTCTGAAACCATTTCAATCTGTTGTGTGAACCTATAATAATTGGATTGAGAAAATCATGGCTAATGTAACTACAAGCGAGTTGGCTTGTGAATGTAATTTTAGTGTCCCTCCTGGTATAATTAAAAAGGCAGGAAAAGGCAACTTCTTAATTTGAAAAAATTCTTAGCAAGTAATCAGGTCAGGGATGATCTGTCACTCCTCTGGCAAGGCAATCCAGTGGGAGCTGAGGGAGAGGAAGGCTAGAGAAAAAAAGAGGTATGACGTACAGTAGGAGACAAAGTGATCAGTTTAGCCCTGCCCATTCCTAGGACCAGCAGGCAGTTCTTATTAGTTCAAGCCTAAAGGAGTACCTTTCTCAACAGGGAAAAGGTTCCCTTTCCTGAACTAAAGTCCCTAGAAGGAAATGAAAATGATACAAGAAAGCAAAGTACATAAATGCAGAAACACTATTTCAGGCATCAGCAGAAAAGGGGTAAGAAATAGTAAACCAAAGTAATTAAAGGCCTATGATAAAGAAATCCAGCTACATGTAACCATTTGCTATACCAGCGGTTCTCAACCTGTGGGTCGCGACCCCATTTGGGGTCGAATGACCATTTCACGGGGGTCACCAAGCACGGCAGTCTGCCATTTTTTTGGTCGGCCATTTTTTTTGGGTCGGCCATTTTTTCCCCCTTTGCGATGCAGGCCATCGCGCCGCACATGCGCAATGTGGGCCCGCCATTTTTTTGGGTCAGCCATTTTTGGGGGGGGTCGGCCATTTTTTTTGGTCAGCCATTTTATTCCCTTTGCGATGCGGGCCGTCGCGCCGCGCATGCACGGTGCGGGCCCGCCATTTTTTTTTATTTTGGTCGGCCATTTTTCCCCCTATTGCGATGTGGGCCGTCGCACCCTGGAAAAGGTTGAGAACCGCTGTGCTATACTTTCTCCATTTGCCATTCTTTGTGATCTAACATTTTCATTTATTTTTCTCACCTCTTTTTTTTTTGAAGATCTCAACTCCATCCAGCCACAACTTTCTCATACCCCCCCCCCTTCATTTCAGTATATTTTGCAGCTTGATCCTTGGTTTCATTTCAGGACATTTCATTTTTGTTATTAATTCTGTTTATTTTAGTAGAGGCTCTGTGTTTAGCTGTCTTTACCTACTTTTGTTTTATTTCCATCAAAATCATTCTGCTTTTCTAGACTCCATTTGATAATTTTTGCCTTGTTTAAGCAACTGCCATATTTTCTCACCATTCATTCCTTCTGTCTATTTTTTTTTCAGAAAATCCACTCCTGATACTACTAAAAATGGTCTGTCAGATTCTTCAATTATCCTCTCAGTCTTTCTTCATAAACAATTATATTAAGCATGCTTTCAGGCTTAGATTCAGCTCTTTGTCAAGTCTACAGTGTTTAAATCACATATTCAAACAATCATTTTCTATGAAGATATTCACAATTCCAATGAATTCTTGACTGTTCAGAACACATAAAATGAAATCAAGCAGGACAATTTCATAGAAGTGGTTAAATATTGCTCAGTGTTATTTGAATGGAAATTTGCTCTTTATGCAGATGTTGTTATCAATATTCTAGTATTGCAGTTTTTTTTCTTAGCAACTTTGGATACTTTTTGAACTTTTTTTATACTGCTCATTGGAAATTAAGAACTGAACTGAAATAAATTTTACAAAAATTGTTTTATATTTCTGAAAAAGATGGAGAGTTACACTTTAGTCAATTTTAGTTTCTATACATGTTTCTGTAGGTCATTTAATAGATTAAATAAAGTTTTAATAAATGAAACTTTATTATATAACATAATAATATATTATAATTATATAATAATAATGTTTGGTGCTCCCTACTTTGTATCTTTTAATTTCAAAGTTATTTCAAAGTTATTTAGAAAAGTGCTCTATCTCCCATGTTTTACAGAACAGACTCACAAAATTTACATTTAAAGCTAAAATTAGTTTAAGGATATCTAATCCATATCAGAACCTACAATTCATTATTCAGTGTTACTTTGTGTTTCAGAAGATTACCATGCACATTATGCTTTATTTAGTAAAAAATGTTACCATCCTTTACAAATGAGAAATTTTTACAAGATGGCTGACAATTCAGAAACTTAATGAAATAACATGATAAAACAGGATAATGGGTGATATAAATAAAATATCTAGACACAGTAGACAGATTGGTAAAATAATTCAAAAATATTTTAACAAAATAGGAAGATTTTTTTTCTTTTCACATAATGTCCAATAATTCTTAGCTAATGTTCATAATAAAAGCAAAGAGGCAGAATTAATCTTAGGATGTCACTGGCTCAAATGTCTCTAATACCATGATTATCATATAAAATTGCATTATAAATCTGGGCAAAATCTCAAGGACCTGGAAGAACGCTTACGAGACCATTTTGTCTGCGGCCTTAGAAGCAGGGAGCTGCAACAAAAGATCTTTGCTAAAGCTGAAGTCACATTCCAAGATGTCTTACGCGAAGTTGCAGCTGAAGAAGCAGCAGGCGGTGCTGTGAAGGCTCTGCGGCTCGCCAGAAATGCTCCAGCCATTGCAACCGTCCATCAAGAGGTCGCTCAGGAAATCCAAGACTCGGATCCTGAAGAGGAGGTGGACAGACTTCACCAGCCGGCAGTGAGAAGACTGCGAGAGAAACCAGACAAGGCCCCAGCAGCCTTCAGTGTCTCGGTTGTGGAGGATGCCACAAGTGCAAGGACTGCCGGTTCCGCTCTGCCATTTGCTGGGCATGTGGTAAGCAAGGCCACATTGCCACCATTTGTTTGGGTCACCAGCAGGTGCAACCTCAGGAAGAATCCCTTTGGAAAGGTAGCAGGGTCCCCAGCCAACACAGGGTGGGTTTCTGCGCGTCGCGTAGAAGCATCTTGCAAACAGGGACTCACAAGCCCCTTAAAAAGAAGCTTCACATTGATGTACAGTTACAAGGGGTTCCCTTATCGATGGAGTTGGACACCGGGTCTGGTCTATCCATCATTTCACACAATACTTTCAAAAGGATTTGCTGCAGTAGTGGCCGTCGAGTCAAACTCAGGTCATCGAACTTAATTCTTACTGACTTTCAAAATTCAAAGGTTAATGTACTAGGAGAAGCCATACTCAAGGTGCGGCGTAAGGCTTTCCAAGGCCTCTTAGATGTGGTGGTTGTTGGGGGTGATTGTACAAGTCTAATTTGACTCGATTGGTTTGAGGCCCTGGGAATTCAGGTGACTGGTCTGAATAGTCTGCAAACTCTAGGAATTGCAGAAGTCTGCAAAGAGTTTGTGGATGTGTTTAGTTCAGAGCTTGGTTCGTACAAGGGGCCTCCCATCACACTGTGATTAAACCCAAACATCGCACCAGTTAGGATTAAGCCTAGGAGGGTGCCATTCGCCATCAAAGGCAAGATTGATGCTGAACTGGACAAGCTGCTCCAGCAGGGCATCTTGGAACCAGTGGACTCAAGTCCGTGGGAAACCCCAATTGTGACATCTTTAAAGGCTAACGGGGAAATCCGAATTTGCGCAGACTATAAGTGTACTCTGAACACAGCTTTGCAACAGCATGCATATCCTGTACCAGTAGTGGGTCATATTTTGGCTTCCCTTAAAGGGGGAACACTGTTTGCAAAGCTTGATTTATCACAGGCCTATCAACAGCTACCTGTTGATGAGGCAACTGCTGAAGTCCAAACAATAGTAACCCATAGGGTCGCTTTTAAAGTAACAAGGTTACAATTTGGGGTGAATTTTGCTCCTGGCATATTCCAGAGCATCATGGAACGCACGCTCAGGGGTATTCCAGGGGTTTGCCCCTACTTTGATGATGTCCTCATTGCAGGGAAGTCATCACAGAATTTGGCTGAAAGATTAAGGGCTGTGTTGATGAGGTTCCATCAGGTGGGCCTCAAATTAAAAAAAGACAAATGTAAAATTGGTGTTACTTCTACAGAATTTTTAGACTTTAAAATAGATGCTCAAGGCATCCACCCTGTAGAATCTAAATTGAAGGCCATTCAGGAGGCCCCAAGTCTCAAGTCTAAAAGTGAGCTTCAGGCTTTCTTGGGACTTCTTAAGTTCTATCATGCTTTGCTTCCCCATAAGGCTGCTGTGGCTGAGCCATTACACTGGCTCTTAGACAAGCAAGTTCCATGGCAGTGGACTAAAGTCCATGACAGGAGTTTTAAAGAGGTCAAGGCCTTTCTCTCATCAAATGCGGTATTAGCATTTTAATGAGCAACTGCCTGTATGCATCGCTTGTGATGCATCCCTTTATGGGGTGGGTGCAGTATTCAGTCACCTAAAGGCTGATGGAACACAAGTCCCTGTGGCTTACTACTCAAGGATCCTGTCATCTGCAGAGCAGAATTACGCTCAGATTGAGAGAGAAGCCTTGGCAATAGTGGCTGGCATAAAGAAATTCCATTATTTCTTATATGGCCATCACTTCACGGTCTATACAGCCCACAAGCCATTGCTGGGGTTGTTTACAACAACCAAACAAACCCCTCACATCATTTTCCCCCATATGCTGAGGTGGTCCATTTTATTTATTTATTTATTTATTTGTTTGTTTGTTTGTTTGTTTGTTTGTTTGTTTATTTATTTATTTATTTATTTGATTTCTATGCCGCCCTTCTCCTGGGACCCAGGGCAGCTTACAGCAATAGTGCAATAACAGATAAGAAATTTAACAATAACAATTAACCATTTAATCTGAAACACATTTCATTTAATCTAAAACGCATTCATACAACATACAATCAGAATCAAGATGCAATCAGTGATGGGGAAACATTCCTAGGCCCAGGGGCAGAGTACAGTTCATACGCCCCAAACCTGTCGGCATAAATGAGTCTTCAATAATTTCCGGAAAACTAGGAGGGAGGAAGCAGTGCGAACCTCTGTGGGTTTCCTGTCAGCATATGACTACACGCTCATTCACAAACCTGTCAAATAAATGGGCTATGCAGATGGCCTCAGTAGGCTACCTCTCACTCACATAGAGGCAGATCCTGCCCCTGCTATTAATATTCTTTCTATTCAGCAACTACCTGAATCTCCCCTCAGTGCTAGGGACGTGGCTGCAGAAACTGCCACTGATCACACACTTGCACGCGTGCTGACATGGGTGTTGTCAGGATGGCCTGACACGTGTCCAGATGTTACATTTCAAAGTTTCTGGCAAAGGAGACACAAACTGTCTACCTTTAATGGGTGCCTTTTATGGGGGAGTAGAGTAGTTATGCCAGCCTCACTGAGGTCTAGAGTCTTGTTCTCTCTGCATGAGGGACATCTGGGCATCGTGCACATGAAAGCGCTTGCGCACAGCCATCTCTGGTGGCCTGGGCTTGATAAAGCTATCGAAGCCCAGGTGCACAGATGCCAGGTGTGCCAACAATCACGGCCTGAAATGCCTCAGGCCTCTGTACACAGGTAGGAGGAGACACAAAAGGGTACATTTAGATTATGCTGGGCCCTTCCAGGGGCAATTCTTCCTTATCCTTGTGGATAGCCATTTCAAGTGGCTAGAGGTTGTACCTGTCTCCTCCACTACTACTGCTAGGACCATCCAGGTGCTAAGAGGTATATTTGCAACCCACGGCCTTTCTGATGTTCTCATTTCTGACAATGGTCCTCAATTTACATCTTGTGAATTCCAGTCTTTCCTTCAGGCCAACTTGATATGGCATGCAACGTCAGCTCCCTTCCACCCTTCCACCAACAGGCAAGCTGAAAGAATGGTGCACACCACCAAAGACGCACTCAAAAGACTAACGCACAGCAGCTGGCATCACAAGTTAGCAGACTTTCTTCTTGCACACCGCACCACACCTTGCACTGCCACCGGGAAGAGCCCAGCTGAACTTCGCTGGGGCCACCGCCTCATCATGAAGTTAGACAGACTGCACCCAGACCAGGTGTCTTCACAGGTGTCACAGCCACGGGTTCCTAGGAGACTTCAGGTGGGCGATCCGGTCTGGGCAAGGAACTATGGTCCTGGACATCTCTGGGTTCCTGCTGTCACCTGTAAGATCTCTGGACCTCTCTCATACCTTGGGAGATGGCCACTTCATGCGGTGGCACATCAATACACTGTGCTGGCGGTTGTCCCCTGTGGATTCCACCCCTGCCTCCGCTCTGGGGGAGAGGGGGCCCAGGAACTAGGTCACACTTCAGGTCAACATTGTGAGACCCAGCCTCACTGTTCCTGGGAATTACCGCAGGTCGCTAGGGACTTCCCAGGGGAGGAGCAAGGGCATCCTCACGGTTCAGTTATTGTACCGAACAGGGAGTCATGCATATCCGCAAGAGCTCCAGACAGGAATTCTCCTGAGGAGGGGTTTGCCATAGAGGCGGCTCCTGACTCTGGCACCCTGGCCACTTACACGGGGGAATGAGATTATTGGGGCACACCTGCAACGCAGGTCACGGCTGAGACTGGTCGCGGGCTTGAGGGACTAAGTTCCCTGGAGCCATCCAGGTAGTTGGGGAGTCCTCAGCCACTCCAGCGGGTTGAGGAATTTCCTCTGCTCTAAGGGAGCCTGGAGAGAGCTCCGACAACTTTGCCAGCACGCCTCACCAGGGGTCACCTGCAAAATTTGTTCATAAAAGTCCTGGTCTAGCGAGCCCACCAGACAGGCCAGTAGGCCAGGCGCCCTTAAGTACAAGTCCTGGTCTGCCTAGCTGGGCAGGTGAGCTGACAGGCCAGGCACCCTCCCTGACTTTGCATAGGTCACAAAGGGCTAAGGCCCCTCCTAAGCATCTAGGTGAATAAGTGAGGTTCCTGTCAGCACAAGGAAACCTTACTAGTCTAGGATAGGAGATGGACCTATGTGGGGTAGAAGATAGACACAAGAAGTCCACATGAAAGGGTGGGTTGTTTAGAGGACCCTATTATTTTATAAGAATGTTGCCTGCGTGTGAGCAGGAATATTATTTTCTTTTATTATTATTATTATTATTATTATTATTATTATTATTATTATTATTATTATTATTATTGTTGTTGTTGTTGTTGTTGTTGTTGTTGTTGTTGTTGTTGTGAAAAAATTGGAAGTGTGTGTGTTCTATCTGGGGGGAGGGGTGTTGTGTCCTGGGCCTGATGAGGAAACTCAGCAGGCCCAGAAATGTTGCAAATGGTTCCGGGCAATCTAAAAGCTACCCGGGACCAGACTGGCTGGCGCCGGACTATTGCGCATGCGCAAGGCGCGAAGAAAGAAGGATTCCTATTGGCTGGACTGCCTGGGGGTTGGAAAACTATAAAAGGCCTGTGTGCCCATTTTGCAGTTGCTTGGAGTGGAGTTAAGGTGAAATAAAGAAACTTGGTTATGGTGTGTCGTGCTTCAATGCCTCGAATCCCGAAACACAAAAGTGAACATACATAATAGTCCTTCCTCTTCCTATTTTCTATACAACAAAAACCTTGTGGTGTAGGTTGGGCTGAGAGTGTTGTGATTCTATGCCAGCCTGTGCTCGCAACAGCTGAGGAATCTGAGGAGGAGGTGGAGGAGGCATTTGAAGGGCCATCAGGGGCAGAGGGAGGCTCAGATGAATTACAGGACTCATGGTTTGATGCAGAGCCTGGGCCCTCCAGTCATGTTCCTGATGAAGCTCAGCTGTGTGAGGAGAATGATTCAGACTCGGAAGACTCACACCTGATGGACTTGTTAATTGATGCTCGCACACGGTGTCATTTAGCAAGAGAAAATCAGCAGCAGTCAATGCGACACCTCCAGAGTAAAAGGAGAAGGCGATGAGAGGTAACGCCTTGGGACTGCTGAATAAAGAGAGGAGGTGTGGGCGGTGCTGGTTGCTGAAGGCAACCATTTGCAAAGTACTTCATGGCATCCTGGTCTGTTCGTCTTGCTTGTGACTTCTCTTCTGTTTTTTCCTGTGGACTATTTCCTGCCTTTGTACTTGAGTTTTTGCTGTTTGTATTTGGACTATTTGACAGGTTGTCACTCATATTAAAAGGGGTTTGTTTTGTTTGAAAGTCTCCAGCCTATTGCATCAGCAGGGGTTTGGTCCTTGTGCCTTTAACAAGGATGGCAATAGGCTCGGATAGAACAGAGAGACAGGGACTGGCCCAAAGACATTCAGCTGGCTTTGATGCCTAAGGCAAGACAGGAGAAGTCCCAGATGATTGGAGAAGGGCAAATGTTGTCCCTATCTTCAAAAAAGGGAAGAAGGCAGACCCAGGGAACTACAGGCCTGTTAGCCTGACTTCAATACCAGGAAAGATTCTTGAACAAATTATTAAGCAACATATATGTCAGAATTTGGATGGGAATTCAATAATTAACAGCAGTCAACATGGGTTTGTAACAAACAAGTCATGTCAAACTAATCTAATTTCATTCTATGACAAAATCACGGAATGGGTTGATCAGGGAAATACAGTAGACATAGTATTTCTGGATTTCAGCAAAGCTTTCGACAAAGTATCTCACACCATCCTCATTGAAAAAATGGTCAAATATGGGATTGACAGGGTGACTGTTAGGTGGGTTCATAACTGGCTTAGTAACCGTACTCAAAGAGTGGCTATAAATGGCTGCACATCCAACTGGAAGAAAGTCTCAAGCAGAGTGCCACAAGGCTCTGTTCTGGGCCCAGTTATGTTTAATATTTTTATAAATGATTTGGATAAGGGAATTGAGGGGAAACTGATCAAATTTGCAGATGACACAAAGCTAGGAGGGATTGCAAACACCAGAGCAGAGAGAGAAAGGATTCAAAAAGATTTAGAGAAACTCGAACAATGGGCTGCAACTAATAAAATGGTATTTAACAAGGAAAAATGCAAGGTACTACATCTGGGTAAGAAAAATGAAAAAAGCACATATAGTATGGGAGGAATCCAGCTGAGCAGCAGTACATGTGAAAAGGACCTCGGTGTCCTAATGGATCATCGATTGAACATGAGGCAACAGTGTGAAGCAGCTGCAAAAAAG
Organism: Bothrops alternatus; assembly: GCA_034064705.1. Classification (NCBI taxonomy): domain Eukaryota; kingdom Metazoa; phylum Chordata; class Lepidosauria; order Squamata; family Viperidae; genus Bothrops; species Bothrops alternatus. Next base: position 12,204,513 of record JARGCV010000035.1, read on the forward strand.
GCAAACACGATCCTGGGGTGTATCAAGAGAAGCATAGAGTCCAGATCACGTGAAGTTATTATTCCCCTCTACTCTGCCTTGGTCTGACCTCACCTGGAGTACTGTGTCCAGTTCTGGTCACCCCAGTTCAAGGAAGACACTGACAAACTGGAGCAGGTTCAAAGGAGAGCTACCAAGATGGTGAACGGTCTACAAACCATGTCCTATGAGGAACGGTTAAAGGAATTAGGACTGAGAGGAGACATGATAGCTGTCTACAAATACCTGAAGGGCTGTCACAGTGCAGAGGGATCAGCCCTGTTCTCACTTGCCCAAGGAAGGACTAGAAACAATGGGATGAAACTGCAGGGGAAAAGATTCAGATTAGATGTTAGAAAAAAATTTCTAACAGTAAGGGTGATCAACCAGTGGAACAGGTTGCCACAGGAGGTGGTGAGCTCCCCTTCGATGGAGGTCTTCAAGCAGAGACTGGACGGCCATCTATCTGGGATGGTTTAAGGAATCCTGCCTCGAGCAGGGGGTTGGACTCGATGACCCGGGAGGTCCCCTCCAACTCTACGATTCTATGATTCTATGACTAGATATTCTAGATTCCCAGTTTCTACCCAAGTACCTTAACCATTAGACCAGTTCAGACTCAGTCTGTCTGTGTATTTGCATTAACAACCAGGTATTTTATTTTCTGTTATAGATGTTGAAAAATGAGGTTTCAGAGCAATCAGTGAGTCCACCTGCTACAGCTGGGAGGTTTTGGGAGGGCACGAGGCATTATTAACTGTTGGTTTAAACAGTCTGATATAGAATATACCAATGAAAAGCAAACTATTTTGTCTGAATTATGTATAATTATCATCTTTACAATTATCCATAATTTTCAGGTTATAGAATATGTATTTTAAGAGTATGGCACCTAACCAAATTGCTATGGATTTGCTCATATTCACATCAGATCCAAAGAGCCATTGATGTAGCCTCCTTTTCTCTCTCCCCCTCCTCTTCTCTTACATCCAAACTATGACTCCAGAAAATAAATACAAACGCATAAACTGCAGTAGCCAGATCCAGCTTTAGGTTTGGAATAAAGGATGAATTACATAGGAACTACATGCTAGAGGATTTTGAGTTTAGAAAAGCTGGGATGGGGAGTGATTGCTGGTATTGATATTACATCATTATTCTGGCATGATCATATCTAATGGGTGCATGTACTTTGCATCAGCATTGAATATATTTGTGTATTTTTTTCCTCCTGAAGTATATATTAGAAGAGAACACAATCTGCTTATCTATATAGCTATATTTATCCATATAGCATTTTGAACTCCAATAAGAGAAGTTAGATAAAATATAACTTACCATTGTCACATCTTATTTCAACAGGAGAACTCTTACAGTGATTTCCTCTTTGGCAAACGTACTTGCCACCTTTATCTTTTTCCAAGGTAATTATAGTGCCATTATCCTTGATACAAGCATCACTTATAGGATTTCCATTCAGAGTCCAGAGAACATTGTCATTGAACTGTCCACCTGTTTCACAGAACAGACTGATTTTTCCACTAGGCAGACAATGAATATGAACAGTTGGAAGCACATCTAAGTGGTGGGATGTCAACAGTCAGAGGGGAGACAAAAATCAATAAGATATGTCAATAATGTTGTATGAAATATAGAAAATATAATAAAATAAATAAAAACCTGTCTGGTTTAGGGTCCATAGGAAAATATATGAGAACTTTACTCTGGGTAGTTTTACAAATAAGAAACTTATGTACCAACAAAAATGTTATCACATTTCATTTTTATATTTAAAAGTTGTACGATTTTCCCCTGACATGTGACATACTTCCTGATGTGTGGTATCTCTCTTTATTCAAAATCACTCAACACCTAATTACTACACTTTTCACAAAACTTATATCAACTTCTTCAGATGGAAAAACAACAATTACATATACTACTTAGTAAATCGCCATAGATCTTTTCTGTTCTTTGCTTCCTGAAAAAAAGTAGCCTATAAAAATATTTCTTTTTATACAAGTTATTTAGGAAAAAAATGAAATCTAGAAACATCATAAAATAAGTCACTTAATACAATATTTCCAAATATACCATAGTATTTAGTTAAATATGAAATGACACTGCAATGAAGGTATAATACAGATAGCCCCCAGGTTATGAAAATTTGTTCAGTAACCTTTGAAAATTATGACTGCACTGAAGAAGTGGTACTTATGACCAGTCCTCAGATTTTCAGCTATCACAGTATCTCTGCAGACACCACTCACAACTGCAATATTACAGTAAGCTGTGTCTTTGCTGTCTTTTCACAAGGAAATTTAATGGGGAAGCTGGCCAGAAGTCAGATGTTGTGGCTACATGACATTTAATGACCTGCATGGTCTTTGTATAAAAAAATCAACCAGGGCTGCTGCATGGTCCCATGCTATTTAGGGATGGCAATTCCAATCCTCATTTCCATTGTAAACTAGCTGTAATTGAACCTCAGTTAGCCAAATGGCAAAATATACAAAATGGAATTGAGTTTTTGAAAGACACTTATGCCTGAAATTATATCCATGACATTCTTGAACTGCTCACAGCTCATACACTAACACTGAAGAGAAGGGTAATTAGGTTCACTCCACATCAAACATTCTTCTAGTCATTGGGTTTCTGCAGCTGTACCAAATTCAGAACAATTCTGCAGCATTTTATTTGATCTGGGATGTAAGCAGTTTCTGCTTGATGAGAACTTACCATATCATCTTGGCTCACTTGAAGCCAAGGCACTATTGCTCCATTTCATTCATTTTTAAATTAAGTGACCAGTGTTGCCTCCCAGTGAAAACAAACACAATAAGGTACTGAAAAAGATTTGAGGGGAGATGGGGAATGAGAGACGGGTGGAAACTAACTTTTATTTCCCCCACCCCCACCTATATTGGTGGAGCACTGAGTGTTGCAAGGAAGGCATTGTTGAGAAAACTGAAGAGTGTGTGATGTTCCTCCTACTTCACCCTGCATCTGTTCTCTGCATCTCTGACTTGTCAGCCAGGCTATTTTTGGACACAAGTTAGCAGGGGGTTTTTTTTGTTTTTTTTTTTGTTTTTTTTTAAAGCAATAGACCCATGTTCAGAAATAGCCTGACTGACAGGTCAAAGACAAAGAGGAAATATTGTGAGAGGCCCCAGGGTGTTCCTTTCTCCCTCTTTCATGCCTGTGACTGTCAACTGAGTTAACAGGCATAAAGGTAGAGCATGAGGGAAAAGATAAATAATGAGTAGATTCTATTCTTGACTGCCAGAGAACGGTAGAGCTGCCAGCAAATGGCCATTCCTGCAGCATTTGGAAGTAGCAGGTTAAATTGGCACAAAAGACACACATGCACCAGCAAAGTAATAAATACAGTAAAAGTATGGCCACAGGAAACACCTTGTCAACAGAACTAAGCACTCATTCGTGATAGAACCTGGCTGTCTTTCCTGGTTTAAACTGATTTTTGCCCCGCTCAGGTCTAGCACTTTTTCAAAACAGCACTAAAATGCATGTATATAAGAAGCCTGGACAGGCATTACATACTGTAAGTGGATGGTTCAAAAGCCAATGTCCCAGCTCATCTGTACACAAGGCCAAAATGAGCATTGAAGGCAATGGCCAGCCACTGCACAGAAGGGTGTACGACTGAAGCAGCATAAAGTGACCAAGGGGGGTCGGACAAATTCCCCTAACTCCTCCATCAACCACATACTCAGTGAAGCACACTGGATTGTGTACAGAGCAGAAATTGTGCCATGACAGAAGGAAATACACTACTGAGAAACTAAAGATAAATTGAACTGCATCACTATGGGCTCAGGATGAATGAAGGCAACATTATGAGGAAATGTATATAAATATTTATAAAAGAAATGGATAAAAATATTCTTGCCAATATTAGGGAGACATAAGAAATGAACCTCATCGTTCAAATGTAATAATCAAAGGTATGGCATGGGCCTTTTAAACAATCATAAGGAAGAACTATGTAAGCAGAAACAGAAGAGATGGTGCTTTGAATAAAAAGCCTCTCCTTTTCACAGTTTGTTTCCCAGATGCCTGAAGGATTTTTTCCCCAAATATTTCTTTGTCTCGCTTGTCATAGGAATACTTTTGTCAAAAGTTCTCTTGTATGGTGTTAGTTTTGTTTAATAAATAAGATGGGCATATTTATGGGAGCATTTTGTTCAATTCTGTTCCTGCACAGAATAAAAATATGAGCAAAAAACATTGAAAAATACAAATGTGTGGTTAAAGAAGATTGCATTTTGAGGTGACAACAGAAATTTCATCTTTATAATTTAAATCTTCACTATGTGTGCAACTGTGTATCCAGATTGCACATTCAGTGCTATCCCTATATTGAAGGAGTTAAGAGTGATGCTTGTTCTGTGCAATTCTAAAAAGTAAATGCTGTTCTGAGAATTCTTCTTCCTTTAAAGTATATTATCTCATACTTGAATTAAAGAAAGAAGCTTTATCATTTGTAATAATCCAGGGTTAGACCTGTGTATTCACAAAGTTGGAGGAGACATAGTATACTCATAAATATAGAATGAGTAAAGAGTATTTTCATTGTTCCAAATCTGTTGATTTATTATTTATTTATTTAAGTTCAATGCCCTCCATTTCACAGTCAAGTGAATCTTTTTTGTTGTAATGTGTAATGACTAAAACATTTTTGTTGCTTGTTAGACAGAGACTTGGATGACAAACCCCCATAATCTTTCTAGGATGAATTATATACTTTTAATTTCAGTCCAAATTATTTTTGGTTCATAGTAAAACCAATAATGTGAAATGTCAGTAATATGCTCCAGTCAATATTTAGTAAGTCTATATGGCATCTGGTAGGTGAACATAAAGATAGTTGAAGTTGTGACTGATGTTCAGAAGACCTACTAATAATATGCCACATGAGGTGATGATGAATGCCAGGTCAATACAAACTATGTTCTCTGCCCTCTAGCCTTTAGTCTCCACTGTATTAAACTCAGATTCAGGTTTGTTTAACTGTAGATTAGGGCTTAAGATTAGATGCTTAACTGAAGTAAACAAGTTTAAGACATCAATATATATAATGCATTGGGAATTGCAATGAAGTTCTTAGATTTTGCCATTGTTGACCCCAAAATCAGAATACTTACCACATATACAAAGGAAGGAAGTCTCATTTCCAAGGCACTTTCTTTCCTCATCCTTCAAACATATCGGTTTGTCACAGGAGTGCACACAGTTTTGGTCTCCTTTCACTGGCTGAGCATACTGTGATTCTTGTGGTTCTGAGGAATTATTCTGAGAGGTTAAATCATTGGCAGCACAAACCTTGCCTGTAATAAAAACAAAACACATTCATCACTGAACTACAATAGTTCTGGTTTTGAGGATTGTATATGTATCTGGCTTTATAATGGTGAAAACAGAGAAAACCTTGGCACAGAGGTGAGTATATCAATAGACTGTTAGAAAAAGTAGTATTGTAACTGAGAATGAAAATGAAATGCACCAAAAAAAAACCACATCACCAACAGAGAAAAAATAGTGAATATATTAGAAATATTATAATGATTAAAATAATATGATTAAAGAAAACACTTACAGAAAAGGATGCATCTAATAACATAATAACATAATATTAATTTAATCCTAACATTTATGTTTAAATCCTATTTGTTTGTTTGTTTGTTTGTTTGTATCCCACCTTTATTATGTTTACAAATAACCCAAAGCAACAAACATATTCAACACACCTTCCTCTTCTTATTTTCCCAATAACAATACTCTGTGAGGTGGGTTGGACTGAGAGAGACTGGCCCAAATAGCTTTCATGGCTAAGTGGGACTTGAATTTATGCTCCCCTGCTTTCTAGCTTGGTACCTTAACCACTAGACCAAATTGGCTCTTATATATCACCATTTTGTCTCATCTGGTCATTTTTAAAACAGAGATTTTTCACTCAAGACCTGATCATCTCACATTCTCACGTTTGGACTACAGCAATGTGCTCTAAGTGGGATTGGCCTTGAAGAGCATTTGTAAGCTACAACTGGTCCAGAGTGCAGAGGTGCAAGCTGTTCTTGGGTGGCCTATGATACACCACTGCTCCGTGACCTGCACTGACTGCCAGTTTGCTTCTGGGTGCAATTTAAAGCAGGGCTTTTCGACCAGTGGTATGGGTACCAGCTGTGGTACATGGGCACCTGGCAGGTGGTACACGACCATCCTAAAAAAAGTAATGGGGGAGGGGAATGAGCTGAACTGATGGCAGCACCGCACAAGCCTGAGCGAGAGATGGCTGGAGCTGCAGGGCTGTCAGGGCTCAGCGGAAGCGCCAGGATTAGCGCCAGGCTCCAGCTGGAGCTCGGCACTGATCCTGGTGCTTCTGCTGAGCCCAGAAGAAGTGCCGATCAGCTGGAATGTTGCAGCATCTCCAGGGTCTTGTGATTTACATTCAGATGCTTGGCAACTGATTCATATTTATGATGGTCACAGTGTCCCAGGGTTATGTGAAGTGACCAAACCTGCTGCAACCACCCAGCAAACGGGGGGAATAAAAACCAACCCACCCACCCCCCTCTGCCAATCCTCAACAGAAATGCTCACAACAATGAAAACCTTGGACAGGAGGAAGAACGCCACCGGGTGGACAGGCAGGTATCTTGCTCGGCTGTGGCTTGGAGGGGCACTTTTTTCAGTGCCATTGTAACTTCAAATAGTCACTAAGCAAACTGTTGTAAGCCGAGGACTACCTGTTCTTTATCACTTTTTTCCTTTTTTGGGGGGTCATCAAGTTTTTCACACCTTGCTAGATGACTGGTGGTACTCAGATATTGCCATATCCTAAAAGTGGTACAATGGGTGAAAAGGTTGAAAAGCCCTGATTTAAAGGGTTGGTTATTACTTTTAAAGCCCTGCATCACATTGGTCCAGGTGACTTGAAGAACCATCTCACCTGATGGATCAAGTCCACCCATGCTGACAAAGAGGGGGCATGCTGTGGGCCTGTCAGGGAATTTCAGCTGGTGGGTGCAGGAGAAGAGCCTTCTCTGCCATAGCCCCTGCTCTTTGGGATATCTTGGCCCATGAAGTAAGATTGGCTCCCACCATTCTGACTGTCCATAAGGGTCTGAAGAGCTGCCTCTGCCAATTGTCTTGGGGCCCCAACAGGGGAGTATCACACTGGAGGTAGGTGATGATTTAAGAGAAGATCCCTCCTCTTCTCCTCCCATGCATCCTGCTCACTCCTGCCTTTCCTATAACCCTTTACTCTGGATTGTAATCATATTTTTATTGCTTTTAGAAATATTTATCTTTTATGTTTTTGTTGCTTTTAATATTGTAAGCCACCCAGATTCACTTCAAAGTGAGATGGGGAACAAACAAATTTAATAAAATAAATAAAAATGGTACTCAGGCTTGGTAGACTCAAGGTTCTTAATGAGATGGCAGACTCCATGTTTTAGGAATATAGTTCAACATCAAATTGACATTCTTAAATATAATATTTCTTTCCATGATTCAGCTGCCATATAATTTGAAACCAAAAGAAGGCTGAAGTTGGGTACAATCAAATTATAAATTAAGAAACATTTCTTACAACATGAATACATACATACAGAAAATCTGGCATCCAACCTTTTTAAAACTTGCTTTGAGAGGTACAATAAATATGAAAGAGTATTTTCTGGTAAATTGATGTTTATTCATGCCTAAACGTCTTGATTCTCCAAAACTCAAAATCCTCATTTTTTACTTCACAATTTCATATAATATATATATACACACACATACACAAATATTAATGAAATATACACATAATCAATTTTAATCTAATTCTCAAGCAAATGTTGTTAGGTGAGTCATACTCAACACACAATCTGTCAACATCTTTCAATCAACTACTATATTAACAACCAACTGATTTAAAGCGTCAATTCTTTAGTTAACCCAAGTATTCCATTAAAACATCTTTCCTGCTGCTTTCAGACTGGGTTCTACAATCATTCCAAAACAAATAGACATCAAAACTAAAGTCAAATTATATAGTTAAAATCCTGATAGGTTAAGTCTATCAACATCAGAGGATAGTCCCAGATAGCCAAGGATATCCTGAGGGCTTAAGTTTGCTATAAAAACATTTAATTAACTCAACTGTCTTTATATCATACAAACTGGCAGTGGAGAAAAGAAGTATCATTGTGATTCCTAATATAAAAGTTCATAGTCTTATTCTTTTCAGAACAGATTTAAAGTTTCTTCATATTGCTTCTCTTCTTCACATGTTTACCTCATCAAAGTCCAGTGAAACAGGGGTTAACTGTTTAAGGAACCTCACAAACGCTATAATTACCTGGTTGGTTTACTTACTAGGCTTAATTTGATGCGACCATAGTTCTCTCTCTCTCTCTCTCTCTCTCTCTCTCTCTCTCTCTCTCTCTCTCTCTCTCTCTCTCTCTCTCTCTCTCTATATATATATATATATATATATATATATATATATATATATATATATATATATATATATATATATATATATATATATATATATATATATATATATATATATATATATATATATATATATATATATATATATTTTCATCTATATCTATCTGAAAACTTTAATAAATTACAGCAGATGAATTGATAGATCTCAGATTTAAACAAGAATACTTGCTAATGTACTACTAAAAACAAAACTACAACCTATATATCACTCTTACCTGAGTAAATATTTAAAATTTGAAATATATTATTTGTCTGCTTATTTGTGGAATTAAATAGGCCTTATATTGTCATTTGTACTGAATACAGGTGTATATAATTATATTGTGACTTTAAAAATTAGGAACTGTTTGTTCACAGTTTTATACTAATACACATAATAAACCAGTGAGAGAAATAACTTCCATTATTTAATAAAAATATAAATAAGAACATAACCAGCACATGTACATCTGAATTTGTAATACTCTTTATAATATATAGCCACTGACTCTGGAATCATGAATGAACATGTAAATCAATCTGGTGTTTCAAATTAAAAAAAAATTCAGTATGATAAAACCTTGAAATCTATTTTCAAAACTACTTACAACTGGCCTAAGTGACTTGGGATGATTTTTTTTTAACATATTGAATCAGGACATATTGAGAAAAGAGAAGGAAACCTAAACATTAAGGTGTTTAACTTCCCTTTTTACCCACTGTATTATATGCAAAGCCCTTCAATCAGTTTTATTTTTATTATAAATGCAGTAAGTGAAAGAACATGATAAATACAGTTCATGACAAAAATATACTTAATTACCCCTTTTTATGCCTTGATGATGATGACACCAAGATTTTGCTGAGATTTGTTGACACCTTTAAAAAAGGGGTCCGTACAAAAGCACCATTTCCATTCAGATAGGCATAGTGCTAATTTTATAAAATAAAGTTTGACTTACCACTAATGGTCAGGATCATCAACATGCATGGCAGGGAAAATGAAAAACTGAAATCCATTTTAAACATCTTCTTGCACTGCATGCTGAGAAGATCTAGCTTTGCTGTTAAACCAATGTACTACTCAGGATATGATGTCAGAAGCAGTAACAAAAAATGAAATTAAAAAAAGGAACGAATACTGGAAGGATCCAAGATTAATGTAGAATCAAAATAGAATGGAAGGTTGTTTGGTTGACTGACCTCATGCTATAGCCACATTAGCAAGATGATCTATTTCAATGGCCATATACGCAGGAAGTGGGGTGTGTAAGAGTAAATTCAGAAGATGAGATGAAATAGTAATCTAAGCACGACCATCTTTGCCTACAGGTCAAAGCTAAGAAAAAGAAAACCAAAGCAAATTATGACATTACACCAGTTTCCTGTTTTTAAGTCTTCTTAAATATATGAAGTGAATAATGATGGATTTAAAAAAAAAGTATCATCCAACTAAAGTCACTAAATGACTAGAAACAGTGAATAAAGCTAGTTGCAAACACTGTGTGCAAAATTCTATTTACTTATCCATATTGTACTGCATATAAGGTCAGCCAATATATTCTAAACATGAAGGAGAACTGATATTTATGTTCCACATCTATAGAAAGGAAGCCAATAGGGAAAGGTTAAAATGCATAAAGACTTGTTATTTATAAAGAATATTACTAGTCACAGCTGAAATCTATAGCCTTCCAAATGTGGTTGGTCCCCAGTTCCTTATCATCTCCAGCTAGCATAAATCATGACAAAGGAAGATGGCAAATGTCACACATCTGAAGTTTCATATATATCCATAAGAAACAGAATTTCTTATGAAATATTAAAATTAATCTATTATTGTCTTTTAGCAATCTAACAAGCTGAGAACAAAAATAACGACTGGTTTGTAGAGGTAGAACTTGCTTAGCAATAGCTTCAGGCAGTGACTGTTTGAGGTTATGTCAGTGATGAAGAAGTAACTTTGTAACCAATGCTTGTTTTTGCAACTTTCATGGCATCGCTCCCTCAGTCATGTGCTCACCATTACAATCAGTTAGTATGCATTGTATACCTGACTTTTTTTTTACCTGAAACGTGTAGAGATTGCTTAAACAATCTCAACAATGAGCCACTTCTCCCACATGTATTAATCATAAGATAACAAACTCAGCATTCTGTCCTTAATTAGTTAGCTTGCAGCTGCTGCCTGTAACTGACAGACTTTAAACACTTTCACACCAACAGGTTTCTTTCCCTCCTAAGCAGCTTGGGACTCACAGCCATAAGCATTCTAGGCAAATAGCAGCACTCCTGCATTCCCTTCAATGTATATTCTCTATTGGGTAATTGCTTACCCTCTTGAAATTTCTTTCTCCACAGTGAATGTAAATAAAAACATGAATTCCCTTCTTTTATTATCCCTGTACTGGACTGAGCATTCCAAAGAGTGGGAGAGTGGGAGAAAAGGAAAGCTGAAATAAAATCTCAGTCATGGGATTTTTCACTTAGCAACCGCGTCACTTGATGACCAAGTTACCGGTCTCCCATTGTGGTCTTTAACCAGGATTACCTGTAATTGGTCTATATCAGAACAATTATGTTTATTCTATAACATCTGCTGGGACTACCAGCATACAGAATATGAATATTCTCTCTTATAGACTGAAACAGAAATATTATTGTAGACAAAATATGAAAAGAGAAAGAATTTTTTACAAAAGTAGTTGTCAGGCTAAGTCTAAGACCGAAATGGAACATTCTAGCCAGTGTTCAGTTCTTTATTTGCTTATATACAGTACACGGAATCTTGAAACTCTTACTACTCCCAACTTGGCAATACATCCTAGGAGATGCTAGGACATGGATATCTTTACTCTCTTCCTCTGTCTCCTATCGGAATTCTGTTGCCTCTTGTCTCTCTCTCTCTCTCTCCTTTCTGGAATGTGCTCCATCCTTCCAAGGAAACTGCCATTTCACTGTAATCCATCATTCCAGCTCGCCCTCCATTGGCACCATCTCTCACGGTAGTTACCTTCAAATTATTGCTAACCTCATGTAAAATCTGAGCATATGTGTGTGTACATTAATGAATTAAGCCAAAGAAGAAATGAAGGATTGAAGCATTAGCATCAGAACATAATTGGTTCCCTTTGTTGTGGATTTGGGATATCATGCTATGGCTTTTTTTCTTTGCTAGATCCTACCTACCTTTTTTATCATGATTGTCACTTTCATGGCAACCAGATAAATCTAATATAGGAAAAATAGCAATAATACAGTAATAGCGGCATTGTCTTTCTAATATTAATACAAACTTAAGTCTTGTTTATATTTCAACTGTATTAAATATGTAATTTTGACCAACAAAGAAATATAGCATATACATTTGTTGTGCATATAATATTAATGATCTGTATGGTATAAATATACACCATATTTGCATATATATTGACCCAATGTACTATATATAATATATCTTCCGTTTCCTGGTAAAACTTCTATTTTACAAGAAAATTAGGCAGAGTCAAGTTTACAGTTAGCATGTTGGTGGATTCCCCACATAACCCCCAAAATATCAGACTCTGTTGCTAAAAGCAATAGAACTGACTGAAGGTCATGATAACTTAATTTTGTCTCTACTGCTCTCTCTTTAAAAAAAAAAATCCAGTGATCTAAGATGTGACAAAAATAGCCTTCCGTGAGAAAAGCAGTCATCTGAATCTCCAGACATCTGCAGGCCAGCACAGAGGGGAGAAAAGACATTTGCAATTAGAAAGGTGCCCATGGATGCCCTTGTCCTTTGTATTTTGGATTTGCGCCAACTCTATGCTAATAGGCTGCTCCTCTTCTCCCATCCTAAATAAAATAGGTAGATGAAGAGAATGGGATCTTGCAATTGTGCCTATACATGCACAGCAACATTGTGAACTATAAAAGAGCCAATCCCATTTTAGTCTGTGTTATTGCACAGCCCAAAATGTGTAGTTACGTTTTGATTTACAATGTCATGTGGACTTAGAAACTGATTAATTAAGTACAACCTGGTTCAACCATTATAGTATTGAAAGAACATAGATTCTTTGTTCCAAGAATCCTAAAAAAAAGTCGCTGAGAGCAAATCATTCTTTATATTTCTTAGAAATAGCAATTATTTTAGGCCATTCTTGCTGGTCTTCTCGTGATATATGTTCTCAGAATAATCAAGGCATAAATGTGAAAATACTGTATATAGGTGATCAGAGAAGGACTCAAGAGAAGATTGCAGTGAGGTTGACTTCATATCTAAAGAAATTTTGGACTTTGGAAGAAGCTCCTATCTGTCTTGAGTAGCAATGGCACATAGCAGTAGCATTCTAACCAGCCCTCATCCCTGATAGCTGCCATCTTAATTTGTTATAATGTCAGAGAGTAATGCTACATTACAGACCTTGTTGGAAGTTCATATAGTAGCTGGGTTCAAAATTTTAGAATGTAAATTATTTTTGAAGAGGGAGTTGCATGAAATTGGTGGTGGGCTCTGATACTGTAAGAACAAAACTTAGTTTTGAGCTCCTTCTCTTGGTTCCAGGTAAAGATAATAAAAAAATAAGGCAGAGGAATCCTCCTGTATTTTCTTAGCATTTTTTTTGTTCGTTTTTTTGTATGGCAAAAAGAGAAATTACTTCTGATGGAAAATAATTTGCTTTTGATGACAGGAATTGTCTTGGAAGCTTTTTCAAGGGAGAAGAGAATTTCTAGATAATTCTTATGTTAAGTGCAAATGCACTTAAAGGTGGCAAAGGGTATATGAGTATATTGCATGTTCATCTCTTAGTTAGTCTAAAGCCTCCCTACATATCAATTAATTTCCCAGGACCAACAGAATAATTCTTTCTCCTTTTTCAGTAAGGGTATTAGTATCATCCTGCAGTGGAATGCTTTTCTTGAGAAATTGTTGGAGAAATGCTACTTTTTTTCTCTTTTCTATCCAACAAACTTGGTGAAGAATTTAGAAAAACTATTTAAATGTCAAACAAAAAAAAATTAAGATTTTTCCTGAACTAAATATTTAGTATGTAAGGCAAATTCAGTTATATCTAAGATAACTTAGGATTATAGTTAGGTTTTATTCTGTCGCTTCTCATTCAGAACTGAATTTCCAGGTTCCCTAGCACAAGGTAATTTCTTAAAGGCATGAATGTCTGATGTTGACCTAAACCCACTTATATTCCTATTCATAGCCAATTGCTAATGAAATTCCCATCGGTGTGGCTGCATATCAAAGTTAGTATTTTTCATATTTGCTATTCAAATTGTGTGGTCCTGCTTCCATGCTGTGCTTCATTTAATATAAGCAAACCCCCTCCATTTCAGTTGGTTACTATGCCAGCCATGGTCAAAGGAAAGTAAGGGGCTGAAATTCAGAAAATGATCCCTTAAGATAGCATTATTTCCAGCCATTTTATGCACTGTAGTCAGGCAGCTGAAAGCTGAAATATGAAAAAGACTTTGATGTATAATCCTTACCCATTGGCAGATTCTGGCTTTTACATTCACTTTCCCTGATTCTATACAACCATTTCATTAAAAGTCATGTGTGAAATATCTATAAGCACTATTGATAAATGTGTTTTATTTCTACAAATACAGAAACCATTATTACAACAGATTGGGTGTGCTGCAAATCTTGTCAGCCAAAATGTGTCAACCAGGGGAAACTAAAAGATGGGCTTTTTCTTGTAGCCCCTGCCTTAAAGAATACTCTCCTCACTGAGATTAGAATGACCCCAGCCCTATTGACTTTTTACAAAGTTTTAAAAACTTGGCTATGTACCTGGGCCTGGGATTTGGAATATGCTAAGGGCCCCATTACTTGGTTTTACTGTTAGTTGATTAAGCATCACGCTGCTGTTTATACTTATTTATTTTGTAGGTGTTTTTATTGTTTTAATGCTTTTAAATTGTTTTATAATTTTTGAATTATAAGCTATCCAGAGTCACTTAGTTGAATTGGGCAGCTATAGAAATTGAATAAATAAATAATAAACTCACAGACAAAATTCAGGGCATAAATGTTTGGTCTGGAGGAAAGGTAATAAGTATTTAGTTAAGATTAGTTAGTTAAGTAACTAATTGAAAAGGAACTCATCAAATTTGCAGATGACACCAAACTGGCAGGAGTAGCCAACACCCCAGAAGACAAACTCAGGATCCAAAAAGATCTTGACAAACTTGAACAATGGGCCCTATCCAACAAAATGAGTTTCAACATGGAGAAAAGCAAAGTTTTACATTTAGGCAGGAAAAATCAAAGATGCAAGCATAGACTGGGCAAGACCTGGCTTAAAAACAGTAACTGTGAGAGGGACCTTGGAGTCCTAGTGGATGATCACTTGACCATGAGTCAGCAGTGTGCAGCAGCAGCCAAAACAGCTAATACAATCCTGGGTTGTGTAAACAGAAGCATAGAATCAAGATCATGAGAAGCAGGGCTTTTTTTCTCATAGAACGCCCAGAACGGAGTTCCGGCACCTTTTTTGGCTGGAACCTTGTAGCGTAGGCAGGATGGGTTGTATGACATGTGTGAGTTCCGGCACCTTTTTTTTTTTTTTAGAAAAAAAGCACTGACGAGAAGTACCCGTGTTTCCCCGAAAGCAAGACAGCGTCTCACTTTCTTTTTATCCCCAAAATCCCCACCACGTGTTGCCTTCGGGGCATGTCATATATAGTACGTACTATATCTCCTGCTTAGTCAGGAGGTCAGGAGATTACAAGATAATTACAAGATAATACCGTATGTTTCCTACCGGTATAAACTCATTTAACTGTCAAAGATCTGTAAATCTTAGGCTACGGTAATTTGGTGTGTGTTTCAGATGTGCTTAACTACCGTAACTTCAGTTATCTCAAACAGCCTGAGGATTTGTTTGTTTATGCACTCTTTTGATCTGAATACCGGTAATTGCCTTGCCTAAAGGCTTGTACCGTAAATCAGCCGGCAATTAGCACAGCCAAAAGGTGCTTACGGCCAGTTCAAGTGGGTGCATTACAATATCCCCTCATAGCCATCCATGTCAACACAGTGGGAACTTTTAAAAAAGCCTCCAAACAAGAAAGGGAGGGGGGGATGACAGACATCAAGTTCCAAATCTGTGCCTGTGTGCGGGTGAGCTTTGGGGTGGGGGAGTGGGACGAGGCGAGAATAACAAGGACAATACGGTAATAATCTGTATAACTTCTGTGTTGACCATCTGCTGTTATAAAAGCTTATACCGTATAAGTGTTACCGGTAAGTGGGACATGTAAAACATACGGTACCGTAAAAGTGAATAAATTGAGGATGTAACCATTGTTACCGGTAAACTGCCACAGTAAACCTTTTTGTATGTGATTTATTCACCTTGTTTGATGTTAACCAAATAAAGAGGAGTGACTGATTCCATTCGAATGGCAGAAACCTCAGAGAGAAACTTTATTTGCTTCATGCGTTGTCCCTAAACATTCGGCTTTCCTGACTGACCTGCGGTATACCGGGATTGAAGCTGCCTGCGTAAGGTAAAGCATCAAGGGGAGGGAATTCCTACCGTATGGGAGGCTATGTGGGATACTGTATGGGGCTGTAACCCTATGGGAGACTGTGATACGGAACCACAAGCAGTGCTTATACCGGTACCATATGCTGAGGTAATTATTTTTGCCCCTAGACATGAGTGCTTCCGGTTCCAGTGGTAAAAGGAAGAGTTACACCGTGGAGTAT
The DNA here is from genome assembly GCA_034064705.1 of Bothrops alternatus. Classification (NCBI taxonomy): domain Eukaryota; kingdom Metazoa; phylum Chordata; class Lepidosauria; order Squamata; family Viperidae; genus Bothrops; species Bothrops alternatus. The sequence goes on from JARGCV010000035.1 coordinate 12,220,756, forward strand.
AAAAAAGCGATTGTCGAAGAATCTTGGGGCAAAAATGTAGCGCAGTTCTGCAAGGAGAAAATGTTGGATCACCGACTGGTCCAAAAATGGCGTGCAGAATACACTAACCTGAGTGAAAAAGTGGAGAGCGGAATGGGTAAAAGGCGCAAGATTGGATGTGGTCGGCAACCAATGTATACAGAGCTGGAAAGCCTGGTCTCTGAGTGGATTGCAGACAGGAGAGCAAAGACATTGGTGGTGACTAGGGCTCAGATTAAGGAATATGCCCTTGCAGTCTCGCCACAGTTTGACATTTCCCATGAACAATTCAAGGCATCAAAGCACTGGGTGGATAACTTTCTTGAACGCAATGCCCTGTCTTTGAGAAGATCCACAACCCTCTTTAGGTTGGAAGATGCTGAGATTGTTAAGCGCGCATTAGCCTACAAGAAGTTTGTGGATGACATTGACTTCTCTAAATACAGTCTTTGCAACATGATCGCCATGGATGAAACTGCCGTGTTCATGGGCCAAGGAGCTCAAACCACCATTGATCACCAAGGTGCCTCCTCAGTGTACGTTCCCTCCACCGCTTATGAAAGTGCACATGTCACCTGCATTTTGACGATTCGTCTGGATGGCACTAAAGCAACACCGCTGCTCATTGCAAAGGGCAAGAAGGAGAAGATTGAGCGGGTTTCTGGCATTTATGTGCTGGAAACTGAAAAAGCCTGGGCCACACAAGATGTTATAAGAAAGTGGCTTGATTTAATGCTGCCGCTTGTAATGCGCGGGAACAAAAGAGGAATGCTGATCTGGGATGCAGCCAGCACACACCGCGCCAAAACCATGAAAAACTTCCTTCGTGAGCGGAGAATCGACCAAATCATGATTCCTGCAGGGATGACGGCTTATCTTCAGACTCTCGATATCGCCATTAACAAGCCGTTCAAGGACTATCTGCGTGTGGAAATCAATGACTACATTGAAAACCGAATGGAGAGAAATGTACGTGGGAACTTTGTGAAGCCCAGACTGCCAGAGATTGTTAACTGGGTGAAAAATTCTTGGAATAAGATCACTAACACCTGTGTTGCAAATGCACTGCGAGCTGGCTACCTGGACAAAGCCTACTCATTTCAGGACAGTGCCGTTGCTACCCATGAGAAATATGGGCCACTGATTCAGCAAGAAATGTCGTCCCAAGAGTCCCAAGAAAATCCACAGGAACCTAAGAGTGTGGATGTTTATGATGATATTCCTGAGGGTGATGACATGGTTGTCATGGAATAAATCTGTTTTATCTTCCAGTATTCCACTGTTCGTTCTTACCGTACCATTTTTCATTGTTTTACATGTTATGCAATGGCTGTGCAGGGAGAGCCGCCGCCGCCCCAGCCGATGGACGCGCACACGCACACCTGGTGGAAACGGCGGGGCTGGGGAAGAGACGCTGAGGGGGGCAGCCGGACCTCCCCGCGCAAGCCGCCAAGCGGGTGAGGCGATGGGGCTGGCGTGGTGGGGGGAGCGGAATCCAGAGCTTTGCGCGGCTCTGCTCCCCGCCCTGCTGCCGCTCACCTGCTTGGCGGCTTGCGCGGGGAGGTCCGGCTGCCCCCCTCAGCGTCTCTTCCCCAGCCCCGCCGTTTCCACCAGGTGTGCGTGTGCGCGTCCATCGGCTGGGGCGGCGGCGGCGGCGGCTCTCCCTGCACAGCCTACTGCCGAGGGAGCAGGGAAGGAGGTGGGGAAGAGACGAGGGGGGCAGCCGGACCTCCTCTCAGCGTCTCTTCCCCACCTCCTTCCCTGCTCCCTCGGCAGTAGGCTGTGCAGGGAGAGCCGGCTGCCCCCCTAGGCGTCTCTTCATCAACTGCATCAGGTAATCGGGACTCGGCTTGGGCTTCTCCTTCGTTTCCATTTCCCCAACCATATTCCAAACAGAGAGCGAGCGAGCGCCTGCACCAGCACTCACCCAACCACCGCACTGGGTGGTTCATTTAGGCGGCGTCTTCCGACCGCACGCGGGGTGCCCCCCCCCGTCCGAGCGCATACGGTGGGAAGTCAATGCTTTTACATTGGGTGGTGGTCCGGACCTCTGGCGATGCAGACACAGCCTGTTGCACTTCTTGAGAGACTGGCTGGGAAGTTGGGCAGCGTCGGCTCGCTTTCCTTTCCGTCTGCTTGGCAGCCCCCCTCCCTCTGCACGCCAGAGGCCTTGGGCGCGGCGGCCTGCGTGGGTTCCCTTTGGGGGTGGGGGAGGTCTCCGTGAAAAGCTGTCTACCTCTGCTGGCTCGTCTCTTAACCTACCGTAAGCTCATTTTCCTGCAAGAAGTTCTGTGGCTCTCCCTGCACAGCCTACTGCCGAGGGAGCAGGGAAGGAGGTGGGGAAGAGACGAGGGGGGCAGCCGGACCTCCTCTCAGCGTCTCTTCCCCACCTCCTTCCCTGCTCCCTCGGCAGTAGGCTGTGCAGGGAGAGCCGGCTGCCCCCCTCGGCGTCTCTTCATCAACTGCATCAGGTAATCGGGGCTCGGCTTGGGCTTCTCCTTCGTTTCCATTTCCCCAACCATATTCCAAACAGAGAGCGAGCGAGCGCCCGCACCAGCACTCACCCAACCACCGCACTGGGTGCACGCCAGGCGGGGAAGAAACGGGGTGTGTGTTATGTGGGCTGAGGGGGGGAGAGGCCTCTTCCCCCCCTAGGAAAACAGGAGAGCGGAAAAAAGGGTCTCGTCAACGAAGAAGCCACAACCACGCCACGGCGGGTCTCGGGCGACTTCTCCGTGGCGAACAGAACTGGGAGCGGAGAAGCCGAAGCGCTTCCCCATGCAAAGTTTAGCTCACCCGTTCATTTAGGCGGCGTCTTCCAACCGCACGCGGGGTGCCCCCCCGTCCGAGCGCATACGGTGGGAAGTCAATGCTTTTACATTGGGTGGTGGTCCGGACCTCTGGCGATGCAGACACAGCCCGTTGCACTTCTTGAGAGACTGGCTGGGAAGTTGGGCAGCGTCGGCTCGCTTTCCTTTCCGTCTGCTTGGCAGCCCCCCTCCCTCTGCACGCCAGAGGCCTTGGGCGCGGCGGCCTGCGTGGGTTCCCTTTGGGGGTGGGGGAGGTCTCCGTGAAAAGCTGTCTACCTCTGCTGGCTCGTCTCTTAACCTACCGTAAGCTCATTTTCCTGCAAGAAGTTCTGTGGCTCTCCCTGCACAGCCTACTGCCGAGGGAGCAGGGAAGGAGGTGGGGAAGAGACGCCGAGGGGGGCAGCCAGCTCATAGCAGGCTGCGCAGGGAGAGCCGGCTGCCCCCCTCGGCGTCTCTTCCCCAGCCCCGCCGTTTCCACCGGGTGTGCGTGTGCGCGTCCATTTTCCCTCCCCTCCACCCCCGTGTTTCCCAAAAAGTAAAACACCGTATAAGATATACCGTCTTACGGTCAGGGCACGGCTTACAGTAGCCGACCCCCTGACACCCCCGATACGTCTGACAATCGGGTGTGTCTTGCTTTCGGGGAAACACGGGTATTAGTACCGCTTTATAAAACCCTAGTAAGACCACACCTGGAATACTGCAGCCAATTTTGGTCACCATATTACAAAAAGATGTTGAGAGTTTGGAAAAAATTCAAAGAAGAACAACTAAGATGATCAAAGGCCTGGAGACTAAAGCATACAAAGAACGACTGCAGGACTTGGGTCTGGCTAGTCTAAAGAAAAAAAGAAATAGGGGAGACATGATCGCAGTATTACAGTACTTGAGGGGCTGCCACAAAGAAGATGGGGGTCACGTTATTCACCAAAGCACCAGAGGGCAGGACAAGAAACAATGGTTGGAAACTGAACAAAGAAATAACCTGGAATTAAGGAGAAACTTCCTGACAGTGAGAACAATTAGTCAGTGGAACAGCTTGCCTCCAGAAATCGTGGGCGCTCCATCACTGGAGAGTTTTAAGAAGAGGCCGCAGTGTTTCCCAACCTTGACAATTTTAAGGCATGTGGACAATTTTAAGGCAATGCTAGTTGTAGAATTCTGGGAGTTGAAGTCCACATGCCTTAAAATTGTCAAGGTTGAGAAACACTGGGCTAGACCTTCACTTCTCTGAGATGGTATAGGTTCTCCTGCTTGAGCAGGGTGCTAGACTAGAAGACCTCCAAGGTCCCTTTCAGCTCTATTCTATTCTTATTCTAGAAGTATATTGAATTATTATTAAAGAGATATTTCCAATTGTACTCATAGGATTAAATCAAATCTTTATTATGGTCATAGACCAGAATAAGGAAGGTAGGGTACTGTTAAGTAAAAAGAATAGAAAATACATAAGAATCTAAAAAAATATGAAAAACTAAAAGATATAAAAATATGTATATTAAAACAGAAATTATATATAAAAAACAAAAGTCTAAAAGGAGAAGTGGGAATCTTAGATGAATGTAGGGGAGCATAAAGGTTAGTACTGTATTTGGAAAACTATATCAAATTATAGAGAAATTTAGCATGGTGAAGCAGGTGCTCATTAAGTCTATTTATGGTATCAATCATCATATTAAAAATTTAAGCACTGCTGCACAGAACCTGGCAACATTGTATGTTGAAGCAGGCTTGATATCTCAAAACAGCAAGGAGGAATAGAATTGACCTGTATGGGTATTTGTGCGGTAATGCTGAGATGAGGCTGGTATGACTGTTTCTATAATGTAGGCACTGGAGAAGCACAGGCTGTGTTGTTTCTGTGTGTCCAGAGTCATGGGTCATTGTTTCACTGGGTAAGGAATCTTCCCGTACTGGCCTTCAGGGACAGCTGAGGGGAGGGAATGACAATGTGCCAGAGTAAAGGTTCTCCATTGTTTAGGTATGTCAAGTTTAGTTAAACATGACATAGGGAAGGCAAAGTACCTGTTGGATTCACTGGCAATAAAGATTGGGAATCTGGCTAAGTCCAATTAGTACTCTATGTCTACTACATGCTCTTAATGAGTGGTTTAGCCTGATCATATCCCATGTGAGTAGAAGAACTGGAGATAAGCCCAAGGATGAGATTTTAGTTTAATTTAGACTACCCTTCTACTATAAGCTCCAGGAATTCTGGTTTGACAGTTGTGGTATGTTTGGATATTTCCAACTCCATTTAACTTTCTATTTCCAAGACTTTAATTTACAGAGCTTTACTATATCCCATTCAAGGTACATGGATGTTGGGATTCAGTCTTGTATTCCTGACCAAATGGATTAAAAAATTAAATATTCTACTGTTTGTTCTGTTCACTGAAAACTGTAAAAAGAGTTATTTTGTTATCTTCAGAAATTAGGACAGATGATAAAAAAAATATTTCACAAACTTGAAGCACACATTTCCTAGTCAACAGACCCTCAGAGTCCCAGTCTTTCAGTTGCAGGAGTTTGAACTCCAGGTCAATCTGTAATATGGCCTTCCTCATCTGTGACTTGATCATGGATGATAGGGTTGATCTGGCATGGATTACTGAAACCTGGCTGGGCTTAAAGGGGGGCTTTCCTCTCTCAGATTTGCCCTACAGTATAACTAAGATTTCAAGGCAGGGATATGGTAATTGTTATTTGAAAGTCTCTGGTAGTATCAGAGGTGATGTTCTGCAGATTGCTGGGTGCGAGACCCCATTTGTTGACTTGTGTCCAGAGTGCTTATGGGCCTGTTTTAAGTAGTAACTATGTATTTGACTATTTCTGTATAAAGGGAGAACTGAGAACTTCAGAAAACATTGTTTTCTAAAGAAACCAACCAATAAATTGTGGATGAAATAACATATTCTTGCTTGTGTACCCCAACATCAGATATTGAGAAAAATGGTCCCTCTATCTGTGAAGGTAACATAGCAATTATCAACAATCTTTTCATCTCCCACCATGTTGGAAGTGCAATTAATTAAAATAATAAAAGTGACCTAAATCTCATGAGAAAATACAGACATCTTTCAAACTTTTGTTTTGCAAGATCTTTGTCATTTTTTATATTTTACATATGTTGCTATCTAGTGACATTGCACGGCCTTGGTGCCTCTGGGCACTGTGTTACTGATTATTGTACTATAGAGTTATTGTTATCAGTAATTACTAATAGCCTTGAAAATCAAGAAATGAATCAGATTACAGAAGACAAGTTTAAAGGCTCTGGGCAATGAATATTATTAATAGTAGATTTAATCATACCCTTGATCCCTTACTCAAGAAAGATTAGCCAGTGTTTCTCAACCTTGACAATTTTAAGGCATGTGGACTTCAACTCCCAGGATTCCACAGCCAGCAATGCTGGCTGTGGAATCCTGGGAGTTGAAGTCCACATGCCTTAAAATTGTCAAGGTTGAGAAACACTGGATTAGACAGTATCATTGACTACAACAACCACACAACCACATTTATGAATTTGAGCTTGGAGACTAACCTCAACAGCAATTGCTTTTAAAAAAAATGTAATTCAGTTTTAAACCAGGCACAAAAAAGCCTTTTTAGTCTAAACATGGAAGTATTCAAAATAATTTTTTTAACAAAATGAATCCAAATGTGTCCCATGTGACAATTTTCTTTTCTCTGATGGTTATCATTAATATAAAGAGGAAAAAACCTCTAATGCTTTTTTTTCTCTTTCAGGAGTTGAAATTTTGATTGGGAAAAGTTTATTCAGAAAAAAGGGATGCAATCTTTCCATAACTATTTCTCTAATTAATTGTCTCCAATTTGGTGGCAACAAGACTGCAATTCAGGTAGTCCTTGACTTACAACCTTAACTGAATCCAGAATTATGGTTTAAAGTCAGTCATTAAGCAGGTCACCATATGACCATGCCCAACCTTTTTGTGGTGGTCATTAAGTAAATGTCACAGTTGTTGACTAAATGCTGCGGTTGTTAAGAAATCCATTTTATCCAGTAGCCTTTTTTCCCCAAAAAACTGGAAGTAAATACTGGAAACCGGCAAAACATGCTGAAGATCTCAGTCACATGACTGTGGAATGCTGCAAATGGCTATAAATATCATCCAGATGCCAAGCACCCAAAATGTGATCACATGAGAGCAGCTAGGCGGGTGGCTGTCGGAACTTCAAAATCAGGTTATAGATATCTTTTGGGGGATACTATTTTAATTTCGGCTGATAAGCGGCTGGCTAATAAGCAAGAACTATCTATAGAAAAAAGAAGCTGGGAGATACTTAGATCTTACTCAATTCATCAACCTTAAATGTGTTACTGTAAAGAGTAATAGCCATTTCATTAATGAACATATATATTTCTTTTTTTACTTATATTTATTCTGTTTTATACCTCAATATTAAGGTATATGCTTTCAATTTAAAATAGTATTACTAACAAGGTCAGTGAATATGTTATATTATCCCTTTCTCTTTTAGTCCAGCATGAAATTTTTCAACATTTCCAAAACTGTTCTTGTAGAAATGTAGGCTTTTTCATGTTCTTTTATGAATCCGGAATATGAGTCTTTAAAATATTCAGTGATTCTGTCTCTCCATTTCATTTTAGGCTTTTTTCTAACTGTTTGTCTCTAGGATGATATCTGCTGACTGTGGTAAAAGAATTGCAAGTGTCAAAGAATCTTGATATGAGTGCTAATTAGCATTACTATATATTTAGCAGAGTAGAAGCAGAATTCGGAAGAAGGCTTTCCAAAATCATTTTTAAGAACATCAAAGAGGAAAAGCCTAGTCAAATGAAGCATAAAATGTATCTCAACAAGTACAAAATGTAGAACTCACCCGTAGAATAGAAACTGATAAAATTGTTGACAGGTTTTAGGTCAGGTCAGCATCTAATTACTTGTTCTGTTTGATGGGAATAAAACTTCTAGCTGAACTGATATAAGGAATACACAAACAGTTCAGTTGCTCAGCAACTAAAGCAGTTGGCAAGTCAATTTTAAGGAAGGAAAAGAGGAGGATGATATGATTGGGATTAAAAGGACATAGACACAAGCTGGGATTTAAGAAAGAGACCCTAGAAAGATAAGGATGTCAAAAGGACAAAAAGCCCAGGAACAAATAGATGGAAGACTAAGTAGAATTATTTTGGTATGAGGGGAAGGATTATTTGAAACTTAGAAAGAAAGACCAAAACCTGAGTAAAGGAGATAGGAAATTGAGTCAAGAACTGATTAAGCAGAAGTTATCTATACAAGTTGAAAAATGGATTGGCATTTTGGAAAAGAGATAAAAAGGGCTACATAAAATTGTGCACTTTTGTGCAGTACGAAAGTGGCTCTAGACTTTTGTGATGAAACTATGGTATGTTAACTACATTTGAGAAGCAGCTGTTTTATTTCTGGTTTAGTTGCTGTGTATTTGAAACTTGAAACGTTGCAACAGCAACTTGGCCTATGCTATATAGGGCTTTAAAACTATAATCAGCACCTGGAAAGCAAATACAGTTCACACAACACTAGTATTATTGGGGGAGTCACAGAGGACCTATAACAGAATGTGCTGCTGCACTGCAGCTTCTATATGTCTTTTAAGAGCAGTCCCATATAGAACACATTGCAATAATCCAATGGGAGATGACTAAAGCATAGATGCTCACATTCCAGTAAAGGAATGGGTACAATTGGTACACAAGGAAGATTTCTGGAAAGACCCTTCTGGTCATGGCCACCACTTGCTGTTCTAGCAGGAGCTGCGACTTTAAGAAAACCCCCAAATTGTGTACCAGAACTATACAAGGGAATGTTACCCTGTCCAGAGCCCGAGATGGCAACTGTCCTGACCCTGGGAAATCAAAAACCTACAATCACTCCATCTTCTAGGGTTGACTCTAAGAGTGGTGGCACAGTGGTTAGAATGCAATACTGCAGGCTAATTCACTGCTCACTCCAGGAGTTTGATTCTGAATGGCTCAAGATTGACTCAGCCTTCCATCTTTCCAAGGTCGGTAAAATGAGGACCCAGATTGTTGGGGGCAATATGCTGATTCTGTAAACTGCTTAGAGAGGGGTGGAAAGCACTGTGAAGTAATATATAAGTCTAAGTGTTATTGCTATTGAGTCACAGTTTCTCTCCCTTCAGACCCTTATAGTTCCCAGATACTGAGCCAGCACCTGAACAGTATTACTTTCCTGGCTGGTAAAAAGATATATAATTGGGTATCATCAGCATACTCCTAGCAGCTTCATATAGACTTAAATAGGAGCAGAAAGAGATTTGAGCCCTGAGGTACCCCATGTAATAGGAGCCTAGAGCTGGACTTCCACCACAATTTGACTTATTTTCCTTCAGTTTGTGTGACACATTCCAGAAACTTTCTGTTTCCACTTCCATAATGCAGTCTTGCTTGTTCTCAGAGACCTTAACCCATATAAATATATTGCAAGCCATAATTTCTTTTTAGCATATCCACACACTTCATACATTGCTTTTTTGTTTCTGTTTCTGAGGGTTTCATCAATTGCATGAAACCATGACTTTCCCAGAATTCATGTTCCTAAGAACTCATTACATACTTATTGTGCAAATTGATCCTCATTCTTTGTTTTCATCTGACCAAGCTTTTTATTAACTACCTTTGCATTCAGTCTATGATCATTCAACATCCATTCCTTCTTGAGGATATCTCATTTTGTCCAAATCTTAGTTAAATAATCCTCATTCCATTCAACCTACTTTTGTTTCCCCTGATATCCACAACTCTTATCACCTGTCTTCCTTTTCTATTTTTCAAAATTATACAAATGAGTTCAGGGCCACCAGAAATATTGTAAAATAAAAGCCTAATAAGATGACTTCATATTCATTAGAATTATTGTCTTCTTTAGAATTAGAATCATATTCTGAAAATAATTATTTTAAATTATTCCCAACAGACTAAATGAAATAATTTAAATTAAGAACTCTGCTCCTAATATTTTCATCAACTGATCGCATAAAAGAAATATTACTTTACCTCAACAGTAAAAAATTAACAAATAACAAATCAATTAATAAAGCCTTGAGCTGACAGACAATACACAGCCCTAGCACTTGGGCTAATAATCATTTTTGCAAGAATAAATTAGCCCATTAGCACATGTTAAGGCTGTGGAATATATAGCAGGTAAGGTGTTCAACAGAACTCTGAATGGCTTATAGACTCTTTCTATCTCTTACCTCAAGCTGCTGCATACAGAATTAGTTGTGGTTTCAAAGTTAACTATTTTTATTTCTTTGTATGTATATGCTCCATTATATTAGTTAAGCTAAATTACTTTTGATCTGTTTTTAGGACTCTTATGTTTAACATACTTGTGTTAAAAACAAGTTGTGGGAAAGGAAAGAGTTGCTGAATTTATGTTGTAAAATTTCAAGAGATCAGGGGCCACCAAAAAGAAATCAAAAACTTGGTGGTCAAATCTATACTTAGTGGTATTTCTCTAAGCAAACAAGTTTATTATGCTATCTCTCCTATTTCTGTCATCTCCACCAAGCATTGTGGCTATTTCACAGTCTTACCATTTTTGCACATACAATAATCGCACAGCAGTGATTAATTATAAAGATAATTTTCCACTTTCCAAGCACATTAACATCTGTTTCACTGTAAGGCATATTTTTTCTGATGCAAGATTAAACATATAAAATCTCCTTAACTAGTAGCCCTGGGCAATCATAGTTATCTTCCTTTGTTGCTCTGATGAACCATATTGCTCAGCAGAACACTCAAGCTATTGGGTTCAATCAAATTAAAGCATCTCAGACAGAGTCCTCTTTTTTAAAAAAAACAAGAGACAATATTTGTCCAACTGCAAACATCTGGAACTCAACAAGGCCCTCAAGTGTCTCTTACCACAGAGGTATTAACAGTTGTGTTCTTGCATCAGAAGGGTTAAACTATGATTCTACTATTTCCTCTAGTTCTGTGATTGTAAACTAGATAATAGATAACATAGATGTCTGCAGGATGCATGCAGATGTCTCCATGTGCGACGTATATAAAAAAACTGGTGGAACTTTGATTATACTCTTGTGACTGCCATCTTGATTGTTTTTTATCATACCCTGTGAACATGGAGAAAGAGAGACAGGGAGATTTTTTCCCTAAGTAGCTTATGCCACAATGATTGGATTCATATATTTTAATATGTTATAATATGGTTTATATTATGTTGATTAACTCAATATCTAAGTTCATATATGGTTTCCTTAACTGTGGTCTGTTGAGCAGTACATAATTTGCTAGGTTTACCAAACACACAAACCATACATCAAAATTTACAGACTACAGTAATTAGATTCACAGAACACTTAAAATCATGAAAAAAATCATCACATTTTAGCTTAGCCTGATCTGTATACTAGATTAACATTAGGCAAAGGTATTGAACTGATAAATTAAACAAAAATTCAATAGCTTATTTGCTTATAGCAATAGGATTAATGTGTTTTTATGTGTATTTTTGAAAGAAAAAAAGAAAATAATATGGTCTTCATATTTAAAAATATAAATAACAGCTTCCAAGGAAGAAGAGACTAGGGCAGCGGTTTTCAACCTTGGGGTCGCGACCCCATTTGGGGTCGCGAGACCATTTTGCGGGGGTTGCTGGACACCGCGGGCCGCCATTTTGTTTTTAATTTTTTTTAATTTTTTTAATTTTTTTTTTGCCGGTGCATGCACAGTTCGGCCTGTCGCGTGCACGCGACAGGCCAAACTGCGCATGTGCGGTGCGCACGACGACCCGATCTGCACACATATGCGCAAAACTCCGGCAGGCACACGGAGGAGCGGTCCGGAGCAGGCGGGCGCAAAGCTGCCTCCTTCCCGCTCCGCTCCGCCACGTCCCAGGCCCGGCCTCCAACTCACCCTCCGGCAGCCGGCCAAGCGGTCGGGGCAGCTGGACCTCGAGGCGGGCCTGCACTTCAACGAGACCAGCTCGGCTGTGGCGAGAGGCCCCCGGCGGCCGCCTCCGGCCCCCAAGTCCGCACTACGGACTGGCGTCCAGGTCCCAGCGCTCCGTCTGCCAGGCTCGTCCGGGACTCCCGTGCCTTCCGCAGGGTCGGCAGCAGCCGCAGGTAGGTAAGCAGGCGGCAGGACTGGGGAGCCCGCCCGGGCCAGCTCCCTCCCTCGGTTGGCGGCGGCGGCCGAAGCAGGCGGTAAGGCGCCCAGCCGGGCATGGGGGGAGGCCGAGCCGGGGAAGGAGCCGGGCGTGGGGGGAGGCCGAGCCGGGGAAGGAGCCGGGCATGGGGGGAGGCTGAGCCGGGGAAGGTGCTGGGCGTGGGGGAAGGCCGAGCTGGGGAGGGAGCCGGGTGTGGGGGGAGGCCGAGCCGGGGAAGGAGCCGGGCGTGGGGGGAGGCCGAGCCGGGGAAGGAGCCGGGCGTGGGAGGAGGCCGAGCCGGGGAAGGAGCCGGGCATGGGGGGAGGACGAGCCGGGGAAGGAGCCGGGCATGGGGGGAGGCCGAGCCGGGGAAGGAGCCGGGCGTGGGGGAAGGCCGAGCCGGGGAGGGAGCCGGGCGTGGGGGGAGGCCGAGCCGGGGAGGGCGCCGGGTGTGGGGGGAGGCCGAGCCGGGGAAGGAGCCGGTCCCCAGTCCTGCCGCCCGCCTACCTACCTGCGGCCGCTGCCGGCCCTGCGGAAGGCGCGGGTGTCCCGGACGAGCCTGGCAGGCACAGCGCTGCGACCTGGACGCCAGTCCGTAGCGCGGACTTGGGGGTCGGTTGGGGGTGAAGTGCAGGCCCGCCTCGAGGTCTGGCTGCCCCGACCGCTTGGCCGGCTGCCGGAGGGCGAGTTTGAGGCCGGGCCTGGGACGTGGCGGAGCGGAGCGGAGCGGAGCGGGAAGGAGGCAGCTTTGCGCCTGCCTGCTCCGGACCGCTCCTCTGTATGCCTGCCGGAGGCGAGGCCGGCCTGGTCTGGAGCCGGCGGGCCCGCCGGTTCTGCGCATGTGCAGTTCGGCACTTCGTGCGCATGCGTGGTTCGGGCCTGTCGCACACACATGCGCAGATCGGCCGTCGCACGCGCACGCTCAGATTGGCCGTCGCACGCGCATGCGCAGATCGGCATGTTGCGGTCCGCCATTTTTTTTTCGGGGGCGCGCGAGCGCGTGCACGCACGCGCCCACACACAGGTCGGGGTTGCAGCGCGCATGGGCGGCGCAAGTGGGGTCTCAACCTAAAAAAGGTTGAGAACCACTGGACTAGGGGAACTATAAAAACTATCAGATATCTCTGATTCGTATATGGTCTCTCTCTCACACACACACTCACTCACTCACTCACTCACTCTCTCTGTATTTAGTGCTTGGCCAACAGACAAGTCACAGTCTGGTTAGAGTCTTCCCAGCATGAATTCTGGATGAATTATAGGTCCTTACCCCACTTCTGAGTTTAAATGCTTATCCATCCATCCTTGAGTCAGCAGGAAAAAAAACTTACATGAAAATTGCAGCTCCCCTTGGAAATCTATGTCCTTCATTATTACCTCTGTTCCAAGTCACTGCTGAAAAGTACTGCCCTGATCAGGATATGTGCACCCTGCCATAAGCAAAGTGATAAGCAAAGCACCTCCAGCTTTGCTGCCTGTCCTCTTTATCTCAGAACCAGCCAGTGAGTAAATGCTACCAGTCAAGAGTAACAATGGAGTAGGCTTGCCCTTCTCTTAACTCCAATCTCTCATGACCCAAATTGAGCATTGAATGAAAATTGAATAAAATCATTTATTCAACAGATGAAGTCATGATGGAAGTTGAATCACAAGCAGTCTATTTCCCAAGATTTAGTTGTGTTTTGCCTTTCCTCATGTTATAGAGACAACACACACAATGCATAAGGAAAGACGGGCTACTCACATTATTTTATGATTTTGCTATTTCACTTTTGTGCCAGCCTGATAAGGACCACAGAGATATGGTTGCACAGTAATACTAGATGGGAGATCACCTTTTGAAATTATCAGCCCCCAATGCTTCAAACATTCTCTATGGATGTAAGAAGGTAACATTCGGGAATCATATTGTGTTGTATGATAAGCATGTGTTTATAGCTGAGACTCAGTTGCATGCAGATGGAGCAGAGTTTCCATGTATACAAAGGTATATCATTTGGTAAAGAAGTTCAGTTCTACTGCTCTTACACAAATCCAAAGGACCCCATTATAGCCCATATTTATTAAAAGTAAAAAAAAATGAAGTAGGAAGTGGCATCACAGCCATTGCTTCCACCCTCCAATCCTTGTTAATGCAACAGGAATGTATTAATTTAGCTGGGTCACCTTTGGATTTGAAAGATTCTGAAATAAACATTTTCTGGTACAAGAATTAATATTGAAGGAGTATAAAACTCAACAAGGTGCCAATTAACTAAGATGATTGTCTACATCATATAAAATATTATTTATGAATACCAATCATCAATCTTAGGTTTTTTTTTATTTCCCACTTGATATTCTTTCCAAACATAATGATTTAAACTAATTTACAGGGGAATGCTTATCCTAGCACTGAAACCACTGTGGGTTTCTGGTGCTGTCTGAGCTTGGTTGTTTTCTTACAGATGTTTCATTACCAAATTAAGTAAAGTCATCCATGCATATTCTCTACACTACAAAATGTAACAATTTTCTCAGTATTTACTAACAATGTTGTGACTTTTGATGGCAAGTAGGAATTTACTACATATATTACCTCTAGGAAGCAATAAAAGATGTTGATTTATTAACTGATTCCAAGTATTTACTATTTATTTCAACAGGATTTACTTGCTGCTTGTCAGTAAGGTTGCCCTTCCAAACAGGCAACAGCATAAGCAAATGTCTAATGTATGACCACAAGATGGTGCTGTAATCTTAAGAATATATTATAAAATACATGCACTCAAGTTTACAGAGAGCAAACGGTGTCTCATGTTCATTGAGGAATTTTCGTAAGATCAGTCTGAAAATTAAAACTAGCTTTGGATCTGCACAATGGCATCTGGTTTTGAGAAATTAGCCAAGTTTGTTTGCTTGAGACTGAAAATGGTTGAGTTTTGTCTGTTTTGCAACGCTATTCCTTTCAATGAGAATAAGCAAGCCATCTGTCATTAGAAGGATTTGAGCTTCAGCCATCCTAGGTTTTTTTATTATTATTATTCTGATGGTTTTGAAAGACTATATAGTAGAACAGGGGTGTCAAACTGTCGGCCCATGGGCTGGATGGTCCTGTCAAAACTACGTCCACCCCATTGCCAGCAATGGGGGGGGGAAGTCGCGATATATAGCGACATGTCATGTGACATTGCGAGTTTGACACCCCTGTAGTAAATATATGGTCATAGAAATGTAAATAAAATAAATCCATGGATGATATGCATGTATGTTTGTAAGAAATTAATGTGTTTCTCTTTTGTGCGAGGATGTTTCTTTTTCCAATACTTTCCACAGCCCAGGTTAAGAAGTGATTATTTTTGTTTTCAGAATTACACAGCCAGCTTTGAAGAACTGAAGAGACAAAAACAGAGTCAGTGTAAATGTATTCTAATGCAAGTCCACCCAGCACAATTACGTGGGGTATCAGATGACCATCTTTTCAGATAAATATCAAATGAATTCTGGCAATCAATGGGGTGAAGGATGTCGCAGCCAGATTGTCCTCACGTGCATTCAGATAAATATATTTATTTTGAAACTTTCTGAAATGTTTTACGTTAAATATGCAGCTTATAATATTCAGCTTAAAGTTGTTGGCTACATATTTGCAGATGACACCAAACTGGCAGGAATAGCCAATGCTCCAGAAGACAGGCTTAAGATACAGAAGGATCTTGACAGACTTGGAACATTGGGTGCTATCTAACAAAATGAAATTCAATGGTGAAAAAAGTAAGGTTCTACATTTAGGCAAGAAAAAACAAATGCACAGGTATAGTATAGGTCAGCGGTTCTCAACCTGTGGGTCGTGACCCTCTTGGGGGTCGAACGACTCTTTCACAGGGGTCGCCTAAGACCATCGGAAAACACATATTTCCGATGGTCTTAGGAACTGAGACACCACTCTCTCTGTTGCAGCCTCACTCTCTTCCATCTTCTTTTCCATCCCACCCCCTGCGAGCTTGCAATACCCCTCAGGCCTCACGTTGCCTCCCGGAGGACTCAGCTGTTCGGCAGCCAGAAGTTGGAGCTGCTCAGCTGTTGGTCGGGATGCCCACGGAGCCAACCCACATGTTGTCCTAGATCCCTCCCCTGCCTGTTCATGTCGAGCCCGTGGGGGCTTGATAGGGAGAGAGGGAGGGAAGGAGGGACTCCTCCTCCTCTCCTAAGGTTCAAAGCAGGATCAGCTTCCCAAGGGCAATCCCAATTCATGTATTTCTGCTGTACCTCCTCGGCACTCCCGGGAATAGGGCGGGCGGAAGAAAGCTTGGCTAGGCTAGGCAAAGAAAAGCCACTGAGCCGTGAGCTAAGATCACAGGCAGGCTGGGAAAGGGGGTAAAGAAGAGGAAGGGGATTGGGAGAGAGGAAACGCCAAGCTTGTCCTCGCCTCTCCCAAGAACCTCCTGCGCCACCTCACGGGAACCTCACCTGGTTTCAGATTTACACCGCAAAAGTTTTTCTCGCGCAGAGGAGGAAAAACAATTGCAGAACACTCGGGAATCCCTTGCAAGGCGCCATGTACCTTGGTGCTTATTTCTTAACACCTTCTCCCCCATGTTTTCTGCTCCACCCCTAATTTGCCTCCCTTCCACTCTCCCATCTAGTCTTAATACAGCCCTCAGTCTGTCTCCCTTTCAAAACCCCCTAAAATTCTTCACTCAGGCAGGCTTCCAGAATTCGGCTGGCAGGATGCAGGTAACCCCTCCCCCATCCTGCCACCTCCCACGGCACCGCGCCTCCATGTCTCAAGCCTCCGTGGCACAGAACTGCTGGCTTTATGCTTGAAGGGAAGATTTTTTCTTTTACAGATGGGGTGGGTGGGCCCAACATTCGCGGGCAGGCAGGACCCCGCCCGCTGAGCCGCCACCTCCCCATCGCCCTCCACGCCAGCCGGCTCCTTCGCCAGACCTCCCAGCTGACCGGCACAGGTCCGGAGGTTGCCAGCTGACGGGTGCAGTTCGGCGCTCTGCCGCCTCCCCTTCGTGCTCTGCACCGGCCAAAGCGTTGCCGGACGTTCCAGCTGACAGGCGCAGGTCCGGAGATTGCCAGCTGACGGGTGCAGGAGTTCGACACCGCGGCAGCCTCCCAGCCACCGGCTTCTTCGGCTGGAACAGTTGCCAGGGCTTGCATGGCTCTTAAGGGCCGCTGACGTACTCCCCGCAGCCAGCGACCCTGGTAACTGCTCCAGCCGAAGAAGCAGGCAGCTGGGAGGCTGCCGCGGTACCGACCTCCTGCGCCTGTCAGCTGGCGACCTCCGGACCTGCGCCCATCAGCTGGAACATCCGGCAATGCTTTGGCCAGTGAGGAAGGCGAAGGGGAGGCCGCAGCAGCGCCGAACTCTGCGCCCGTCAGCTGGCGACCCTCAAATTTGCGCTTGTCAGCTGGGAGGTATGGCAAGGGAGCCAGCTGGCATGGAGGGTGATGGGGAGGCTGCGGCCTGGCAGGCAGGGTCCTGCCTGCCCGCGAATGTCGGGCCCACCCACCCCATCTGTAAAAGAAAAAGTCTTCCACCCATGCATAACTTTTAAGGATTTTAAGGATCTTTGAGAGGGAGAAATAGAGAGAGGGAGAGAAAGAAGGAAAGAGAACTAGAAAGAGGGAGAGAGAGAAAGAGGGAGAGAGAAGAGAGGGAGAGAGAGAAAGAGAGGAAGAGAAAGAGAAAGGGAGAAAGAGAGACAGGGAGAGAAGGAAAGAGAAAGGGAGAGATAGAGAAAGAAAGGGAGAGAGGGAAAGAGAAAGGAAGAGACAGAGAAAGAGAGGGAGAGAGAGAAAGAAAGAGGGAGAGAGATTAAATTAGTAACATGGTTGTTCAGTGAATCTGGTTTCCCCACTAACTTTGCTTGTCACAAGGTTGCAAAAGGTGATCACATGACCCTGGAATAATTTTATGGTTGGGGGTCACCACAACATGAGGAACTGTATTAAAGGGTCACGGCATTAGGAAGGTTGAGAACCACTGGTATAGGTGGTACCTTGCTCAATAGTAGTAACTGTGAGAGGAATCTCGGAGTCCTAATGGGAAATCACTTAAATATGAGCCAGCAGCTGCCAAAAAAGCCAACACAGTGCTAGGCTGCATTAACAGAGGGATAGAATCAAAATCACGTGAAGTGTTAATACCACTTTAAAATGCCTTGGTAAGGCCACACATGCAGTTTTGGTCACCACAATGTAAAAAAAGATGTTAAGGCTCTGGAAAGAGTACAGAGAAGAGTAACAAAGATGATTAGGGGACTGGAGGCTAAAACATATAAGGAACGGCTGCTGGAATTGGGTATGTCTAGTTTAATGAAGGACAAGGGGTGATGTGATAGCAGTGTTCCAATATCTCAGGGGTTGCCACAAAGAAGAAGGAGTCAAGCTATTCTCCAAAGCAACTGAAGGCAAGACAAGAAGGAACAGATGGAAACTAACCAAAGAGAGAAGCAACCCAGAACTAAGCAGAAATTTCCTGAGTTAGAACAATTAATCAGTGGAACAACCTGCCTCCAGAAGCTGTGAATGCTCCAACACTGCAAGTTTTTAAGAAGAGACTGGACAGCCATTGGTCTGAAATGGTATAGGGTTTCCTGTCTGAACAGGGGGTTGGACTAGATGACTTCCAAGGTCCCTTCCAACATCATCATCATCATTATTATTATTAATATTGTTATTATATTACATTATATTATATTGTTATTAAATGCAGTAGAAATATAATCTTTATGAATTTACATATATCACAATTCATATAGGCTGCCCACCTCAAGCCTAAAATAGTATTTGAGAATGATTAGCTAGTTTTGAATTGAACCAGCTTTCCTAATGCTGGACAGGGACATCCCAGAATGAATGTGATTAAGGGAAAGACCTTGTTTTTTTTCCTTCAGTGTCAAGCTGAGCTTATCAGCAGTCATCTCCCAAAGGCAACTTCCTATTTAGGGTTCTCTGATAACTCAGTAGTAGAAGTCCCTGTTGAGAATGCACAAATGTTTCTCTGTTATCAGTAAAAATAGCATAGTGAAGATTTGATTCAGGCAAAGGATTCCCCCAGCCAAAACGCTGGAGAACGGGAAGCTCCAGTAATGCCATTATCGGATCATGGAGAAGAAGACATGAACCAACCTTACTTTAGAAAAATCCTTAATAATATATAAGCATTTCATTAAAATAAGGTAGAACTAAGGGGCAGCAGAATGAAACTGCCCATTGGAGTGATCCACAAGGAGTATCCTCTCTGATTACTAGGTCACTTCTGAGAAAAATACCATATTGTTATTCAAGAATGGAATATGCTACAACAGTAAGTGGCGATTACAAACAGCAGTGATTTATTAAGATGAATCAGTCTATATGAAATTATCTTGAGGAGCGCATATGCCACTTTCCTTCCATAAGGCCTGATCCTACAGGTTAATTAGGATCAGAACATATGTATGTGATGGCTTGATTGTTTAGAAAATGTATTTCCTGTTTTTCAGTATAACCAAGGGATACCAAGTGGAATGGTGTAAGAGCAGAAACTAGCAAGATTTCATTGTACAGTAGTCTAGTTTTTAAGACCAGAAAAAGAATGGTCGAAGTCTGTTGACTCAAAAAATCAGGATAGAAAGATAGAAGTTAAACATTAAGACATTTATACCCAGGGTTTAATTTTTAGGTTCATTAGTAGCAGATCTTCTGCACTTATATAACATTTTATCTACAATAAAACAATTTTATTTAGCCATGCTGTATCTGTGAAACTTCTGCTATAAGACTCTGAATATGAGGTTAACTACCTGATGTGTAAAAATGTATAGCCTTACTAGTTTGAAGCCTTGCAAATGATAGCACATAAAACCTTGAGTTTACTGGGTTTAGCTCGAGCAGCCCTCAGCTGCAAAAGATAAAATCCACTACTTTATATTGAATATGTACATGAAAAATATGCATGTGTAAGACCCTATTTGGGTATAATGAGCATTTAGGTCTAACAGGCATCCATTACCCTCATCACTTCATTAAGTAATACACTATCCTGGGACTTTCAAGGTATATTCATATTGTATCAATTATTTTCACATCACGATACCGCCTAATGTATTGTTGGCTTAGTGCAATGTATGATTTGTATGTTATGATTTATGGATTAGTATGTTAGATATATAGATTGATGAATTAGTATATTTATGGATTAGTACGGTATGTATAGTATGTTGGCAATAAAAACTTCTCACTTGTCCATCAAATCACAATTAAAGTCAGCCTTAGTCTATTACGATACATGAACCTAGTCAATAGGTCAATTATGCTGATAGATTATGCAATTTCATTTACCATGAATGGGACACAGCCATACAAGCATTAAAAAAGTACAACTGTCACTTAGAGAGAGCCACTAAGAGAGGTCTTTTACCTCTAAAAAGCTACTGTATAGGCTAATCTTATATATGGATAGCTGAATTACCCTAAGCTGCTGACTTTCTATTATTATGAACTAAAAATTCTAGAGTTCCAGCAAAATGCTAATTGACCTTGGATTTGAAATCTCATATATCTGGGGCAGTCGTTTGTGAATGTCTAGAACAGACTGTCCTTTTCATCTGTATGTACAATATATATACTTTTATGACAAAGATGTTAACGGGAAGTTTCTAATTATTTGTCCAGTTAAGAAACAACAAATTGATTTTTTGCCAACTCTGAAATATTTTCTGATATTGTTGAAACTTCAAAATGAGTTTTCTATCAAAACAAAAAACCCTGACATTTCAGAAAAGAAATCAAACTGTCTTGCTAGTGAGGTCATGCTAAAACAAGATGGTTTATGTTAGGGTATCAACTAAACAGGAATTCTTGCTGTTATTTGTTAATGGAAGGAAAAGTGACAACATGGCTTCTGCAATATTACAGGATAAAGCTAGATTAATCATAAAAAATTTAAAAGTACTAAAAGTTTCATAAGATTGGAAACTAAGATTTTCTAAGTCTTCACATGAAACCTTTCAAGATTTTAACATTTTAAACTCTTTTATTTACAAAAAATATGCATGGGAAAATGTTGAGGGTTTTTTAAGTTTAAATTTCTTGATGCCTTCAACGTTGATACAAAATAAACCAAATTCAACAGTTTTTTAAGCAGCTAATGCTGCCACCCAATCGTTAGACTATTAATGCTTTACAAAAATAAAAAAAAACATAAAGTAGTTCTTAATGATCATGTTTATCCAGCCTTTTTATTTTTAGAATTTTTTTTCTATTGCTTTTAAGAGTAGTATCAACCAGTAATAACAATCACAAAGTAATACTGATCTGTGTATAAGTATAAAAAAATGGAGAGAAAGAGATTTACATAGATATATTCTTTGTTTTCACTTTCTCTCTGTATGTATGCATTCCTGTGTGTGTGTGTGTGTGTGTGTGTGTGTGTGTGATTTCTTTGCATCCCATTGTTCTCTTTCTAGTTAAAGTGTCTCCTCCCAACTGGTTTTCTAAAACAATGATAATTGTCCAAAGAGTATTGTCAGCAGAACCTGAGCTTCAGCTTCCCTTATGATAGGACCTTCCATTCAGCAACCCCAGCTGAAGCCTTTTATGGCTAAACTGTATCTGTAAGGCAATGCTGATACATCATATCAGACAATAGCGAAATAACATGGAACATTTTCATTACAGCAAAATATATTGAGTTTCACTTTCAAAATAAAACATTAATCTCACTGGCATCTCCCATTGCTGAATGAACAGGACATTACAAAACAATAACAAACAAACTTCAGATGTCATACATTGCTGTTTCGTCCTTCATAGTCCAATGCTCCACATCTCTGTTTCAGGGCATTTCCAAAAGGATGAAGATTTCCTTTTCCAGATGTTCTTAAAAAGTATTTCTTAAATTACAACAATCACTAAGTATTTATATGAAGTCTCTATTTCTGTCTGCATGTGAGACAGCAGAGAAATGGAGCAAACTCCCTGAACTGGTGGCAATGTTTCCTGTGAAACATAAGATCCAATGCATGTGGGAAGTCTGCCATATCAGAAGACAAAAATTCTATACACTGAAGTAGCTTTTCTAAAACTGCAAGTGTTCCAGAGAGGGCTCAAGAGAGAATATAAAGGCAGCACCTTTGCAGAAAGACATCTGAGGATAAACTTGCCAAAAGAAACCTTTTGTGTTTCATTTCCTGGCGAAGTGAGCTGTTCCTTTCCAAAGGCTTAGCCTTAGTCCATCAACTGCATGAGAGCAGCTGGCTAACAATGGCTATGATATAAGATCTCAGTTCACAAGATAAAACATATAAATCTCTGAATGTACCCTATGAAAGCATTTATTTCTTTAAGACTTCATAACTTTGCTTCTGTTATCCCAGTCCATTAAGACAACTCTTCTATAGCAACATCAGACCACAAGAGACATCCTTGTTGGGAATTCATTCTGAGAAAAACAAGAAAAGAGAAGCAAAAATTATAAAATATAAAACCAATCAACAAAGATGGGGTTAACATATCAATGTTTTAAGTCTCTCTCCCCCCAAAACCATAAAATGAAAAGGATTTCTGCCATATTCTATCCCTAATATACACCCACGTAGCCCTCCCATTGAAAATAATGAAAAAAACAGAATGGTTTCATTTTGTATTCCTTTTTTTGAGTTAAAAATCTCCCATCAAAGGAGCTCTATTTTTTTGCTCTTCTCTTTTGAAATAATGATCACCTAGCAATACAATAATCAGGACCATGAAATAATGTATAGTCACGTGATTATTCTTTCAGACAAAAAGAAGAAAGACTTCACTTCAAGAGCAAGATATAAAGAAAGAAAGAAAACGAAAGGAAGGCTCTTGATTTACTTTTGTATATAAGGCAATTTCCCTTTCCTCTTTTTTCTTCTACTCCATGTGAAAGAGGCAAAAAATCAGTGTGCTTCTTTTCACATGGAACGCACAATTCAATGAAATCAAGGATTCAGCCTTCCTTTAAAAAAAAAAAAAAGCTTTTGCCCAATGGTTAGAAATTTTTTTTTATCTATCCCTGGGAAGAGAGAGAAAACATTGTACAAGGAACAGAACAAAGTGGCCATTTGGCATCTATTTTCAGGCTAAGAGACCATTCTGTAAGTCAGTTCCAAATGATCTGGAAGCTTTGCATGTACTAATTGTAATCAATAAGGATGTTTTCACTGATTTGTTTAATGATTTATTATGTAAAATCATGAAAAGAAAGGTGGCTAGGATTCAATTATTTATTCATTCACAGGAACCCTAAAAAACATGCTTGTGGACAGTTTGTCCTCATTCCTTTAATCTGTTTTCTCATAAGCACAACCTGTAGTTTTTATTTAGCATAGGTAGTCCTCATTCAGTGACCACAGTTAGGACTTGTGACTCAAGCAGGAAGTGAAAAATAATGCGACTGCAACTGTTTTTCTATTATTACTTCCGTTTTTATGCTTTACAACTTCAGAAAGATACAAATGCTTAAATAGCCACTTTTCATCACTCTGTTATCTTAGAATGCTCTCCCCAACACTGGGATAATTAGCAAGAATGGAATAAATATTTGCATTTACATTCAATAGGGAGGAAGCCAGGAGCTGTTCAGGAGACAAACAAACGACTTTAGTATGAAACTGATTTGGGTTTCGTCAATTTCAGGCAGCAGCTGTGAGTTACATGGTTCTATCCACTAATAAAGATCACAGAGCTGAGCCTGTTAACTTGTGGTTAGCATTTTTGAGCGATGCACTGCGCTGTGGTGAAATGTTTGGCTAGGCAATTATTCTGCTCTGTGAGTGGGGTAGGGGAGGAGTACTGACTATAAAGGCAAACATGTGACTGAGAAACAGATGCTGTAAAGATCATAAATGTGGATATTGATCACAAAGTTACTTTTTCATCACAGTTTAAATGTGAACGGTGGCTGCCCAAGGCAGTCACTAATAAGGATTACCTGTATACTCAGACTTTTAATATATGCACTTTCATAATTTACTCTTCACAAGTCTGGTTCGTCACGAGGTGTCAATGGAAACCAATAAAATCTCACAAGCAGGAGAACCATCTGAGCAGACTCTCATACCAAATCCTTTTCTTTTTGCTACTATTATTCTTGTTCAATGGATAAGTACACATTGTAAATTCATTTTATAACAACTCTTTCAACTACCCAGAAATAAATTAATATGTCTTTCAAGTGTGGCCTAATATTAAATTCTTTAACTTATAGGTGTAAATTAATAAGCAATGATCTTTTTACTGATGAAATTACAATGACATTAAGGCAATTCCTAGTGAATTTATGGCTTACCCTTCTACCCATGATATACCCTTGATGAATTCATATTTTGCTTCACTCATATTTTCTCTTAATCTGTAAGACTAAATTTTGCACTATCCTTTTCATTGGCCACATTTTGAAATGCATCTTTGAGGTGTAAAATCAATATTACCTGGGGTAAAGACAAAGTAGTGATTTTTTTTTTGCCAACTGCAATTTTAACATTAAATCCAGAGTACACAATGTCTCTGAATTCTTCTATCAAAGTGCAATAAGCATTCCACCCATTTAACCCTGGTGCAAGGGTATCAGATATTGCCTCACTGTTTTGGGGGGCTCCTTTTTCCTCTTCTTCTCTGATGAATTGAAGTTAGGTTGTTCTCTGTTTTTGTATGAAAAACCCCGGCTCAATTCCCTCTCACTGTAAGGTGGCAGAGTATCTTCTCCTTCCTCTTGCTGTGGAGGTTGTTGCTGCTGCTGTTCTGCTTTGTAAGTTGATGGTGGTGACCAAGCGTAGTAAGATCCTCCCCTTTGGCTGGATTGTGAGCTGAGCTTTGAAGGCGTCTCACTATGCTCACCATCCTCATCATAGCTTCGAGATTTCCTTTCAAGGGCACTAGTGAGGTAGGAGTGATCATACTTCTGACTTCCTCCAGGTGTCCGACACATTAGCCTAGGCAGGTGTTTCTCTTCATGCATACGTCTCCTGGGTGGGCTGTATCTCCATTCCCGGTCTGGATCTGTTACTGGTTCAGGGTTTCCTCCCCTGCGTTTGCTATAGAAATCATCTGAATTCTCCAGATGTTGTATTGGTCCCCTCCTTGATCCTGTCCTCTCAAAGTGCCGTGGCTCCTGACTCGCCTCAGTCCGATGGACCTGTTGACTGTAAGATTCAGCAAAAGCTGCTAATTCATCCATGGAGACAGCTGGCACTCCAAAAGAAAAATTCTTTCTTGAAAGCATTTCTGACTTTGATCTCTGCTGGCTGGGTAAGAGATAAAAGAAATGCTTTGAATTTTTGGTTTAATTTTTTTAGATTAATTAGTAACCTACTTGTCTGTTCAGCCAATCTAAGTAATTCCCAGAGGAACATTTGAAATATTATAGCAGTCCTGTACTTGTACTGGCAGCACCCAAGTGAGCAGTAGAAAATTCTTTTTTTAATACTGATTGCCCTATTTCTAGAACAGAGGAAACTATATACCTAAACAAAGTCAAAACTTTTTATCCGTATAGTTTTCTATATCCAAGTTACCTGAAAAAGTTATTCTCCAAAGACCTCCAGTAAAAAGTCTTTCCTACCACATGCTCCTTTCAATTGGATTTGCAGCTATTGAATCTGGACCCTTTGCCAGGCAAATCATCTGTTGTGCTGTTGAGCTATAGCTAATAGAGTTACAATAAGGGTAATCCACATGCATGACTCCACAATATATCTTTTAATCTCAGTACAAATGATTCAGACTTAAGCTCACAGAGTTCAGCCTGTTAAATGGTAGTTAGCATCTTATTGATCAGATAGGAATAATCAACTAAGGGAATAATATCCCAAATATGTCATTTCTGACATCTCATCTTTCCTCTAAGTTGAGATAGCATGTGTTGGGGAAATCCTGGCTTGATAATAGTACAGATGACGAAAGTCTTGACACAGTAGTTGGTTGCAAGCTAAACGAAACAGCAATATAATATTTTTGGAAAAGAAAAAGAAAGGAAGAGGGAGTTGTATTTTATTTTGTGTCAATCACTTCAAATATTGCTCTATTTCTGAGCACAAAGAAAGTGAAGAAGATCTGTACTATACTACCCCTCTACTGTGTATTATAGAGTGTAATACATCTTATAAATATGTATTATTTTAAAGGAACCCCAAATATGATTTGTTGAATGTGATGCAGTGCCTAATCTACACTATCCAGATGGTTGACATACAATATGGCTCCCTAAACAGGCTGTGCTTAGATGTTAGATATTTATGCCAGGGCATTTCAACCGGTGTTGCGCGTACCACCAGTGGTACTTTATCACCTGGCAGGTGGTAAGTGACCCCTAGCCAAGTGTAGTGGGGGAGGGAACCAGCTAAAGCAGTGTTGCATAGACCTAGAGGAGATCAGCTGGAACTGTAGAGCTTGGCAGAAGCCCTAGGATCGGCGCATATGGCGACATGATAATTAGAGCTTCGGGCACACGCAGAAAAGGAGGAGGAGGGCAGAGAGAAGAGAGTATAAAAGGGGCAGGTTTTCACGGGAGAGGGAGAGAAAGAATGAGAAGAGAAAGAATGAGAAGAGAAGAGGCTTTTCTTACCAAAGCAGTGAGGAGAGTCAGAGCGAGCGGCCTGTTTTTGGGTGAAGGGTGAGTGAGCGAAGGGCCTGTTTAGCGAGCGGCGTGTTTTCGGGCGAAAGGTGAATGAGCGAGTGGCCTGTTTAGCGAGCAGCGGGTTTTCAGGGGAAGGGCACATGAGTGAGTGGCATGTTTAGTGAGCGGTGTGTTTTCGGGGGAAGGGCACATGAGCGAGCGGCATGTTTTTGGGGGAAGGGCGTGCAAGTGAGCTGGGCAGGAGCCCCAGGATTGGCATGCGCTTCTGCAGGGGTATGGGGGCTTGGCAGGAGCCCAGGATCGATGCACGCTATAGCTTATCAGTGCTTCTGCTGAGCCCCCCAGAAGCACCGATCAGTTGGACCCCGGTGCTGATCTTGGCGTTTCTGCTGAGCCCTGACAGCCCTGTAGAAGTGCCGATCAGCTGTCAGAGCTCAGCAGAAATGCCAGGATCAGCGCCGGGAGGAAGGAAGGAAGGAGATGGGAATGAGAAGGAAGGAGGGGAGGAAGGAAGGAAGGAAGGAAGGAAGGAAGGAAGGAAGGAAGGAAGGAAGGAAGGAAGGAAGGAAGGAAGGAAGGAAGGAAAGAAGGAAGGAAGGAAATGGGAATGAGAAGGAGGGAGGGAGGGAAGGAGGGAGGGAAGAAACCCCTCCCCCACGGTAACCACATTGCTAATGCAGGCCTCAATGAAATTGAGTTTGACACCCCTAATATAAAAGGTTAAGTCAATCTGGTTTCCCCATTGGCTTGTCAAAAGGTTGCAAAAGGGAATCACATGACCTTGAGACACTGCAGCCATCATAAATATGAATCAGTTACCAAGCATCCAAATGTAAACCACATGACCCTGGAAATGCTGAAACACTCATAAGTGTGAAAAATGGTCATAAGTCACTTTTTTCAGCGCCGTTGTAACTTCAGACACTAAGCAAACTGTTGTAAGTTGAGGAGTACCTGTACTTTATCAATGGGTGATAAGGTTGAAAAGCCCTGTTTTACGCTATTTGACAATGTCCAAAAGATAAAGCTTCTACAATACATTGTTCAGATAAGACAATGCCCTTTTATTGTGCTCCAACTATACAAAACTAGCTTTGTAACTTAGCTTATTTATTGTTAAATGTATAACCCACCTTTATTTTGTACAACTCAAGATAATATACATAATGTTCATCCCTCACAACAACAACAACAGTGTTAGGCTATTGGGCTGAGAGAGTGATTGGCATGAAGTCATCCAGCTAGCTTTTATGCCTAAGGGAGGACCAACAATCACAATCTCTCAGTTTCTAATCCAGCATTCTAACCACTACATCAAACTGGCTTTCCTTACATTTATCATATCCAGTGCAGGATATCAGATCTTTTAAATGCCTTATGTTCATATTTGGTATTCATCCACATAAATCAGGAAAGTAAAAATACTGAAAAACAATAATCTTCCATTTCCACTTTCCATCATTGAACTCACCTCATTCTGAAGCTTCCTCTGTCTTCCCTGTAATCAGAACGTGTTTGTGGCCTGGATATACCACTTCCACTAACAACCCCTGTCCAGTACTCAGCATCACTACTCTTGTCTCCTGAAGGAGGAAGTGGTTTCCTGCACACCTGACGGTAAGATTGGCGGAAGTTGGCACCCCCATCATGTAAAGAACTGAGCTCTGAGATGGTGTTACTGTCTGGAATGAAAGATAGTTGTTATTGGGAAAGTGTTAGAGAAGATAAAATTTTTGAGATGCTCATACCACCCTGAACGTTATCAGGAACGTTATCTATTTGCACAAACTATTTCATTGTTTACTCATGGTGTAGAAGAAATTACAAGCAATAGTTCTCAACCTTATTTATTTTAAGTCTCACCATTGATTCTGACAAAAAAAACTAGCTGCCAGTTGTGGGGAAAAGCCAACTTTTTCAAAGAATTGTATCATACATATAAACTTATGTTCTGCTATTATGTTTACCACTTTCAGTAGTTATGATACATTTTAAGAACAAAAAACTTGCATTAGTACCGTCATCATAACCTTTACTCTATAACTCTAAAAAAATAGGTGAGATTAATTGGGGTGAAAGTGTTTGACATGGGAAACCTTTGCAAATCAAGAACTATTCCAAATAATGAGACATGGCACAAAACATTTGTTTATTTGTTTAATAACAAACCAAAGCTTTCATAAGCTGCTCCAAGGCTAGATGCCAGGAGGTCCTCTGCCGAAAGCTCAACTCCCTTTGTCTCACCGCATTCAAGTAGAGATTGATTATTTTGCCTTCCATCTATCTGGTCTTCCTTTCTGTTATAAATATACATACAGCATGTAATAAGGGTTCCAGAGTACCACATAATGAGCTCTATCTGACTAAGGGAAACTTAAAATTATAATCAGCATCAACAATCTCTTGTTTGGGAAATTTACCAGCATTCTGCAGCATAGAATCTCATTCTTGCAAAGAACAGGATACTTGCTGGCTTTTGGTTTGTAGCATGCTGGCTGATTTTCTCTACTCATGAACCCCACTAGGAAGAATGTTCTGCCATTTAATCCTTGCTACCGATGATGCTAGAAAGGCCTGAGACAATTGACTTAGCATCTGAGGCCAGATTGGGAAGGATTCATTTCTTTGGGGCAATGAGGATGTCGCTAGTATGCTTGTTCCCAAAAGAATCAAATAAAATAGCCCCTTTAAGAATTCCTAGAGAAACAGAGCAATTTAAAGGCAAAGGCTTGCTGCTTGTGTATATGTGTATGCTTTGTTATTCTTGTTGGCATACTGTTTATTATTGTTAAGTACATACAGTATCTATGGGTGTTAGTGCTGGTATATGCTGCAGGATGGGTGTATAGAAGAATGAGTTTTCAAGCAATGGAAGATGTATCACTGGGAGCACAATGAGTCAAATCAAGAAAAATCACAGGCTAAATGTTTGAAAACTGTCTTATTTCCAAATCAAGAGTTCCAAGCCAGTTTATCTTCTGTTATTCTGGTGCTGCTTTTAGAAACTAGGTCACTTTGTTACTAAAACACTTTCTATCTGTTAATAGATAGATTGACATACATTATCAAAAATTGGCTGGAGACATTGATAGAATTGACTTTCATCTTCTTTGCTCATTTGGGGATTAATTTCAGACCAACCTAGTTTGGAAGGCCAAGGAGGAATGCTGATATTTTCATAAAGATTTCATAATTCTTTAAGGAAATACTCAATGTTTCTGTGTTTCTGGTACTGTATATTAATATTTGTATATTGTGTATTAATATTGCTGGCATATTAATCATCAAGTTATCCAACAACCTCCCTGGCTAAATTGGCTGAAATGGCCTTACGAGGTGACAGTGAAGAAGCAAGAAACATTAATTTAGACTCATAACATAGCTGTTTGGCAGAACTGTTTCAGGTAGTGAAAAGACTCTTCAACAGTGACCCAATGACAGCTCCTGAAATGTTGGCTTGTTCACTATGGTGAATTTGCTAAGGAAGTGCATCTGTTATAGCTGAATCTGGGGAGATGTGTAGATCACCAACAGTTCATGTTTTAGGGGACCAGTTTCAGTTTCCAAGAACTGAGGACAGCAATATGTTCAACGTATCACCTATAAATTTATTTTTGTCCATTTTGCTTATTAAATCTAGCAGACAGGAACTGATGGTATTGATCCAGGGACAGGCAAATGCCTTAGAGCAGGAGTCCCCAACCTGTGGGCTATGGCCCACTACTGGGCCGTGGTCTGCTGGCCAGCGGGCCACGGAACAGCCTGACCAGTGTGCGCACGTGTGTGCATGCACTCATCCCCACTCGCGCTAATGCCGCTGCCACTCCCACTCCCAAAACTGGGTGCCGCACGGTGAAAATGGGATGGTGCTAGCACCTGCGTGATGAAAACGGGGCGCTGCTAGCGAGTGTCACACGGGCGCTACCACCACCCCGCTTGCGCTGTGCGTGCTCGCGGTCCTGTTTGTGGGCATGCATGTGCGCGCATGTAAAATGCTTCACCCTCCCTTTTCCTCTGGTCCGCCAACCGAGAAAGACTGCAGACTTCTGCCTTAAAGTATCTTCTCTAAAAGAAGTGGTAGTTTAATCCTTTCTAAAGACCATACTTTAGACTTGGGAGATACTTGAGAACTATTGCCCTATTATCAGTGCTTTTTTTGTAAAAAAAAAAAAAAAAAGGTGCCAGAACTCACACATGTCATACAACCTGCCTTGCCTACCTACAAGGTTCCATCCAAAAAACGTGCCAGAACTCTGTTCTGGGTGTTCTATGACAAAAAAAGGCCTAGACAATTTATTTACAAGTTATTGGAGAACATTGATACACGAGTTATTGGAGAACATTGATACATGCTCCAGTTTGCTTTCAGGCCTGGTTTGGCACTGAAGTTACTTTGGTTTCTTTACTACATGACAGATTATATGGGAAAGACTGGATGAGTGCAACTTTCTATTCTCTCGCATTATTTTTCAATGGCTCTGTGCCCATTCCAGGAAATATTAAGGGGCTGCAGAGTTCCTAGCTCCAAGCTCTGGGTTCTTACAAGGATCTATTTTATCATGTTTAATATCTATATTAATTCATTGGTGCAGTAATCAGTAGATGTGGGGTTAAGTGCCACTTGTATACTGATGATATCTAGCTCTAACTGGCACAGGTTTTTTGTAGAGTACTTTCACCTGGAATTTGATCAATCAGCAGAAGTTGAATCTGACAAGATGGAAACTCTGTAGATTGATGGTCTAGGAATTGGAAAAATCTTCAATTCTGGGGGGAGATTACTACTATTTATTCCCTATGAAGGAGTTGGTACACAGTCTTGGGGTATTAGATTTTCTTCTCTCACTTGAATCCTGGCAGCTGCAGGGACAGTCCATTCCCTCATAACATATATTTGAATTACTGCAATGAATTTGATGTAGGCCTGTTATTCCGGGTCTGTTCTTGAAGATGACCCAAAAATTGCTGCTAATATAGAATGCAAAAGTGATTACGGCATTGCTTACTTTACTTAGATTTATTCCTATATTTTGATTTTATGATTTATAACTGCCACAGGTTTCTTTGAAAAGTTTCTTTGAACAGTGGCTAGACAATAAGATTTTTTAAAAAATAAATGTCTATTAAGCCTAATGTTAAGGATTGGTTCATTTTTAAAATATTGCAATAATGACTGCAGATCAGAGCTCAATAGGAAAAAAGCTCAGAAAAAAATCCCACATAGACGACATCTTAAAAAGTGGTGCCTTTGAAGTGAAGTCTGCTTAGAGAACAGCATATAAAACCAATATGACATTTATATTATAACATAAACATTTTCATATGCATTATTTCTAGGCTGTCCGAAATGTGGGATCTCAGTCACACTCTTTCTGGAATGGAAGACAGATCAGCTCTGTAGAATTAACTAAATGTAGCTTTTCATAAAGACTTGATCGTTCCCGCCCATCACCCCCATTGCTTATCCCCCTGCACGCAATGACATTTGGATCCTAGGCATTCCAATCTGGAGGGAACCTTTTTATAGTCTTCTTAGTGGGTGGAAATGGCAGCATGTTCAGTGATGAGTATTGTAGAACACCATGTAATTTGCTAGTTTTTCTCAAAACTGTGTTTAAAGTCATTCCTTCAGTCTGCTTATCAATTGATTGAGGCAGCCTGCATGTCTAAGAGTGCTAGAACGTACTGGCTCTTATAAAGTGAGTCTATTGAATGTGGATGCTAAAAATAGATAGCAGCAATTATTATTTTTTACATAAATCTCCCCTCCCATTCATCAAATCTGAGAGGATTAGATGAGTCAATGACTTGGGTCACTATTTTGTTTCACTTGAAATGATTGCTATGTACAGATAGAGATGAAATATAATATCCGTGGGTAGCAATTTGTGGACATGCACCTGCTATAATATTCTTTAGAAAAAAAACACTTCAATGAATTACTCAGTGATTCACAGTGGAATTTATGGAAATGGTAATATAGCTAATCTATCTTCTTCCTAAAGAAAATTGGTTAAGAGTGGATTATATTATATATTACTAGTTTATGACATAAACAATATTTAAAATACTTTTTAAAAGTAAGTCATACATTCATTAGCAATAGAGGAAATAGGCAGTTCTAAAGTTCTAACCCTTGATTTTTACTGAAGCAGAAGGACTTATTCCATACAGCATCGCATGCAGGAGCTCATGCAACTGACTATTTTTGTACTCTATTGAAAAAGTCACATGAAAGCTCCAACCTCCTTCCAACTACAATATACAAACTAGATAACAGGCTTGTGTAACTTAATTGATATGATTAACAGATTTATCAAGCCTCCAAAAAACTTCCTCTAAGCCTAAGGATTTTTGAAAATTAGCTTATTTGGCGGGGGGGGGAGTATAGATTGCTAACAACACCTGGAATGAGTGTTACCTAAAGCAGGGCTTTTCAACTGGTGGTACGCGTACCACCAGTAGTACTTTAGCACCTGGCAGGTGGTATGTGACCCTAGCCAAGTGTACTGGGGGAGGGAATCAGCTAAAGCAGCGCTGCACAGACCTGGAGATCAGCTGGAACTGCAGAGTTTGACAGAAGCCCTAGGATCGGTGCATGTGGCAACATGGTAATTGGAGCTTCCGGACACCCAGAAGAGAAAAGGAGGAGGAGGGCAGAGAGAAGAGAAGGGGCAGGTTTTGGCAGGAGAGGGAGAGAAAGAGCGAGAAGAAAAGCAGTGAGGAGAGACAGAGTGAGCAGCCTGTTTTCGGGCAAAGGGTGAATGAGCGAGTGGCCTGTTTAGCAATCAGTGTGTTTTCGGGGGAAGGGCACGTAAGTGAGCGGCATGTTTTCGGGGGAAGGGCATGTGAGCGAACAACCTGTTTAGCTAGCGGCATGTTTCCAGGGGAAGGGCACATGAGTGACCTGTTTGGGGGGGAAGGGCAAGCGAGTGAGCTGGGTAGGAGCCCCAAGATTGGTGTGTGCTTCTGCATGGCTATGGGGGTTCAGCAGGAGCCCAGGATCGATGCACGCAGCTATAGCTGATCCCCCCAGAAGTGCCAATCAGCTGGACCCCGGCGCTGATCCTGGCGTTTCTGCTGAGCCCTGACAGCCCTGCAGAAGTGCCAATCAGCTGTCAGGGCGCAGCAGAAATGCCAGGATCAGCGCTGGAAGGAAGGAAGGAAGATGGGAATGAGAAGGAGGGAAGGAAGGAAGGAAGGAAGGAAGGAAGGAAGGAAGGAAGGAAGGAAGGAAGGAAGGAAGGAAGGAAATGAGAATGAGAATGAGAAGGAGGGAGGGAAGGAGGGAGGGACAGAGAGACGGAGGGAGGGAGGGAGGGAAAAAGGAAGGAAACCCCTCCCCCATGGTAACCACAATGCTAATGCAGCCCTCAACGAAATTGAGTTTGACACCCCTAATATAAAAGATTAAGTGAATCTGCTTTCCCCATTGGTTTGTCAAAAGGTTACAGCCATTATAAATATGAATCAGTTGCCAAGCATCCGAATGTAAATCACATGACCCTGGAAATGCTGAATCAGTCATAAGTGTGAAAAATGGTCATAAGGCACTTTTTTCTGCGCCGTTGTAACTTCAAACAGTCACTAAGCGAACTGTTGTAAGTTGAGGACTACCTGTACTTTATCACTTTTTTTCTTTCTTTTTTTTTTGGTCATCAAGTTTTTGACACCTTGCTAGATGACTGGTGGTACTCGGATAGCGCCATATCCTAAAAGTGGTACAATGGGTGAAAAGGTTGAAAAGCCCTGACCTAAAGGGTACAATAAGGTGATGAGCAACGAGGAGATCTGTGTTAAAATCCCGTAATATTTTAAATAGAAGCAAGGATGGCATTAATTTGAAATAGTTGATAAAACTGTTTCTCACATCTCTCTCGCATCCTTCTGGCTGGGTCAAACTGAGCCAATTCTTTCTCAACGTAGTATAGCACCTTCATAGAATCTCTGTCTTTGTCAGTTTGTATTCGGTAACCCTTGTGCACTGCATAGAGAAGTATGTGATTAGTATATGTAGTCTTTCTAGGAAACAAATATCTAATATTCCATTAGATCATTGTCCTATGATATATAAATGTCTTAAATTTTTAAGTGTTTAGCAATATGTTTTATTAAATAATAATAGAGAGATGAATAATAATAGAGAGATGAAGAGATTACCACTTTGTGCTCCTGCACCAGATTCACTAGGTGCCAAGGGAGGTAAATGTGACTTCTCCACAAGGACAGCATGAGATGGGACTCCACTACCCAAAACAGTAGGGATACAGTATGGACCTGGGATTGATGTGACTGCTGGAGGATATCCAGCCTTTGCAGCTTTTCCTGCTTCATACACTGAAAAAAAGAGTAACAGGTAATACTTCAAATATTTCAAACAGTAACTGTCCTTCCCTGGTCCAGCTACTTAATCAATCTTGGTTGAATGTGAAGAAGGATAAGATCTGATCATTTTTGAATGGGAGACCATCAGGAAATCTCAGGACTGGAAGCAGAAATAGAAAACCTAAAAATCATCAGCTGAGCACAATCCAGAAGATTTGCCAGACTTGTCTTTCCTCAATCCTGGAAACTTAAGAGTGGGGAGGATATAGGGAGATAAGGGTTGTAATGGAAATTAAAATGTGAATTCATTAGAAGGTATCCCAGAACACAGTTTACATATTACTTCCCCAGCCAAATCTGGTTTTTGAACTGGTTATTTGTACATCATTGAACACAATGATTCCTCTCTTAATCACATAGTAGTTTACCTTTACATTTAGTACCATTGACAGCTTCAAGTTAGTATAAAAGACAACTTGTTGGACAGATATGGTAACAAACTAGGACTAATACAAACAAAAATGTGCACAAAGAAATCATGTGAACGTTCTTTCTCATCATATAGTCACTTTGATTCAGAAAGATGGGTGGCATTTATACATTCAGTCAATGACAATTTAGAAGCATACCTATCTTCTCCAGTACAATAATCCAGTCCATTTTTAAGTAACTGAATTTGCAGATAAATTTAAGTCTCGTCTAACCCACCACTATTGATTGACGCTGCTGAAATGTTATGAAAAACATTTAAATCATCAAAAATTAAACAGCTGCTTAAAAAAAATAACACTTTTAAAAGTTAATATTGCAAAATCACACCCAATAGTGACTTTGTGCTAGCTGTAAATATATCTGCTAATTGAAACCGTTGAAACTTGCAAATTGTCTGTGCCATTCTCCATATTAATTCCAAAGATCTCAACACTTTAAGATGAGTTCTTGAGAAAGCTTGTAGAATTGCAGATAAGAAGACTGACAAAATCTGGGCCTTCTAGCAGAAAAAAATCTCACAATTAGGTACATTGTCCTACACTAGCAGCACAAATAAATTGTAAACTGCCAAAATACTTTGATAGTCACAAGTTAAATAAAAAACAAAACAGTAACTTGGTTGTACAAACAGACATGTTTTTAAAATGTTCTTAAAGCAGAGGTCCCCAATCCCTGGGCTGTAGACCAGTACCAGTCCATGGCTGTTAGGAACCAGGCCATGCAAGCAGCAGGTAAACAAGAGAAGCGTCATCTGCACATGTGTGGGATCTAGGTTATGCGCAAAACCATTGTTCTTTCCCCCCCCCCGTCCATGGAAAAATTGTCTTCCACAAAACCGGTCCCTGGTGGCAGAAAGATTGGGAGTCCAAGTTCAGTAACTTGGAAAAGTAGTCCAACTTTATTCAACATGCAGTAGTTAAAACAAAATTAGTTAAATATGGTTTCACCTAGACTGGGAATGTCTTGTTACTATCCCATGGATAACAACATCTATATGAAATTTAGTACTCTGAAAGGCCAGATAATTTAAGTTTTAGCCTTTTATACTGATTTTTGTACTATATATACTCTAACTATAGCTTTCAAGCCCATATAGCACATAAATTTTCTTTATATAAAGAAATATGCCAGACAGACAATGTATCTTGATGAAAGATTTGTTTACACTTTGATCCACATTGTAAACAGTCACTCACATGCTCGTGGACAGCAGCAAGTATCTGGGCAGCAAGGGCAACGAATGTAACAGCAGCAGTTATGAGGACAGCATTGGCACCAGCAAATCCCAACTAGGAGAAAGAAAAGGAAAGCCCCCAGGATCACCAAGCCCACAAACATCCATTCTGTAAACAAAAAGAAGATAAATGAATGAAAAGTTGGATATGTCAAACAATAACTGACTAATAATCAATAAAATACAAATAAATGAATATATATGCTAAAAACAAGTGCTAATCTTTATAGCATAATTTAAATCAATTGAAATTAAAACTAGACCCATGAATCTCAGTCCTAGAGTTATTTAAGACAGAAGAAATAGTATTTCCTGAGAGGGTCTATAAGCAGTAATACATTGTATAATATAATCAAGGAGAATGGCAATATAATGATACACATATGTCTGAAATGAAAACCTCAAAGTCCCCTTTTTGCTAATTTCAAACGGGTATTTATTCTGCTAGTCAAAACCTGAACTTGTTAGCTAAATGAACAGCCAAAATTAAAATAGGACATGCAGGGTGGTGAGGATTTCCATCTAGAGTATTACTGAAGTTAAGGTATAGGATTATTTTGACATACATCAAGCAATGAAATAATAAATAAAATAATTAATAATAAATGTCATAATAAAAACAGTGTAACTATAATATACAATAATTCAAACTTCATAAAGTTGCCATATCATAAAAGGTCATAATAAAATATATCTTACATCAATAATCAATTTATGCTGTTTGGGTGCTCTCTGATACCACCTTGGTGGTATCTTTGCAGATGTTTCATTACCAAACTAGGTAATATTATCACCACACTAGGTAAGATCATCACTTACTAGATAACATGAAATGACTGCAAGAAAACTACCAAGTTCAGAGAGCACCAAGGACCCCACCAGAGCTACAAATATTCACTTCTATCAATAATCAATCTTGAAAATAGCCATTCCCATGCCAGCTATTTCCTTATTGTTTGGCACCTCAACAAATGAAATATATCTTTGTGGTCTTTCTAAATGTCAATAGAAAAGAAGCTATCCTTAATTTGAACAACGAGCTAAAATGATGACCACTTTGTATAACTAAAATTATGACTTTATTGGATTTATGAAGAAGGTTGTACTGTTGAAAGAGAACTTTAGATTTTTAAGTACACTTGATCTTATCCAAAAGACCAGGAAACAGTTTAGCAATTCTTTATTAATTTATGTTTAAACTATAATATATACATCCAATTGTTGTAACTGATATCAACATCTAAGAACAATGCAACTAATTACTGTAGACTAGGTATAGAAGGCTAGTAATGGAATCAAAGTTCCCTAATGTGGTACTGTCCATAAATGGTGGTATTCAAATCCAATGAACCCAGGCAGCCATCATTCTGGTGGGGAATGAAAACCAATACATCTCAAAAAAACATATTAGTGAAGTCTGCTCTGAATATGGCATGACATAAAGAATGACCAGTCTTTATATTGCCAGGATCTTTTTTTGGAGTAGGAGAGCCAAAGCAGGGAAGATGATGATGATGTAAAGAAAGTAGACCCATGCAATACACTCATAAAAAATAATTTCTGGGGTTTTTTTATGTT
Organism: Bothrops alternatus; assembly: GCA_034064705.1. Classification (NCBI taxonomy): domain Eukaryota; kingdom Metazoa; phylum Chordata; class Lepidosauria; order Squamata; family Viperidae; genus Bothrops; species Bothrops alternatus. The sequence goes on from JARGCV010000035.1 coordinate 12,258,964, forward strand.
TTAAATGGGAACATTGTCCCAAAGGTGCTTTTTTTACAAGGCAACTGGACTTTCTTGTTTTTCTTTGAAGACGTTTTGCTTCTCATCCAAATAAAGACAAATAAAGGGAAATATTTCTTCACCCAGAGGGTCGTTGGTTTATGGAATTCACTTCCAGAAGAGGTCGTGACAGATGTCAGCCTTGATAGCTTCAAGGCAGGGTTAGACAGATTCATGGATGCCAAGTGTATCGGTGGTTATTAAAACGGATGTCCATGTGCTGCCTCTATGTTGGTTGAGGCAGGCAGGATTCCCTTGAGTACCATTTGTTGGGGGTCAAGGGAAAGGGAGGGTTTTGCCTTCTCTTTCTGCTCAAGATCCCCATGTACAATTGGTGGGCCACTGTGTGACACAGAATGCTGGACTCGATGGGCTTTGGCCTGATTCAGCATGGCTCTTCTTATGTTCTAAGTTTCTTCAGCTCTGACTGGATGATGGGGAATGGCAGGATTTATACTACTTGCAGACAGCTGGTCATTTTAAAGAGTTGTTGAAGCCCCTGGAGGCTTATCTGTGTAATCAGGGTCACCTGAGTAGTGCAAAAGGGTGTGGAGCCTTCTTGGAACTGTTGAACCACCCCAAAGATAAAACACCAAGACACAAACTGAGCAATGTGGTATATGGAGTACAATGCAGTGAGCCATGTGCAGATCTGTACATTGGGGAAACAAAACAACCACTTCATAAGCGCATGGCCACAACATAGGAGAACAAACCTATTAGGACAAGATTCAGCAGTGCATCTGCATTTAAAAGACAAAGACAACTCTTTTGAAGACAGCAATGTCCACATTTTAGACAAAGAGGACCGCTGGTTTGAAAGAGGGGTCAAAGAGGCCATCTATGTCAAAATTGAACAGCCCTCTCTCAACAGAGGGGGAGAGATATGACATCATCTATCTCCAGTCTACAACACTTTTAGCAGTTCCAAGAAGGTTCCAAACCGATTTGTACTACTCAGGTGACCCTGATGACACAAATAAACCTCCAGGGGCTTCAACGAGTCTCTAAAAAATGCAAATGACCAGCTGTTTGCAAGAAGTATAAATCCTGCCATTCTCCAACCATCCAGTCAGAGCTGAAGAAGCTTCTTGGATGAGACGTGAAACATCTTCAAAGAAAAACAAGAAAGTCCAGTTGCCTCGTGGAAAAAGCACCTTTGGGACAACCATGACCTGGATGACTGAGAATCTCCATAGACAAATGGGAACATTGTTTTAAGAATACAGTAAATTTGACCTCTAAATAACGAAAGCTTTCTTACTGAAACAATAATAGTAAGCTATAAAATCAGGCTTGGGGTTGACATTCATACATCCCTAGCACTTCAAATTCACTCAACCCTGATTTTAATATTTGTCTGAATTATATCAATTATACTAATAATTTCAAGAAGAAAGTTTGTATACTTCAAATAGTGTTTAGAACATAAACATACTTCCCGTGAAGTATCCTAATTCACTTACACAATCCTAGCCCCTGAGCTATTCGGAGGGAAGGCAAGATATAAATCTAACGAATAAATCAATTAAAACACTCTTTTTAGGTAACATCTTGACCTGTTAAAATCTTACCACTCCCTCCCCCACCCTCCATAAATTGCAAAAACTTACTGAAGAGGTAATGAACTCAGGCTACAAGTAAAAGCAGAATTCATGAACAAGGTGCAGTAGAAAATAGAAGAACAGAAAAGTGTTATAAGGCAGAGTACCTGACATAATATCCACAGCAAAACTGGGCAAGAGACCAGCAAGCATCCCTGTCCTGCCTAGAAAAGACCAGGAGGAATGGAAAGAAGGAAGTTAGTGCAGGAAAATCACTCCCCATTCTTTGCCTTAACATTAAGCTCATTTATCTGCATCGTATACTATAAAGCCTATATATGCTCTTTCAGAATATTGTTCATCTGTGCTTTGTTTCTCATCAGTACAGTGTGATGAAATGCTTACTGTTTTACATATTGTAACATGTTCATTATAAGATATATTCCATATATAATGCTGCAATATGCTAGCTGATACCATAAGACTTTGACAGATCTTTTGTGTTCTCTTGGCCATTACCTATTGATATGTTACCTAAAGGACTTAAAACAATTTTCAAAAGCTTCACCCACAATACTGTCCATATTAGGCTGAACTTAATACTGTATGAATATTGTCTTTCTGTTCTGCATTTTATATTTGGCCCACATGGATCACCTCATGTTTTGATTTTCATTAACTTTCACTGGCAAAATTTTAGACACAACTTAGGTAGATTTTAACATCATATGCTTTATCTTAACTAAGCAGGAGACAACTACAATTGGAATGATTCAAGTTGCCATCAGCACAAGAATGCAGGTGAGTATACAGTAATTGCTCTTTTACCACATCAAGATTTTCCTTTGTAGGATCTTTCCTCAAGATCGTTGCTGAACAGTAAGAGGATTTTTCTCTCCTGCTAATAATCTGCTGATTTGCTGCCAAAGCTGATTCTTTGGCAGCGTTGTTCCCTGGATTTCAATGGAAGCACTTAGGAATGACCCAAGATGACTTTTGGACGACCATGGATCCACCTGGGAAGAGGAATCTTGAAGATTACAGTTCCCAATAGGAGAGGCTGGAAAATCAGGTGATCCATCTTTTCTTCTTGGCTTATCATTTTTTTTAAACAAGACTGAGTTTTAATCACTTGATGTTTCTATTTTACTTTGCTTTTTATCTCTAAAAGTTAATTGACTAGTTGAATGCTGACTTATTTTAATCCTGTTAGACTTTATCTGTTTTCTCTGCCTCTTTTTGGGGATCTACTTTGCTGTTTTGAATAACTATTGCTTCTCTGTAAGAAAGTTACAGCACGTTCTTCAATAGTGAAAATGTCTTGATTTGATTTATATTTATATTGAACTTTCACTCAGGGATTTTGCATTTTATTAATTTTCAAAAAAGCTTAGAGCGTATTTTTTAAAATTTTCTTTTAATTTTGGATTGAAATATCCAAAAAAATATGCTTCCTGTTTCTCTATACATTTTTCACTGTGAGGAATATCACTTCAGCATTCTTTCTTCCCTGTCCTTGTACAGCTTTCTTATCTCGGGTTGCTAAGCTACAAGAGAACAAATAATGTATCAGTTTACAGACAAGCCACTGTGGCTGGCATTTGTGAAAAGCCTGCTTTTTAACATGTAAACTTTTTTTAAAAGTTTGACAAAATAATAATGGCTACAAAGAATGCCCAGATGCAAGTAACTGCGGTTAAACTAGATTTACAAAAGGAACTTGATTTGAAATTGGCAAATTCGGTGGAGAAGACTGAAAGAAATATGGATTTTACAAACTTAGAACTGACCGAATGGTTAAGTGATAAACTGATCTCCCTTAAGAAGACTGAGGGAGATTGGGGAATGGATTTATTATATTCAACTGGAAAATAATTTCATCTGGACTCTTTTGGAAGATAGATTGATTTTGGAGAATGGATTTATTACATTTCATCAACTGATAAGAGATGTTATTAAGAAGTAAACAAGGATATTTGATTCAGGACAAATCAGAGTTAATTGCTGGGCTGCTTTGGGATAGATAAGTTGAATACAAAAATATTGTTAACAGAGGTTTTTAAATTTTAATCTTCTCTTCTTTTTTGTTATTCTACCTGTTAATTATTTTGTTATTAATATAATAGGTAGATGACAGGTTAATAATTTTCAAATAGACTTAGAAGTTTAAAAATTTTGGGCCTGTTTGGCAGGGGGGTGGAAAACTAATATTGTTGAAATATAATTATTAGTATTCAACTAGGGAACGATAATATATGTATACGTGTTTGTGTCCTTTTTTTAAAGCACTTTTTAATGTCTTGTTTGGTTTCTTTCTTTGGTTCATTTCTGTAAAAAAACCTTTTGGGGGGAATTTTGTTTTTGTTTTCAATAAAAATTCAATATAAAAAAGATTTTCCTTTATAAATGGACTAAGGCTTTATTTATGTATCAATTGAGGTTAATTCTTGAGGGCTCAGTACAAAGGTTATAGCTACTTTAACCTCTGAGGGCATAAACTACATAAAGTTTTTGCATTATGTACAGGACTAGGAACCCTGGTGGCGCAGTGGTTAAAGCCCAGTATTACAGGCAAACACTGTCCATAGTCTGGAGCTTGATCCTGACGGCTCAGGGTTGACTCAGCCTTCCTTACTTCCAAGGTCAGTAAAATGAGAACCCAGACTGTTGGAGGTATTATGTAAATAATGCTTACATTGTAAACTGCCCAGAAAGTACTATAAAGTGCTATGGGGCGGTATATAAGCCTAAATGCTATTGCTTTTGCTATTATACATATTATTTGTATGCATGTAATATATCCAGGCACTATTATAACCATTTTAAATGGCTATGCTTTCTGCATCTATTATTACAGCTTGGATTCTAAGCTACTCATTTCGTTTTTTACATTTAGGACACTCATTACTCAGCTAACATTTGCATGATTTGGAATTGAATTTCTATCTATGTTTTTGTTCTTTGGAACTGCATATTTCAGCTTTCATGTGTTGTTATAAGAAGCATAATAAAACAGAACACTGCTGCAAAACATGGGACAAGCTTCATTTTAAAGAAACAAACTTCGCAGTTTCATATGTGTGATGAATATGAAAGTTATTACATGAGCAGAATTTATTACTACTACTCAGATTCTATATTGAATGTTGCATTCAATGTATGTGTATATCATTGATTTTCTTATAGATGTATTCAATTCCTTCATATAAGGTTTAGGAACCAATTCCAAACAGATTTGAGATCTTTCAGACCGATCTGAGAATTTTCAACAACCATTTAGAGAAAAATCAGTACGAAATATTACAATTAAAGCAGTAGGGATAGAGGTAAATATGCTTCAGAGTCTGTAATTTTCAGAGCCTGTTCCCACTCTTAACACATAATGAACAAGTATGGGAGGCTTATTTTATGCATACATCCATGAGGCATACATTTGTTTCTATAGCATTGCACTTGTAGAAGAAAACTTTACATTCCACTGGTAAAGACCAGGAAAGAATATCTAAAAATAGATAGCATACGGTAAATAAAACCAGCTCAAACAATCTGACTTGAAATGCTTTAGAACCTTTTCTTCACCACGGACCCTCTTTAAATGCCTTTTGTGGCCACGGACCATGACCATGGACTTCCAAGACTTAACTCAATATTTAAATCATAATATTTCTTCAACCCTTTGCGGACCCCCTATGATGACATCCTGGACTCCCAGGGGTCCATGAACCACAGGTTGAGAGCCACTGCTGTAGAAAACCAAAGTTCTTGATTGTGATATTCAAAGAAAAATTGAGATTATTGGAAGATGCACAGACAAGTGTGCATGGTATGCACGAAAGGCAAAGTATCTGCCAAAAATCCCTAACTTTTGGAAGTTTCCAATTATGGGCTCTGAGCAGACACCAAACCCTTATTATTTGTGAATTACAAAAACTCATTAAAGAATCAATGGTTATCAACTGGATTAATTTTGATTTTTAATACTATTATAATTAGTTTCAAAACACCTTCATGAAGAACCTGTCTGTGTTATTTAATTATAATTGTTAATTATAATTGTACTGATGTTATCTAGTTTAGTAATGAAACATCTGCAAGAAAACCACAAAGCTCAGAGAGCACCAAGGAGCCCACCAATTATAATTGTCCACTGCCAAAGCAAAAATATGCACTACATTCATACCTACTTTTCTAACTATGTTTTTGTGATCTGTTGTAGTTCATTAATGCTTTTTATAGTGTTCTGTATTATAACCATTAATCATGAGTAACTCTTTGGAGTTGTAATACAGAGGTGACAAACTGCCGGCCCGTAGGCCGGACACATTATGCGGAAGCTGCGTCCACCCCATTGCCGGCAATGGAAAAATAGTCCCGATAAATTGCACAATGTCACGTGATGTCGCGGGTTTGACATGTCTGTTATAATAGAATGATAAACATGATCTTTCGCATAGGATTTTCATTTTGCTTTTAAAAATAAAAAAATATTTTCATCATCATGCAAATCGAGCTTATTTAGAATACTGCATTTATTTCACAAGTATATATGATTGTATGCCAACAGGGTTTTTTTCCCAATCAAACTAATCAGTCGCTCAGCATTTTTCCAAATCTCAGATGTTCAAACCTCTTAATAGATTGTTAAATCTGAGATACGTAAAATGCACAAAATATTATTTTTTAAGTTCAAATTTTAAACCTTGTTTGGGGGGGTTTGCTATAAATATCTGTGGATAGAATGTTACCAACCTAAATAAAACACAGTGAGAAAAATTGCTAGAGAAACAATAAAGACGTAAGCCAGTACTTAAGCCCTCCATGGCTTAACCAAGCATAAACATTCTTACTATTATTTCCCCTGCATTTTGCATATTTTAAGAGGTAAACATGTATTTGAGAAATGAGAGGAAAGCAGCTGTAACTCACACTTACATGACAGGCAACCTCAGTCAAAATTCTGACTTATATACAGCAGCTACTGCATTAATTACTGTAATTACTGTGTTACCAACATCCATGGCTTTGGGCTTTTTGAAACAATAGACTTAAGTCACTTCTCTTTTGGGGGATTGAAGAGAGAGAAAGGAATCCATGCTCCAATTTCAAACACTTTCCTTTTCTTAAGAGTTATTGTAAAAGATAGGAAATGTTTGTCTCACTATGGAATATTACTTTCTTACCCACTGTGCTATATTTTTTGTTAATTTAACTGCAACTTTCAAATGTTATTTTCCTTTCTAGTAGCTGTATTTTCCTTATTAAAGTAAGATAGCAGCTGGAGAGGATGTGGAAATTTTGACAGGAAATATAACAGGAATAGCAGGGCAGGGAAGGTTTGGAAAGAAATACAGTTTCATTTAGTTTGCCAAGATTAACTAATTTGTATATTTATCTCAAATTTAAAAACAATAAATGTACTAAGAATGGCTTCTTAAGATCTAATCTTGGTTACGTTTAAACTTCTGGTTTGCAGCTGCAATAGCAGCAAAGCCCAACAGAAAAGGAAGACTGCAATAAAATTGATGCAAAATATCTCAAGATTTAGAGAATTATTACCCTGAATACTCCTAAACTGTGATCAGTATAAAACAAAATAATATTATCTATTCATGTTTTGGCAAGTCTTAGCAAACAACCGTATTAATCAGGACTGCCAGGAATGATCCTGGATGCTCCACTCCCAAGAGAGATTAATAGCTGGCTTCCAAAAATACAATGTTCTTCAGACACTGTACACACCTTCTCAAAAATTATTATCTGGTTTCACAGATTTCTTCTCCCTCCCTTTCTGTTCACCAGTGTTCTGAGAAATAAAATCTGTAAAGGAATTCACTAAAGCTCTCTTTTTATTAACCACTTCAGCAAAACACTGGGTAGAAAAGCAACGCCTAAATCTGAAACAGCTAGTAGATTTGAATGTGTCAGCACTCCCAATATCCAACCTGCTTTAAACCTAAGTAATTCTACCACAATCATTTTTTTTTCCTATGGACTGAATTAATTCAGTGATAACCCTTCTCCCTACCGGTGTGTAATTCTCCCAATTCTTATTTTTAACGGCTGTTAAGTAGGCTGCTGAAAAACTCCACAGCTGACCCAGCCATTCTTTTTAATACCGGTGGTTTCCACAGCAACCGAAGGGGGAGATAACACACAGGCTTGTCATGAATGCTTGCTAATTGAAGGCCAACTTTCTTCCTACAGGGATGAGCAACACGTGAACCAAAAATATATAGAAAGGACAAAAAAACACACATTGATTGTGGTAGGAAATGTTCTGAAGCTGCTGGAAATACCATATGAAAAAATGGAAGCTTTGATCAGTTAAAAATAATATATTCAAAAAATAAAACAGCTGTGACTACATGATATTTCCATAGGTTTACTTCTTAAAGAGGAGAGAATGCAAAATTAAGGAAAAGATCAGCAAATACAGAATTGCTAGAATTTTCAGAGCAGAACTCTAACGTTCTTAAGAATGAGGCCTTCTGGATATAATTGACTACAAGTTATACAAATTGGGAATTATGGCATCATGTATATATAGGTTCTAGAATTATCACCCCAAATTAGCTTGCATTCAAGCATCAAATTAAAATCAAATACATCATGCTCATGACATCAGTTTGGAATGACTGTTTAAAAGCATTTGATTCAAGTCTGAGTGTAGCAATTACCAAGACCAGTAGTTCTCAATCTGTGGTCCACCGACCCCTTGGGGCCACAATGTCGTCACAGGGGGGTCCACAAAGGCTTGAAGAAATGTTATGATTTAAATCTTGAGTTAAGACTTGGTGGTCCATGTCCATGGTTCATGGCCTACAATGTATTTAAAAAGGGTATGTGGTGAAGAAAATGTTGAGAACCACTGACCAAGACTATTCCTATCATTCAGTTGCTCTTTTATATTTATCAATGTATGTTGAACTAGCAGTCATATGAAGATGTAAATATCTTTTTAAGGGGTTTATGTTATTCAGTATTGGTTCCTCACATATGATTATCAGGAAATACTTTTTAAAACTCAGAAGGACATTCCAGTTTCTATTTGATATGCTAAAGAATATAAATCAACAGATTCAAAGAAAAACAAAAGTTCAAAGAAAAACAAAGAAAGATGGGAGGAGTATATGTTGAGCTGCAAAGGAAGAATCTATAAAAGTTCTATCAAACAATGCCAGGAAATCTGGAGAATGACACAGTGGTCAGCTGATTGGAAAAGGTCATTCTACAAACCAATAATAAAGAAAAACGTAATAGCAAAATATCATACAAAACCCTTAATTTCATATGTTATATGAAGTATTATAAAATAACACTTAAGATCATCCAACATCCAAAGCTGATCTACACGGAATCATTGAAAAAGACAAAGAATGCCAAAACTGAATCAATATGTGTTTCATTGGTTAAACAAAAGCCTCACTTGTGTCTAGTTAAAATGGAAAACCAGAACATCTCAGATTTTCACAACATGTTAAAGTCCCCGTACAAAATGTATACACAGGTCAGGTCAGAAAGCCAATGAAACATGGTGAATCAGATTAAGTCTAGGTTGGAAAGGAAGTGAGAGAAGGCTATATATATTCTTCCTTATTTATTCAACCTATATACTAAATATACATTGAGGTAAGCCATATTGGAAGATCATGGGAGTGGTTTTAAATTTGGAAGAGAACTATCAATAATCCTTGCTGTGCTGATCACACTACACTGATAGCTGGAAATATAAATCATATGGATGTTCTAGTGATAAAACTAAGATTAAATATAAAGAATAAAAATATGACAACAGCTCCAACTTAGAACTGACAAAGAAGATACTAAAATAGTGAATAGTTTCTGCCTGTTAGGAGGAACTATCAACAATAAAGAAACCAGCAATCAAGAAATATACCACAGATTAGTATTTGATAGAATAGCAATGAATGCTTTCAAGGACATATTCAAATATCATGATATGTCCATATATGTTTGTTATCTACAATGATCAGAATATTTGTGCAAGCAATGGCTTCCCTGTGACACTTTATGAAAAAGGAGTTTGGACTTTGAAGAAGCAGGATAGAAAGAATATTGTGCTTTTGGACTTTAGTATTGGGAAAGACTCCTAGGAATACCAAGATACCCAACAAAACAAACTAATGAATCATGTAACAAATCAATTCAGAGTTATCACCTAAAAAATAAGTGCTAGGCTCAAATTATATTTTGGATACATTATGCAAAAGCCAAGCTCGCTTCAGAATTCTGTGATACTTGCAAAGGTGGAAGGAAAAGGAAAAAGAAAAAAAAAGGATCAACCATCAAGATCAGTGTTTCTCAACCTTGACAATTTTAAGGCATGTGGACTTCAACTCCCAGAATTCCACAGCCAGCATTGCTGGCTGTGGAATTCTGGGAGTTGAAGTCCACATGCCTTAAAATTGTCAAGGTTGAGAAACACTGATCAAGATGAATGGGTTCAATTATAACAGCAATGAGTAAATCACTGAGAGGACTAGGATGAAATAGATTGTCCTGGAGAAAATCTATGTGATTGCTAACAGTTGTTACCAACTTGATGGCACATAAACAATCAATGATCAGGGATTAGTAACAGGCATAGCAAACAAATTGGTTTTATTTTCTGTCAAATCAAGATTAGAATATCACTTGTGGTAATGAAGAAAGGCTCTATGCTGTCACACTTTAAGTCTCTTATCAATATAAAAACAACTCTATTAAAAGTTTCCTGATATTGCACAATTGTTCTTTACATTCCTATGCTGCCTTCCTTAATTCAGTACAAAAGGTTCATCCATAATTTGATGGTCTTCTGACTTTGTCTTCAACTATTTCTTTACTCCTATTATCCGAATAAGGTAGTCCTTGCTTAATGACCACAACTGGGACCTATAACTGTCATTCAACAACATGATCATTCAGTGAGACATCACAACTAGCAGTTTTACTACCAGCTTCTCTAATGACTTAGCTTGTCAGTAGCCAGCTGTGAAGTATAAAAATGTAAATCATAAATGTAAGAACCAAATATAAAGTTATTTTTTCAGTGCTATTGTAACTTCAAACGGTCACTGAACAGGGCTTTCATTAAGCAGACTACCTGTATATAATTTCCTCTGAATCATCTGTTCTGTCACACTCAACTATTCAAAAATGTGCTATCTTTTTCTTATTGAGTGACCTTTCAAGTTTTGAAAAACCTTTGCAAAATTCCTTTACTCTCATTTTGCACTGAAATTAAGCTGAACAGTTCTAACTGAATGCATATTTTTAGATCAAATGAAATACAGGATATGAGAACTCTCTCTCTCTCCCCCTCCCTCTTTCTAGCCAGCTTCTAACCCTCTTATCTACTATCATCTGTGCTGTATCAAATTTTAGGATGTAAACCAGGCATGTCAAACTTGCAATGTCATGTGACATTGTGCAATGTATCGGGACTTTTTCCCCATTGCTGGCAATGGGGTGGGAGCGGCTTCGGTGTGACGCACCTGGCCCGTGGGCCGGCAGTTTGACATGCCTGATGTAAACTGCTGGGTAAAGTAGCCAATAACTTTCTTTTGATTTACAGAGATATAATGATACACTTAATTAACAGATTATTGTTGCTTACATTTGTCAATTTTATATTATAACACACAATGCATGTGTTCATTTGTAGTTGCCACATTACCTATTCAGAGTTATCAAAATTTGGCAAACAATCCCAAAGATCATAGGTAAGACTACTTTCTTCTGTTAAAGTGAAAATCTGAGGTCATATGATTTTGAAGCATATAAAACATGCATTTAGTAGGCCAGTGGTAGCAAACCTATGGCATGGGTGCCAGAGGTGGCACTCAAAGAGCCCTCTCTGTGGGCACACGCGCCGTTGCCTCAGTCCTAGGCCTTCAGCTGGGTTTTATAAAATCTTTTCGCTTTAGGCCTCCGCCACCGTGTGTAAAAAAAAAAAAAGGTTCAATCAGTCAATTTCAACTTCTTGCAGGAAAAAAAAAGATCTTGCAAAGTTGGAATTGATTGATTGAACTTTTTAGTCCCACCCAGTCTGCCATTACCACTGCAGCCATGCCCACCCAATGGACCACACCCACCCAGCACTCGACAATGCATAAGTGGGTTTTGGGTTGCAGTTTGGGCATTCAGTCTCTAAAAGTTTCGCCATCACTGTAGTAGGCACTTTATGAGAAATCACATGAAAAACCATGGAAAGGGGGAAATAAAGTAAATACATTATGAAAGCACATAAGGATTTTCCCTTCCTTCTTATACTTGTTTGTTTGTAAAATTTATAAATCACCCATCTTATTTCATTTTATTATTATGTGCCATAAGATTGGTGTTGACTCTCAACAACCATATAGATATATTTTCCCATGGCAATCTGTCCCTAACTTGATTTTTCAGGTCTTCAAACAGTGCACTCATTGCCACTATAACTGAGTTCATCTACCTTGCTGACAGTCATCCTCTTCTCTTTCTTTCCACTTTTCCAGGATTAGAACTTTTACTAGAGAGTTAGGCTTTCACATAATGTATCCAAAGTTGGGGAGGAGGGAAAAAAGGAGAAATATTTTTTTAAAAAAGAAGCAAAAAATAGAAAGAAATAATGAGCCCCTTCATCAAGACCAGTGTAAATATTTTCAACAGCTCAACTTTTTCTCTAATATTTCAACCAAAACTCTTATCCCATATCTCATTTTTTCTCTATTGGCAAATAATAAAACCTAATCTTTCAATCTTAATCAGTAAAAGTTTATTAAGAGAGTTGTTTATGGCTGAAATAAGGGAAGAATAATTTTATTTCCTGTAGTTTTAGAGAAAGTGATAAGCTGTGATATTATAATTGAGAGATTTGTTTGATGATCCATTTGTTTGTTTTCTTGGCTGTCCATGTTACAGTCAGGAATCTTGTCTAATACCCTTGTTTTTCAAAATCTATCTTTCACTTAGAGTGCCACAGCAGATACTATGTTTTGCCCTATTGTCATTTTTGTAGATATAGATATATCATGGTCTCTGAACATCTTTTCCAATGACTTCATGGTTGCTCTATGACAGGGATGTCAAACTGGCGGCCCACGGGCCAGATGCATCACATGCAGGCCATGCCCACCCTGGCTCTGCAAAGGGAAAAAAAGTCACAATAAATCACGTGATGCAATCGAGTTTGACACCTGTGCTCTATGAGGTTGTAATATGTGACATCATAGAGCAAATTGCTGCTGACAGTGTTTCAACATTAGGATAAAGAGTAAAGAACTATCACAGCTTATAGATGCAATTAGGCCCCGAGAAGTCAGTTTGGAGACAACTTGCATTTAGCATGCTAATTCTAACCCCCTTTCTGCCACTTCAGGAGCTATCTCCTATAGCACTGGCAAAATTCAGTGGCAAACAATTGAACAAGAGTTTTGTAATTTTCTGTTGGTTCAAAACAAATAAAGGTACACGCACAAGCCAGAGAAAGAGGGGGTAAAAACATCATCATATCATTACTTCCATTGTTTCATAATTTGCCACTCTTAGCTGCCAAAAAGAATAATTAAAAAAATAAAATAACAATAATTACTAATCTTCTAGAGATCGAAACATGGTATTTGAATAGGGCTGATATACAGTAAATATTCCATATCAATGAGTGGTACTACGTACTTGTCCCAGGACTGTTTCAAGGGACATTTTTCCTGTCTGAAGCAAGCTTTCATTCCTGCACAGAAGAACATTTATTCCACATTTCACCTGTCCTCATAACTATACAATGCAATAGATCCAAGTCTGGCAGAGGTGCCAAACTCAGTTCAAAATCAAAGCCTGAGAGTTGTGATGAGATGGGGGGAGGGGGGAAACAAAATTTAAATAAATAAATAAATAGGGAACAATGCAATAAGTAAAAATAGCATATTAAGCTATCCAAGATAACATATCACTCCTCGTTCCTTTTGTTATTGCCTTTCCTTATTGAATAGGAAACTGAAGAAATGGGGCGTTGTCTTACCTGAACACCTTTTCTCAGCACGGAGATCAAGAATCCACCAATGGGTTTAGACTGTATTCCTGCCCAATCAGATCAAGTCAGCCAAAGCTGCCACGCCTGTCCTGGACCATAGAGATCCCAGTTTTGATGCGAGCGTAGCCATTGAGTGACAGCACAGCATTGTGGCTCCTCCAGCTAATGCTAACCCTAGGCTAAGTGACCTACCAGGGTGGGAGTGGATTCTCCATCTCCGTGCTGAGAAAAGGCGTTCAGGTAAGACAACGCCCCTTCTCCAGCACTTGGAGATGGAGAATCCATCAATGGGACGTACCAAAGCCTCACTGTCCCGATGGGTGGGAAACAGATAAGGCCGGATCTACAACCCTGGAGACCACCTGCTGAAGGACCCAGGTTGACCTGATGAGGGTGGCCTCCTCCATTCTCCGATAATGCTGGGACACGACAGGGGGCCCCAGGTATCTAGAGAGTATTACACACTGGGTAAGGACAGGCGTACTACAGGGGACATCTGGAACCCAGGTACAGCCTCTGTGTGGATAAGGACAGGCGCACAACTGGGGAAGCCTGGAATCCAACTGTGGCTGTGCACGGATAAGGACAGACACACTGCTGGGGGTGCCTGGAATCCGGCCTGATATACTGTGGATAAAGACAGGCACACTACAGGGGGCGCCTGGAATCCGAGTGGAGCCAACTGTAGCAATGGAGACTAGCAGGCCATAGGAGACACCAGAACTTGAAACGGATAAGGCCGGTTGTTCAAAGGACCCACCAGACCGGCTAATCTAGCTAAGAGAGGTGTAAAGAGGCCTGCTGTAGTAGGCCTCGGTTAGCAGGCACGGTTGGGTCAAACAAGATGGCGGCCGTTAAAAGGGAGGCCTCCTTGAGCGTAGGTCTGAGGGTGGCCATCAGCTGGGGAACCTGGTCTGGCAAAGCCCACTGCTTTGGATCAGCTCCCCTGGAGAGGCCTTGCTGGGGGGGGTTGATGCCACTGACCGAGGAAGGGTTCCCTTCCCGTGTTCCCTTGGGAGACTAGGTGTACCGTGAGGCCAAGATGGCGACCGCCACGGGGAGAGGAACAGCGCTTACTTTAGGCCTCCGGGGAGTACTCCTGGGATCGCTGGAGAAAACGCTGAAGAAAACACTGCCGCGCGCCCTGCGCTCGCCCGCTGGCCAGCTGATTGGCGCAGGCTTCGGGGGGCTCGTAAAACTCCCCGCAATTTGCAGCCTAGAAGTGACGTGACACACGCGCATGCACCCCCCTGCTTGCTCTGATCGGCGGCTTGCCTCGTTTGGTCTGGCCGGCCCACGGAGCTCTCTTTATTTTTGCCCGTGATCCAGGGAGGGGAGCTGAGTTCGGAGATCACTAACAGAGCTCTGCCGAGAGAACTCAGCTGACTGGGCTAACAGCCATTAGTCCCAATTGCTCCTGAATCAAGTATGTTTCGATGGGGGGGAGGGGGGAATGGAAGGAAGGAGCCCCTTCCTTGGAAAGAACTAATTGCCTAGTTTCCCTCGGTTAAGATGAACTGGGAGCAAAGCTCCAAACCTCTTTCTAAAAGGAGGGAAATAATGCTTTGCTAACCACTACTCTACTGGGATCTCTATGGTCCAGGACGGGCGTGGCAGCTTTGGCTGACTTGATCTGATTGGGCAGGAATACAGTCTAAACCCATTGGTGAATTCTCCATCTCCAAGTGCTGGAGAATTAATAGATTCTTTTTATTAATGCAGACAAAACCCCTCGTGTTATCATATGTCTGTTTCAGAGCAACTATTTCCCTGCTATGCTTTCCGTATGGTCCAATTTCTTAGGTCTGTCTCAAAAGGTCTGAATATTCAAATAGCAAGTTTACCTTTCTTTCATTAATAATAATCTACCACATGCTGTCATTTTCTTCATTCCAACTGTCTACTGATTATACCTCTTGTACAAGTACATATAACAGCTGCTTTTCAGTCATTTTGGTAAAACCACCTGCTGCCTCTCATGCTTAAGCAGAAATTTGAGCTGTGTGCATATAATCAAGTTGTAATAAAAATAGAGCAAAGCAACAAAAGTAACTAGCACTGATTTCACTGGATAACTTCCTGAAAAACTTACAATAGACCCTTTCAAACTGAATACAGATATAATTTCAGAATGAAGTGATCATGTAGGAACCTTGAGAAATATGAAATTAACTTTTAATACTGTAGTGCATTTAATTGTATAATGTTTCCTATACTCTGCATGAGTTCAACAGGGCTACAAGAGTTTAGCTGCTGATTTTTATTTGTACTCAGTGTCCAATGCATCTCATTGTAATGTCCAACTATAATCAGTCAGCACTGATGGATTCCAGTTATCCTGATAGCATTTCTCCATTGTGGCAATGTCCTGGTGAAAACTGTCATCTTGTTCATCACTAGCTAGACCTAGATTTTCAGGAAAGAAGTCCAAGGGTGAATGCAGAAACTGAATCTTCAGTGACATGTTGTGCATTGTTTTGTATGTTTTAAGAAGTTTGTCAACCAGCTGAATGTAGTTTGGTGCTCTGTGGTTGCTAAGAAAATTCTCAATGACATCCTTGAATGCTTTCCAGGCAATTTATTCTGGTCCCACTATTTCGTTGTTTGTTGCTTTCACAAAATTTTCATCAATCTTAATTTGATATGAAGCGGAGCCAAAAATAACTTGGTCAGGTCAACAAGTGGTTCATGTATCACGTTTATTCTGTCTTGGAACCAAATTCTTTCAGAGTTGAACCAAATTCTTTCTATTTAATGTAATGAATTCTCTTGCACAATTGTACCATTTGCATATGTAACAACATAAATCCGAGCTGCAGTAGAGCCACTTATTTTAGATCTCCACAGGTATTCTAGTTGTACTCGGTGTACTAAATGTGTTTCAACAACATTTCCATGTTTTCCTATGTTTCTTCCATGTACTGAAGCGTGTGTATTTGCCATTGGGTTAAAACAGAAGATTTCTATAAAATGGTACTTTATAGGTTAAATTACAGATTATTTTTGTGATTAGCAGCCAAAAATCTAAGATACACGTAAAAGTGTTCAGAAAGCAAAATATTTGTTATCTAGTGCTTTGTTTAGAAGACAGGGATGTATAAAATTGAGAAAGGGGACATGTTCCCAGAGATTAGCTATGGGATAAAAGCAAAGAAAAGCTAGACTGACCCTAAAGGTACAAAAAGACAAAACAATATCTTCAATTCTCCCCAACAAGAAAACATTAGGGTTGAAAAAATAAACCTGGTGATAGGCTAAAAGAAAAAAATAAATTACACATACTATCCTATAGGAAGACTATCACTGTAACTTTGGGATGTTTGGATTCTATTCTATAAAATATGAGGTTTGCCTGAGACATATGGTTTAGGTTTAAATAGCAATAGCAATAGCACTTAGACTTATATACCATCTCACTGTGCTTTACAGTCCTCTCTAAGCGGTTTGCAGAGTATTGCCCCCAACAATTTGGGTCCTCATTTTACCAACCTTGGAAGGATGGAAGGCTGAGTCAAACTTAAGCCAGTTAGAATCGAACTGCCGAACTGCAGTACTGCATTCTAACCACTGTGCCACCACGCACTTGCTGATATTCTGGTTATTTGGCAATATAAATCTATATTTTTTATTCTAGACATTGTACACTAAAGCATAAGATTAGTAAAAAAAAAAAAAGATACTGTCTTCTTTGTATCATGTTTTTATCTTTGTGGGTAACAAGGCCTTCGAATTGTCCAGAAAAACTAAGATAAAATAAGGCTGGACAAACATCTCTGAATCTGGAAGCATTTTTAAGACAGTATTTAGGTGCAAAGTCTCTCACAGAAATGAGACAAGCAACTACCAACTGGGTTCATACTCGACAACTTATGGAAATCTCAGGAAATTAATAAGGTCTGGAACTCTTGGAATTTTATCCCTTGGTGAACAAAGATATGCATGAGATTATGAACCAGGACAAAGAAAAATGGTCAGAATGACAGAACAAAGAAACAAGCAAACATGCAACTACAATGACAGCAAGTGAATTTAAGCATAGGATAAAAATATGTCATAATTATGTTATTGAGGGCAGGTGTATTGTTCATAGTTATATAATTGTGCAAATTTGCAGGAATTGTTCTGGGAGACTTTAAGGAAAACTTCCAACGGTGTAAGTGTGCAGCCAAGCTGTAACATTCTTTTGACCTAAGCATTTCGTAACCTTTTCAAGTGCACAGAACAGGAAATGTGTTTCTTGTAAATCAGAGAGGCATCCAGCAATCTTCTGGGAGATTTATTAACAGTGTGTGATCTTTTAATTAAGTCCTCCTTGCTTTCTCAGGTAGAATTAAAGCTGCTTTCCCTGAAGTTCCCTTTTTGGGGGGATTGTCAAAAACAGTGGCAAAATTTGCCAGAGATCAAAGTTTTCACAGACAACAGAAATAGCCAAGCAGGCTGTTACCATAGAAACTTTTAGTAGCTGAGGCCTTTGAATTGAACCATTAACCTTTGTTAACAGTGTACAGCTGAGGTTGGCAAGTAATAAGGAACGATGGGGAGATCATTGGGCAATAAGTAGTATTTCAAAGCATTGTTAAAGGAGCAGGGGTAAGACTGAACACAGACTGAAGAAGCTGCCAGCAGTGTCATACAAGTTATAGAAAAGGAAGATAGTTGAAGAAGCTGCACTACTTATAGCAGGGGTGTCAAACTCGCAACATCACGTGATGGGTCATGACATATCACAACTTTTTTTTCCATTGCCGGCAATGGGGTGGGCGCAGTTTCAGCATGACTCTGGCCCAAGGGCCAGCAGTTTGACACCCCTGACTTATAGGTTAGAGTAAAAATTATATAAAAGGGTCCTAAGGAAGAGCATAGGATCATGGAAAGCCCTGTCAGGCCACAGGCTATTTGCATGGGTGGTGATTGCTACACTCTGTGTCTGTTGAAGAGATCACACTACTGGCCTAATTAGATTGAGAAGCCATCATAAAATACTCATGTCCTTGTCATCACATATGTAAACTATTGCAACATATCATATACAACATGGACTGCTTTTTAAGATGACTTGGAAGCTTCAAATAGTCCAAGTGCAATGGTTCACTTAAGGAGTGATAGCAGATTCAGCCGTAGCAATTAATCGGTGGAGCAGCTTCCCTCCAGAAGTGTTCCATACTTGAGATTTTAAAGAAAAGATTGGACAGTCATTTGTCCAGAATGATATAAGGTCTCCTGCTTGAGCAGAGGATTGGACTAGAAAACCTCCATGTTTCTTTCCAACTCTGTTATACTGTTACTGTTTTTAGATAGATAGATAGATAGATAGATAGATAGATAGATAGATAGATAGATAGATAGATAGATAGATAGATAGATAGATAGACAGACAGACAGACAGACAGACAGACAGGCAGACAGACAGACAGACAGACAGACAGACAGACAGACAGACAGACCTTTGTCATTTCTTTTATTATGGGCACAATGGCACACATTAAAAATGCAATTTAGTTGCTTTCTTTCAAAGTGTACACATGCATAACCCACATTTAAATTTACTATAATAACAAATGTATAGACCTACACCCTTACATATAAGTAACATATAAATATTAATCACTGTCCATCTTGAATACATAATGGAAGGAGGAAGCTTTAGAGTTCACAAGGTTAATACTGTATGGCAAAGGTCCCCAACATTTGGGCACCAGGGACCAGTTCCGTGGAGAGAGGTTTTCCCGCAGACCAGAGGGTGTGTGGTTTTGTGTGCTGCCTGCATCTCACAGATGGGGCTTTGCTAGTCTGCGCGGCCCAGTTGCTGGCATGCCACGGCCTGGTACTGATCTACGGACCGGGGGTTAGGAACCTCTGCTTTATGGAACAAAACTGTGACTGAATCTGGATGTTTTCTGTCTATATTACAATAATTAAGTCTAGATTTTTATCTATCTATACATAATCCCAATATCTCAGTCACTGTATTAGTTGATAACTTGATCCATTTCAAAATTCTGGTTATCCCCTTTAGATAGTGAAAGGACCATCTTTTCCAAGAAGAATTTGCCTACTCCATACAGGGAGGGGGTCTAACTTACAGTTCCTAATCCACATGAGATGAAGTGAGTGAGAACACATCTAAGAAGCTACTCAAACATGCTTTTCTACAGATTTCTCTTGTTCAAATTTTAGGTTTTAATGATTCCTAAGTAAACAGAATCTGTCACAACTTCTGTATTTTTAACCACTGAGTTTTGTTTGATTATGGCAGAATACAAATATAAATCAATCTTTCTGCAAATTTGAATACATGATATTTATGTGCAGTTATTTACATATTCAAAATAATATGTAAATATGGCAGGTGAATACAGCAGGTGCATGTTTAGACTCAGTTTCAGTTAGTACTTTGTAAATCTTCTTCTGGTAGAAATAATAGTTTCCAAATGTTTCCTGTGGGTAACTAGCAGACTGTTGTTACTGTTCCCTCACCCCCCTTCCTTATAGAACTTTTCTATCTTAGAAATAGTCAGGTCTCCTTGTACACACTTATTGTTTGAGATTTTCCCATAGATTATCAATAATATCCAAATCTAGGAACTGTAAAGATCATCCCAAACCTTTTAGCTTCATTTTTTTTTTTTTGCTGAGTGTAGGACAGTAGCTTCTAGGATGTATTGATATTTAATGGAATCAGTTCTTCTGTCCACCCACACAAGTATTTCCTGTGCCACTTGGTGCCATTAATAGAACCACCCCCATGCTTAACAGGATGTTCTCTTCTTTACATGCTCCATCCTTTTTTTTCTCCAAGTATATCTTTTGTGATTATGGTGAAATAATTCCGTTTCTGTTTCATCACTCCAAAAAATATTGTTCTCAATTGTTTCAGGCTTACCTGAAGTGTTTAGATAATACTTTTCTGATGAAGGTTTCCTTCTGTCAACTTTTTGATGAAGATCGCTGCGATATAAACAACTCTTTACTGTGGATCTATGGACAACTCTTCAGCTAACCTTTTCAACAAGCTATTTGTGTTGATTTTGCAGATCTGGGAAATTGGGGTACAGTTCTAGGAGATAATTTTTTTCTTGGCTTCCAAGCTAATGTTGGGTATTTCAGCAAGATAATAGTCCTTAATACCTCGAACTTTGGTATCAGGTACTTAGAGGAAAGAAAAAAAGTTTTTTGAATGTATAATAAATTGTTCTAAAAATTGGCCTGCAGCTCATTCTATTTTAGGACAGTGAGATCCTGAGGCACCTTGTTGTGAAAGTAATCATCTCAGAAAAACATTTCTGCATTGAGTATTGGGGAAGAGACTAGCATCTATCTCCAAGGAGATTGGAACTGCCAGCTGCTAATCTATGATTCAGAATATCAATGGACTGAATCCCAAACATCAGCATTCCATGCATTTCAAAGATAACATCTGTTTTAGTTACAGTAAAGCACGCTACTGGAAGCCTTTAACAAAATAATATAAAATCAGAATAATTTATTTAGATTGTCATCGTTTAAGTAACCTACTTATGAAGGGTTTTCTGTCTTCTGTTTTATATTGTATTGTATAATATGTATTTTTCCTCCTGAATATTTAAAACTGACAGTATTTAAAATACATTTCTACTATGTATACATATGTATATAGAACTCATAGTTGATTATTACATTAATCCAGGGGTGTCAAACTGCTGGCCCACGGGCCATATGCATCATAGCGAAACCGTGCCCATCCCATTGCTAGCAATGGCAAAAAAGTCACGATACATTGCAACACGTCACGTGACGTTGCGAGTTTGATACTCCTGCATTAATCCATTCTAAAATCTGCCAATAGAAGTATCTCTAATTTCTTGCTTTGAATGAAAGAGATTATATCTCCCTCAATTCACCAAACTACATACATTCTGCAAAGGTAAAACTTGTTTACCTTCTAAACATCATGCCAGGCACTATAAAAGAAAAAAAATAAGTTTTCTACCTATTTTACTGACTCTAGTATGGATCTTACAATTCAGAAATCATGTTGTTTCACTATCTTAGGCAGTTAGTAACTGGAATAGTATTAAATACAATATAAGCAACTGAAACTTTCAGAGCAATAAATTATAAAAATTAATCAATACTCCACTATCAATACTAAGGCAAATTCAAAGAACATTTCTCCAGGTGAGGCATTAGCTGCAATGAAATGACATTATTTTAGCACTCAAAAAGCTGCAATTTAAGGATAATAGTAATAGGAGGTTTCTACACTTATTCCCAAGCAGCAAATGTATACTGCATTGCAATAGGTGGCTAAATGGACAACTGTTTAAATCATATCATCTACTGTCCTAGAATTCCTCTGAATATTACTTTATAACTTGTATTACAACAATTTTTAATTTCAGCTGTAAATCATTTTCGTGATGCAGTCTTTTAATTCAAAAGCATTTAGTAACAAATACTACATTTATATATCTCTTATTGAATTTTTCTATGAAAATCATATATATTAAAATATTCTTTTTTTAAATCAGAAATTGTAACAGTCTGTTGGCAACAGAAAGATTACTTACAGATAGTCCTTGACTTACAACAGTTCATTCAGTGACCATTCAAAATTACAACGGCACTGCAAAAAGCAACTTATGACCATTTATCACACTAATGACTGTTGCAGCATCTCCAATGTCACATGATAAAAATTCAGATGCTTGGCATCAGACTCATATTTATGACAGTTGCAAGGTCCAGCAATCATGTGATCAACCTTTGTGACCATCAGACAAGCAAAAACAATGGGGAAGCCAGATTCACTTAATAACCATGTGACTAACTTAAAACTTCAGTGATTCGTTTAACAACTATGGCAAGCAAGGTTGTAAAATGAGACAAAATTAATTTCACAAATGTCTCACTTATCAAAATAGATTTTGGGCTCAATTGTAGTCATAAGTCAAGAACTGCATTTGACATCGTGTCTCACTGAGCAATCATAGTAGAACACAACTTTAAATCTTTGAAAAAAACTAAGCAAAACACATGTGGCACAGTTTCTCAAAACACCAAATACCAATATTCGTAGATCTTCAAATTGTGAACACAAAATTTATACCCATTTAAGAAAAGGTTCATCTTCCAATAATCTTTTTTCTATTCAAATAAATGTTTTTGCCTTATTCTGCAAGAAGTAAACTGAAACATTTGCATGAGGGATTTTTATTTTTTTGACTTCTACATTTGTAAAAATATGAAAGCTCATGGAAGTGCAAATGATCATTTAAAAATACTTATTTTACCAATACAAGCTAGACAATACAGAATAACAGAGTTGGAAGGGATCTTGGAGGTCTTCTAATCCAACCCACTGCTCAAGCAGGAAATCCTATACCATTTCAAACAAATGGTTGTTCAATCTCTTCTTTAAAACTTCCACTCTGGAGGCAAGTCATTCCACTGATTAGAAATGCTAAGTACTTGAAAATATTGCTATATGATCTACTATATGCTGTAAAACTTGTCATGACTTTTAATTGAGCAAAACACTGCATCATAGGGCAACATTTTTGAACCAAGGAATGTATCCAAAATCCAAAAATCCATGGAGGAATGAGATTTGGGGAAGTTGTGGTTGCTTGAGGGCTACTGCTATGCTGCCAGGCTTGACTGCAATTTCCCAACTGTAATTTATTTATAATCTTTCTCTTCATATTGACTGTTTTTATTTATTTGGTTTTACTATTTGTAAAATATGTAGTATTTGTTACCAGCTAACTCTATTTAAAAAACAAATTTTTGGAAGTTCAGCAAAAACATATTGGTTATTTTTTTCATGAACTATGGAAAGGATGGAAGGATTCCGACCAAAAAATCTGCTTCTGTTATGAGCAGAAAAGCATCTTTCAATCCTGTGAAAGGAAAGCCTTGCAGTGACCAGCAGGAGCTAAAGAACATTGCACCACACCTGGACTCCAATTATAAACGGAAAAGCTGTGAGGTCCAGAGTGTGAGTGTGTGCATTTGGAGAAAGATTTATTTTGTGTGGGAAGAGAAGGGGCATTGTCTTACCTGAACACCTTTTCTCAGTACGGAGATGGAGAATCCACCAATGGGTTTTCTGTCTGCCTGCCCTTGAGACCAAGTAGCCAAATTTGACACGCCCCCTCTTGCTAGGAGATCCAGTCTTAACGAGGGCGAAAGTGGCTGAAGGTGGACGAGGTGTTAGCTCTCAATCCCCTATAATCGGCCTAACTGACCTAAAGGGTGGGTATGGATTCTCCATCTCCGTACTGAGAAAAGGCGTTCAGATAAGACAACGCCCCTTCTCCAGTACAGGAGATGGAGAATCCACCAATGGGACATACCAAAGCCTCACTGTCCCGATGGGTGGGAAACAGATAAGGCCGGATCTACAACCCCGGAGACCACCTGCTGAAGGACCCTCCGACCAAAGGAGGTGTCCGCAGAAGTGAAGCGGTCAGTGGTGAACAAACAGGGAGGGCGAGGACCATGTCGCAGCCCTGCAAATCTCCTCGATGGATGCCTGAGTGGCCCATGCCGCAGAGGTTGTAGCACTGTGAGTGGAATGGGCAGTAAGATGACTTGGAGCAGGCAGGGAAGAGGACTGGTACGCCTCCGTGATGCAGGCCCTGATCCGCCTGCCAATAGTGCCAGCGGAAACCTTCTGTCCCAGAGAAGCCAGACGGAAGGAGATAAATAGGGCCTCCGATTTACGAAAAGGCTCCGTGCGTTTCATGTAACGCCGCAGTGCCCTGCAGACGTCCAGTGTGTGCCACTGCAGCTCCAAGTCATGGGAAAGATTGGGACAAAAATTTGGCAAAATGACTTCCTGTGCCCTATGGAATAGTGAGTTGACCTTGGGCATGAAAGCGGGGTCCAGCCCAAGGACCACCCGATCATTGTGAAAAATACAAAGGTCATTCCTGACCAAAAGAGCCGCCAGCTCAGAGATACGTCTGGCTGATGTGATGGCGATTAAGAACGCAACTTTGAGAGACAAGTTCCGCATTGGAATAGTAGCTGTGGGATCAAAGGGTGGTTTTGTTAGAGTGCGAAGCACGCGAGGCAATTCCCAAGAGGGGTACCTATGTACCACGGGAGGCCTGGTGTTGCACGCACCCTTGATAAAGTTACGAATCCTAGGATGGTGAGCTAAGGGAACTGAATCCACACAAGTGAGCAATGTTGATAGGGCAGCTACCTGTCTGCGAATAGTCGCAGGGGCCAGGCTTCTGTCCAGACTGTCCAGAAGATAATCAACGATCTGAGGGATGGTTAATTTATATACATCCAGCTGTCACGTTCTACACCAATGGTGAAAATTCTTCCAAGTAGAATCATAAATGCGATTGGTCGCTGGGCGACAAGAGGCCTGAATCATGGCAATTGCGCGGGGGAAAAATAATTCTTGTGTCATGATGCTGCGCTCAAGTGCCAAACAGTCAGCTGTAACCATTGAGGGTCCGGGTGTTGGAGGGACCCCTGATGTAGGGACCGCGATGTGGAGGAATCTTCCACGGGAGAGTCTGGGAAAGGGTTACCAAGTCGGCAAATCACGGTCTCTGTCGCCAGTACAGTGCCACGAGGATCACTTCTGCCTGCTCCTGGAGTAGTTTGCAGATGGTTTCTGGTATGAGTGGGAGGGGAGGGAAGGCGTAGAGGAGATCTTGTGGCCACGGGGTCTGCAAGGCATCCGTCCCCTCCGCCCCTGGAAGGAAATAGAGGGAGTAGTACCTGGGGAGTTGGGCATTGGTTGACAACGCAAACAGGTCGAGAATCGGATGGCCAAATCTGTGGGAGATCTCAGAGAACAGATCCGGATGCAACCCCCACTCCAAGGGGTCCACCATAGAGCGACTCAAAAAGTCTACCTATTGGTTCTCGACCCCCGAGATGTATTCGGCCCTGAGGGAGGCCAGATTGGACTCTGCCTAGGAACCCAGGAGTCGTGCCTCGGACATAAAAGACCTGGACCTGGTGCCCCTGACAATTGATGTGTGCTTTGGATGCCACATTGTCCGTGAGGATCAGAACGTGACGTCTCCTGATCCAGTGTCTGAACTAGCAAAGAACTAAGTGGATGGCCCTGAGCTCCAGGCAATTGATGTTGTGTCTCAAGTCTGCGCGGGACCAACAGCCCTGCACAAACTGAGCCTGTAGATGGGCTCCCCAACCGAACAGACTGGCATCTGTTGTGATGGTGATGCGGTCCGGTTCCTTGAAGGGTGATCCTTTGGTCACCGCTTGTGAGAACCACCAGCACAGGGACCTGAGGATGTGAACCGGGATCCTGATCTGATGGTTGGATGCGCTGGTATTCACCCGCTGAAATGGTAGGAGGAACCATTGGAGGTCCCGCAAGTGGAGTCTGGTCCAGGGAATTATGGCTATGCAGGAAACTATCTTTCCCAGGAGCTGGGAGGGCAAGACCAGTGGAACGGTACGGTCCCTGTACACCCGATGAGCCAGATCCCTGATGCTGACTAATCGCTCCTGGGAGAGATAGACCATGCAGTTTGTGGTGTCTATGACAGCTCCCAAGTGCAGAAGCCTGTATGAGGGAACCATCTGGCTTTTTTGAAAATTGACCAAAAAGCCATGTCGTTGGAGGACCTGAATGGTGTGTTCCAGGTCCGCCTGAGCTGCCTGGAAGGAGGACGCTTGAATCAGGATGTCGTCCAGATAACACTGGATGCGTATTAGTACCTTTCTCAAGTGGGCGGCTATTACGGCCAGGATCTTGGTGAACACCCTGGGAGTCGAGGAGAGGCTGAAAAGAAGGGCATTGTACTGGAAATGACTGCCCCTGTAACAGAACCTGAGGAACCGCCTGTGAACTGGATGGATAGGGATGTGGAGGTATGCTTCCGTAAGGTCTATTGATGCCAGGAAGTCTCCCTGTCTGATGCCCCCCAGGATGGACTGGAGTGATTGCATCTTGAACTTTTTGTAAGTGATGTAATAGTTTAGACCTTTGAGGTCCAGAATTGCTCTCCACCCCCCTGAGGATGGAGTAGAATCCCCCTCCCTTGTGGTCCGGCAGTACCGGTTCTATGGCCTGAATCTCCAGAAGATGTTGAATGGCCTCCTGCGTGAGTCCCTGTTTGAGTGGATCCCTGGAAACGGGACAGGCAATGAATCGGTCCGCAGGCTTGGCTAGGAACTCCAGGGACAGACCAAACTGAGTGGTTTGTAAGACCCAGGTGTCCGTGGAAGTGAGTTCCCACTGATGGAAGAAGTGGGCCAGCCTTCCCCCGATGGGAAGTGCAGTGTGAGAGTCACTTGGACTTCCTGTAGGGGCGTCCTACCCCTCGAAATGGCCACTTAGACTGGCTCTGCTGCCAAGACCAAAAGCCTGATCTGTCATTAGGATGGTCATACAGTCTGTCCCGTCTGGGAGTGTATGAGCGGGAGGGCTGAGTAACTGTTGGACCTGTTGCGGGCCGAAAGGACTGCCTACGAAAATAGGGAGCAGGACGTTTGTCGGACCGTTTGTTCAAGTGAGCCATGACCTTCCGCGTGTCCTTGTTTTCCACAAGGTATGGAGCCAGGGCCTCCCCAAATAAATTATTGCCCAGATAGGGAGCAGTCGCTAGATGCCATTGGGCTTTGGCGTCAGCCTGCCACTGTTTCAGCCATAGCATCCTTCTGGCTGTGATGTTGGATGCTAGAGACCTAGAGGCAAAGTTGGCCGACTGAAGCGTTGCATCTGCAGCGTACTTAGTGGCCGCCACCATTTTGCTTAGGTCCTGGTGGGTCCAAATGTCCTCAGTAGGGACTCTGGCCTGAAGCTGACGAAGCCATAAAAGGGTAGTCCAAACAAAAAAGGACGCACAAGTGGCCATTTTAATTGCCCATGCTGCTGATTGATGGGTCTTCCGGAAAGTTTGGTCCTATTTCCTGTCATCCGCTTTGAGCGCCTCCGACATGTCCCCAGCGACCGCAGTCTGGGATACTAGAGGGGTCCAGGCTTCGTCTACCTTGGGGGCCTCCAGTGCATCATTGAGGTCTGTGGAGGTGCTAAATATCTTTTTGTCAGTCCCGCTTACGGAAGGGAAGGAGGAAGGGGAGGCCCATTGTTTCTTGATCCCTTTAAGGAAAATAGAGGGACACGGAATGTAATGTTGGGCTGCCACCATTTCAAAAAAATATCGGATTTGGGCTGGAATCTGATGTTGCCTGCGACTGAAGGAACTGATCAGACCCTATGTTTGCCGTTGATGTGGCCTTGCGAAGCAGGATAAGAAACAGGGCTGGATTGAACAGGCCTCCCGAAGGGGAGGGCTCAGGGGGAAGTTCCTCCTCCTCTGACAGATTAAAGTCCAGCTGCTCCTCACCTTGCGGGAAAGAGTAGCCGCTCATGGAGGAGTGCGCGGGAGACGTGGGCTCCTGAAGTATAGGGAGTCCCGTAGGAGGAACATAAGGTGGCATGGCTGATGTGGAAGCCCCCTGACCAGGTGGATGGAAGGACCGTTCTGCTAGAGCTCAGTCCATGACCTTGGATAGCAAGGCCTCAAGGCGGCCGTCGGAGAAAATGTCTCTGATGTCTGGTCCCGAATCCTGCAGCTGTAGGAGTGAAGGTGGCTTCTGGGGCTGAACCTGGAGCTGTTGTTGTGTGTTGAACCAATGCGGAAGGAGAGCTGAGCATGACAGGCGTCCCTGTGAGGGACCACACGCCTTAAGCCGAAGTTGAAGGACCTAAGGGAAGGTCAAATTCAGGGACCACCATTTGATCCATCTCTAATCTGGCCTGCCTCTGCGCTCTGGAGAATTCCTTCTCCAGAGCCTGGTGCCTACGGCTGGCTTGCTTTTCCGCCAACTTGGAAGGCTTCTTGAGAGTGGTCTTAGCCTTAGATTTGGACTTGCCTGCCGCCTCCTGGGTAGAGGATTTGTGGCAGCCGTAATTGGAGGATGGGGAGGCAGTGCTCATGGGTTGAGGCATCATTGAGTCCTCCATTCTGGTTGAGCAGTCTCAGGGAAACTGAGATGAAGCTCTGGCAGGCAAGCAGTTGGCGGAAGCAAAATTGGAACAAGTAACAAGACTGCTCCCCTGACCACTTGACCAGAAAAGAATCTATCTGGGCTTTGGTCACGGCAATTGAGCCAGATGCCGAAGGCACGGTTGGGGACCCGCTCTGGGCTCCGCCTGGAGGCCTTAGGTGGCCAGTCAAGGTGCACCAGAAAAGGCAAAATCCCCCCAATGAAGGGTGCAGAGGGCCTGGCAAGAAAGGATCAGGTTCCAAATGGCGGCTGGTCAATGTGTTAAATTGCAAGAATTGATTTGTGGTGGTTTGAGACTCTGTCCTCTAAGAATTTGGCCTACTGCCAACAAGACCCTCACTATGGTAAAGTGATGAGGCCTGCAGGCAGTCACTGGGGCAGGGCTCCAAT
Source organism: Bothrops alternatus (assembly GCA_034064705.1). Classification (NCBI taxonomy): domain Eukaryota; kingdom Metazoa; phylum Chordata; class Lepidosauria; order Squamata; family Viperidae; genus Bothrops; species Bothrops alternatus. Next base: position 12,287,944 of record JARGCV010000035.1, read on the forward strand.
GTGGCCTAGTTAAATGACCACGTGGCATGGTTCAAAATGGCGGCCATGGTGGATCCGTGAAAAACGCTATTAAATTAACAGACTGCGGTGGGGCTGAAGGACTCTGGCCCCAAAAGCATGCGAGGCCTATCCCAAAATTCAGGAGAAGACCCCAAATGAGTGCAAGAAAAAAAGGAAACTGCTCTTTTACTTCGTTCCCTGGGCGGCAGCCCCAAAATGGCATCTGCAACCTGCTCTCCATTGGGAACGGCACTGGAGGCTTTGAAGAGAAGATTGCTGGTGCTGGGGCTGGACGCTGTGGCAGCCGAAAATTAAATCAACAAGGCAGCCTCCGAACGGCAGGTAAGAAAAACATCTAGTTTGACTTTGTTGCCTCCGACAGCAACCAAAATGGCGTCCGCGGGTGTTCCCGACTGCCAGAGATGATCCGGAGGCCCCAAATTCCCCCCCCAAAAGAATCTCAAGCCTGCAGCACGAGATTCTGCTTGGTTGTGTGAAAAAATGGGGGGAGGATATCCAAGGCAAGCCTGCCAGAAGAATTTTCCCCAGAGCCCTGGGAAAAATCAGGAAAGGAAAGCCGCAGGAGCCTCCCACTCCCCAATCAGTAATTTTAAGGTAGCACTGATCCCAGTGCTAAGGGAAAATTTTGAGGGAGGATTCCAAATAGGGTTTACAAATTAAGGGAGGATTTCAATTAATATTCAGTCAATTTAGAGGAAAAAGGAGAATTCACCAATGGATTTTTGACCTGCTATATGTTGAGAGCCAAACCTAATACGTCTTCAAGAGCTGAGATCAAGTTAAGACTGGGTCTCCTAGCAAGAGGGGGCATGTCAAATTTGGCTACTTGGTCTCAAGAGCAGGCAGACAAAGAAAACCCATTGGTGGATTCTCCATCTCCTGTACTGGAGAAAGAATGAATTTTAGCTGAGGGAATGGAGTCATCAGCTCCAATGGGCAACTGATGATAGGAGGAGCAAGCCTGGACTTCAGAAACCAGCAGCAGACAAGTTGAAAGGAGAAGCACAGCCCAGAAGCTTCACTGCTCCAGCAGAAATGCTGTGAAAAGCTTTAGCCAGCTGGTAAAGTACCTTCTTTTTCTCATTGCCAGCATAGACTGAGAAATTGCCAAGTCAACCTTTCAGCAGCAGTTTAGAACAGCAGCTGACAGCATAAGAAGCCAAACTGAAGGTGGTTAAATGGTGACTGGAGATTTTGACTTAAGCTCAAGCAATAAAAGACAATAGAATTGTTATAAGGTGTTTAGGAGTAAGTTATAGACAATATAAATATAGGATAATATATCAAAGATCAGTCATAAATGTCAAGGTAGAAATTAGGAAAATAAGTTTGTTAAATTTTATATAATAAAACCTATTTGTTGCTCTATATTCCATTTCTCAAAAGAATTTGTTTAGAATAGAACAGAACAGAACAGAACAGAACAGAATAGAACCTTAGAGGTGTTCTAGTCCAGCCCCCTGTTCAAGCAGGAGAACCTATACCATTTTGACAGGTGACTGTCTAGTCTCTTCTTAAAAATCTCCAGTGATGGAGCGCCCACGATTTCTGGAGGCAAGCTGTTCCACTGGTTAATTGTCCTCACTGTCAGGAAGTTTCTCCTTAATTCCAGGTTGCTTCTCTCTCTGATAAGTTTCCAACCATTGTTTCTCGTCCTTCCCTCTGGCGCTCTGATGAATAACATGACCCCCTCTTCTTTGTGGCAGAGTAATGGGCAGAAACAGTAGCTGGCCTGTAAAATCTGCCAATCTGCATTCAGGAACAAATCAAGCACCATCACACTTGAATACACATATTTCACACAGTATCATGGTCTCTAGATGCTTTCTGGTTCAATTCTAGTGTTAAGCTATGAACCCTACTGCCTTTACGGCTGCTGTGTGCTTCTAGCTTGCCAACAGAGCGGGGAGGGAGACAGGGAGAAATTTGGATCCGTAGGTGTTCTTATCATCGTGAGAAAGCGGGAGCTATGGAAAAGTTGTTTTGGCAAACCAAAGTTTCTTCTCATAACAATTACTGGGAGATGTATTGGACAATGTGACTTGAACTGTCAGAGAGGAGAGGAGAAGATTCATTCTTTTAATTACTTTCTTCCCGCCTTTTCTTCAGAGCTAGCTTTCACTTTGATACTACCGAAGTGATTATGCTCAATAAAAATTACATTAGAGGACTTAATGGCTCTGGTGTTTTTCTTAGCTGGGCTTTTCAACTGGAGGTTGACATCTAGCTTGAAAAATACGACAATTAGATACTGTGCCAATCCATTTATACTGTCGCCAAATTTTCAGATTTATTTTGGCTTGATTGGAAGATTTTTCTTACTGTTATTTTTGAAAACAATGATTCAAGCATTTTGAGGGCCATATAAAATATGCTATATTTTAAATTTTGTATCTGAATATTAAAATATACATTTCCTCTGCCATTCTTTTAATTTGATCATTTAGTGTTTATTCTTTTAAAAAATCGACACTTATGTGCCAGTTATTACACTACAGTACTGTTAAATTATTGCAAAGTGACTTTGAAACAGTATTGCTGGCCTCATCTTACATCAAAAAGCAATGCAAAGTCCAGAACCCATGAATGATACTCATGCAGATTTACAAGAATTGTTTTTCTTAATATTTATGGAATAAATACACATTTACATAAGATATAAGTCGGGGAAAAAACTCACCCAAAACAAGTAGCTCCACTGATTCCTCATTCTTGCCTTCTACATCATCAGATGTGATGACGACACAGTAATACAATCCACTGTCTCCCCACATCAATTTTCCAATATGGAGGTCTGCATCTAACAGAAAATATAAAACAAGCAGGAATCAGAGAGACGGAGAGAACTAAAATCTAGATTTTATTAACAATATTATTTTTTCTTATCTGGAATAATAAAATGTAATTCATTAAAAATACTACATGAAAAATCAAGAACTCTTCAGAGAGCAAGAGAATTAAGTTTTTTTTTGAAATGGGGATTGTCACACAATTTTTTTTAATTATTTTACTTCACAAGAACCTTTTGGCCAGGGGTGTCAAACTCGCAATGTCACGTGACATGTCGCGATGTATCACAACTTTTTTCCCATTGCCAGCAATGGTGTGGGCGCAGTTTCGCCATGACGCATCCAGCCTGCGGGCCGACAGTTTGACACCTCTGCTTTAGGCTGATATCATTACTTAATAGTCATTTCAAATTGTTGACAACCATTTTAGCAAGAAATTATTAATGAAGATCAATGTGAGGTTTTACCTAACAGAAAAAGTAAATGACATTGTCAGAAATGTTTTGAAGATATTGGAATATTTGAAGCAATATAATGAAAAACAAGCAACATTGATTTTCTTATATGCAGAGAAGGCCTTGACAAATTGAGTTGGGCTTTCTTATTCAAGATTTTGGAAGATAATGAATTTTGGAGAGAACTTTATAAAATAAGATTGATCGATTTCTTTCGTATGAGGAGGTCCATTGTAACTTCAAACAGTTACTAAGCAACCAATCACTAACTGAGGAATACCATGCAGAAAAAATAGCTTCTGCATGTTGTACCCACTGAGTAAGAAGTAATTTCTTGACTTTAGGGGTTTTCTTTTTTATATATGTATTTTTATATATGTATTATGTAGTATTTTAATATTAGATTTCTATTTATGCTGTGAGCCGCCCTGAGTTCCCGGAATAGGGCGGCATAGAAATTTAATAAATAAAATAAATAAAATAAATAATTGATAATTGTACTTATAACTGTTACTACTTTATATCTTTTTTCTTTTCTATTTTTCTTTTACCTTTTACCCCTTTCTCATGCTATTAGCTGTGTCTTTAATTTCTTACACTGTGTTAAGAGACAAGAATCATTTAGTAGATGTAATTCAATGGCCATATTTACAGCTATGACATTTGTTAACAACATTCTCTGTACCTGTAGCATTTTCAGCTTCTGAGGCATCAAAACTAAGACTACAATTGAGCCCAGAATTTATGTTGCTAAGTGAGAAATTTATTAAGTGAGTTTTGCCCCATTTTACAACTTTTCTTGACATATTTGTTAAGTGAATCACTGCAGTTAAATTAGTAGCACGGTTGTTAAATGAATCTGGCTTCCCCATTGACTTTACTTGTCAGAAGATCGCAACATATGATCACATGAGCCCAGACACTGCAACTGTTATAAATAAGAAGCAGTTGTCAAGCATTTGAATGTAAATCATGTGATCATGAGGATGCTGCAATGGTCATAAGTGTTAAAAATAGTTATAAGTCACTTTTTTCAGTGCCACTGTAACTTTGAACACTAAACGAACAATTGTAAGTCAAGGACTACATGTATAAAAAGAAAGTGTAGCCTTTTTTTCAAATCGTATGAATTTCAGATCAAAATGAGAGACTGCAGGGGAAAATAAGAAATAATTTTGCAACGGAAATTTGAATTAGACTATCAAGATCTGATGCTTTTCAATACTGTGTTGAAAAAAAATGTTATTCAAAGTGATTACAAGTTCATCCAGTGGAGGTCTGCTAAATATTAC